>JAOTOL010001168.1:127500-328155 GCA_034440575.1 Imbricaverruca yamaguchii | reverse complement strand
GAAGTAATGCCTAATCTCCAAGACCCAGGACTGATGTGTCGGCCTGGCTGTGTGGCCGCGTCACTGATGTGTCGGTCCGGCTGCGTGGCCGCGTCCCTGATGTGTCGGCTCGGCTGCGTGGCCGCGTCCATGATGTGTCGGCCCGGCTGCGTGGCCGCGTCACTGATGTGTCGGCCCGGCTGCGTGTGGCCGCGTCACTGATGTGTCGGCCCCGGCTGCGTGGCCGCGTCCCTGATGTGTCGGCCGCGTCCTGATGTCGGGCTGCGTGGCCGCGTCACTGATGTGTCGGCCCGGCTGCGTGGCCGCGTCACTGATGTGTCGGCCCGGCTGCGTGGCCGCGTCACTGATGTGTCGGCCCGTCACTGATGTGTCGGCCTCGGCTGCGTGGCCGCGTCACTGATGTGTCGGCCCGGCTGCGTGGCCGCGTCACTGATGTGTCGGTCCGGCTGCGTGGCCACTGAGCTGCGTGGCCGACAGCTGACAGCCCAGCGGCGCTGCGTGATCCGGTCACTCAGTGTAGCGCGTGCGCGTGTGCACCCGCCGGATGCAATGCTACGTGCTCAAAACGTGGAGCACTGCTAGCCACATTGCCTGCGCAAGTCGAGTTAGGCCAGCCTTTTATTAATGACAGGGTATTTGGCAATGGAGCTAATGAATATGACACGCCAACAAAATACGAAACTTACAGCGTGGAGTGAAGAGCCATTTCAAACTCCGGCTCGGCCACGACATTGGTGAATTAGGCAAATTAATAGCAGTACATGAGGAATTGCGTGCAGTGCATAATACGTGTTGACACCAGCCACGCAATGCTGGGAACCAAAAAAGTAAATGCAGTTTTCAGTTTACTGTGTCAAATCAGCAGGTACTACTTCGTTGACCTGTTCGGGACATCAATTGTACAAGAAAGGCTTCTCACTGTTTGCCCAAGCGGCATGGCAGCACACGGCCTTTGGTAACTCGAGGTGGCTGAGTACACCCACGAATCACCACCTGATCACGAATCTTCAGTTCAATGCATCAGTTAGGTCGTGAGTAGTAGCACCTCTGGTGCGGAAACTTGGCTCGGATGGTTGGCACACCCGCCCACACGGCTCCGGTGGTTAGCACACTCGCCCACACGTCCCAGGTAGTTGGCACACTCGCCCACTCAGTTTCTATCCACCGTCAACGCGTCACAAAATGGCCATCGTGTGGGGTCGAACTCACGCCGTTCAACACCTGGCTTGCAGGTTGGTGCGGGACACCGGCATGGCCTCTGGTGCGACCGGTTGCAGTGCTTTCTGGCATACTTATGCATTTGGGTGCTGCACGATCCTCCCAGTAGGCGCCTCGATCACATGAGCTGCGATTAGTGAACCATAGCGGTGGCGACACGATGCATAACGGTGGCGACACAATGCATGACTCAAGCTGGAGGCATGGCGATGACGACAAAATGCATGGTGCTGGCGACACAATGCATGTTGGTGACTACAAAATGCATGGCGGTGGCGACACAATGCATGGTGGTGGCTACAAATTGCATGGTGGTGGCGACACAAAACCATGTTGGTGGCTACAAAATGCATGGTGGTGGCGACACAATGCGTGGCTTAAGCTGGAGACATGTCGATGACGACTAAAATGCATGATGGTGGCGATACAGTGCATGGTGGTGGCTACAAAATGCATGGCTTAGCATGTACGCGGGTGGCGAGGAAAATTAGCCCCTGATCGAGGCGTCTCAGATATAATCATTCCGAACCTCCTTGCTGAGGAGAAGAAACTCAGAATGAACTTTAAAAAAATGAATGTGCGATGTTCGGATCTTTGGAGACGATCACGAGCGTCACGTTCATGGTCGTAGCTAAACGTAGGGCAGTCTGACGTACAATTTGGAACATTTTCGTTCTGAATGTTCGTATGACAAAGAAACGCCGGACTGATTCTTTCTGAGATAATTGCACCGGAATCAGGAAGTTAACGGCTGTTACCGAACAAAAATTAATCGGTCTGCTTCTACTCCGGAGATTGTAGAAGAATACAGAGCAACAGTGCGCGGCGCAAAATTGAAATACATAAAATACACGCACGGATCGCTCGATGGACATACTACACAATCCAAATTACGCCTATTAGACTCCTGACGGCGTCCCGTTGATTGATAAATATTATCTGCGACACATGCATCTATTCAAATCTCTCGATTCCCGTCGCGGCCGTTTTAGCATAAGTTTGAGTGGGTAGAACCGGAGTTTGGCGCTGCCCCGTCTAAACGAAGTGACTCCATGAATGTCTTGTCAGCTGGAAATGAGTTTGAAATAAGTTCATGCATAAATCCTGCGGAAAATAATGTGCAAAACATTACTACAATAAATCCGCCGGCGCCGCTGCAGCGGTGGGTCACTGAAACGGTTATGACGATGATGCTGGGACAATGGTGGTGCTTCAGTGGTGATAAATAGGTTGAGATAAGTTGCCATCATAGGGAAGTGTCTTTTCGGTGCATCATATATACATATGATACACAGATACACACATGCACACACACACACACTCACACACACACACACACACACACATATATATATATATGCATATATACCTATCATTTTTTTTGGTATTACATACACATCTCGGTGGAATCCAGCGTTTCAAGTTCTAATTGTCTTCGCTCGCAACGAAACATACGTTTTTGCGTTCGCAAATCAGCAGGCTTCATCATGATAGTTTGCTTGTTGTGCCGATATTTTCCGTTCCAATATAGTGTCCCAAGGTGGAACTCGCCTGTCCGAGGCTGACCTGGCCCCATCTCCGCTGCGCCCATCAGACGTTGCGTCATGCCACGTGATCGCCAGCTTTTGGCCCGAGGCCGGTTGATTGCCCGGCACGATGAGTGCGTTGAATGATACCACAGTGTGTTGAATGATGCCACATTGTGGCGAATGATGACAGTGCGTTGAATGATGCCAAAATGGTGCAGGATTCGTGTGACATGGAAAGGCGGAAGTGTTGCGGGACAGACATAGCCACAGTTCATCACGCCGTCCATACTGCTTCAGCAACGTGGCGTCACCGCGGATTTAAATGCGAGACACGTGCACACTATTTGGCAGAAGAGTCCAATTTCACCAAGAGTGCAACGAATTTCGACTAAAGTGGATTGGTGTTGAATGCTCTTATGTCGAAATTGGAGGAACTATTTCCGGCTGTCGAATGTGGTACACGCATCTCGAACTCCAACGTACTTTACCGAATTGCCCAAATCGTTTGGTTTTATTTCTGGGCTTATCTCGCCAAACTTGAACGCAATAAGATCATGTCTGTGCGGAATATCAATGTAGTCCAGTTGTAACAGATCCTCGCGAGCTCTGTCCGCTGTGGTGCGCGATTGGCTCGTCAAACTGACACCACACACTGTCACGTCACACTGGCACGTCACACTGGCACGTCACACTGGCACATCACCCTGGCACGTCACACTGGCACATCACATTGGCACGTCACACTGGCACGTCCCACTGGCACGCGACACTGGCACATCCGGCACAGTGACAGCGTGTCGCATTCGCAATTCACGTTGGCACGTGACATTCGCACGTCACGTTGGCACGTGACATTGGCACTGCTTTCCGGGCAGCACAGTCGGTGGGAATCAAGCGACCACGCCTTTCAGATCAATATTGACCATGTCGACTGAGCTGCGAGAACACTGACATGCGTCCTAACCAGATAGCCGCCGGCGCCGGATTTCCGTACGGCGTTCGACAGTGCGCTCCAGACACCCGGTGGATCAGCGTCGGTGGCTGCCGAATGCTAACGGCCCAATTACGTCTAGACGGCAGGTCCAGGTGGCGCGAAACACAATCACATTGCACCTTACCGCCAATGGTGGCGGCCGGTTCTAAGGGGCAATTTATGATGTTCCGGCGTTGAGATTGGTCGTAAAGCAGCGTTAGGCATAAATGGAGTTTGATGAGGCCGGCGAGGCCCGTTGAGACAAGAGCACGCCGGCCGTCGGCAACTGTTGGGCGCGAACAGAGCGCACTCATCCGATCAGCTCCGATGACGTCGGCAGTGAATCAAGTGGGCGTCGGCGCTGACCGGCCGGGTGAAATTGGAAACGGCTGGACGTGCACGGTGGGCTGGCAGGTGTCCCTGTTTCGTGTGCTGAGCTGCATGCATAGCTGGAGATCCTGGGTGTGCTGAAGGGGAAGGAGTGTCTGCCTGTTGTGTTCTGAACTGCATGCATGGCTGGAGATCTCGGCGGGCGTGTCGGTGGGGGGGGGGGGTGGAGTCTGGACCTCCTGGCTTCGTGAGAGATCTCCACACCTGGCTGCATGCACATCGAAAGTCAACATCTGAATGGACAGATAAACCGCATGCGCAGGCTTGCAGTGATTCTCCCGCCTGCGTTACATTCCGATGTTTTAAATTTGCAGCGAAGAATTGGTTCTGTTCGTGGGTCGAGATATGAAATACAAAATATAACATATGCACATATGGAAAACATTGTGATCATTCCGAGGTACACTTCAACATTCAAATATGGGGTTTTGGTCCCTCCATTTAACAATCTGGTGATAAACCTCATCAGAACATGATGAATGTTAGAAATAACGCCTCATCGAATATGATTTTGTAAACATCTCAAGCATGTCATTCACACTTCTAAGACTTGCAATTGCAATCAGGATAATAGATGATTGAATCTGTTTCATCACATATCGAACATCACAATATATCGGATTAAGATCAGGTCAAGGTTAAGGTGTTAGGCTAGGATGTCACTTTATGGTAAAAACTCAGAATGCTAATATTGCAACAGACGGCTTAAGATGTCATAGTAGTGGCGACGCTTTTCATTACTGGCCATATACGAAGTCTACATTATTTCCTTGGTCCCAAAATGTTGGTCATTTGCCACCCCAGGTCTGTGCATTTTATCTGAACAACACCGGACCCGATGAAGTACATACAATTGACGCCTTCACATAATTCGTCTCTCAACACGACTCGCTTGTATTTAAATGGCGTGTTTGATCAGGCATTCGGATCAGGCATAGTTTGACCGGTACCTTTGTCATGCAGAGATGTGCTCTACTTGTCCGCGGCTGAACCGTGCGTGAAGCGGCTCCTCCGCCACGGGGCGCTGCTCACCGACACGTGTGCCTTGCTGCCCTGGCTGTCCCCCCTGTCACGTGACCCGGTCACGTGCCCCGGCCACCGTCACCGGAGCGCACCGGCCGGATCACGTGACCGGCGCTGAGCGGCGCGCCTGTGTTCAGCTGCCGAGACCGGCCGGCCGTCGAGGTCAGAGCGCAGCGGGCTGGGGAGGGGCAGCGGGAGAGGGCGGGGCAGTTCATCAGCTGATTGGCTACCCCCTGTGCGGTGCCAGTTCGCGTTGACCCAGCCGTCGTGTCGATCACGTCCAGTGCCCGGCGGGCTGGCAGGGAAGTGGCGAGCGGCTGATTTCGCCGGCCGCACTTTACCGGCGGAACTGTGCGTTGTGCCAGACGCAGCTCGGTGACTTCTTATGGTGTTTTTGATCAGGGCTTCAGTGGATTCCGCACAGTGTTTTTGGTCAGGACTTCAGTGGACTCTATACAATGTTCTTGATCAGGACTTCTGTGGATTGCTCACAGCGTTTTTGATCCGGACATCTTTTCTATGATGGATGGTCCGTGTTCAATCGAGATGTGAAAAAGCATTGCATGTGAGGACCAAGAAAGCCACAAATATGACGAATATCTGTATTAATTCGATACGATAATAAGGCTTTCCTGCATGACCAATGTTCCAGTAAACTTCAATTTTCCCTCGGATACTACATGGACAGATCACGAACCGGACGATTGGGCGAAAGCTGCCGGTTGAGGCAAAAAAGTGACAGTATGTTTGTCACACGTTGCTGGCCGTCATCAATAACGCAACTCCGTGGGTGGTGTAGCTGTATCTTCGGGGGGACGAACATGTAAAACGATAAAGTCCATCGGCAAATAATATGACATGGTTTGTGTGGTTTCAAATTCAGATGTTATCCTGTACCACTTCGTGGGCATGACTGCTGGAAGGTGACAGCCATGCACGTGAAAACTGTGCTCTGGACTTTCAGGGAGGCTTCTTACATATGTATTGGAGATGAGCTTGCAATTGATGAGTGAGTAAAACTTTGCAGATGGTTGAACATCAAATGGTCAAGCAAGACACTTCGTTCAATTTTTCAAAGGTAATTTCAACTGATTATCACTACTTGTAATCCACAATCATATTTGGTGCTTTGGTATGCATTGTCCGCATAGCCGGGAATCAATGAACACATCGATCGGATTGCGCAGCGAGGAAGACCCGTGAGGCTCCCTTCTTTATCGACCAGCCTCATTCATGCCTGAGCCCGCCGATAATTAGGCGTCGGTCAGTACGCTTCTCAGTGCTCGCTCATCCACACACTGCCGAAACAAGCGGGTATACACCGACGAGCTGGCATACGGTTAGCGTGCGCGCATGACACCGCGGGGGGCAATTATTTCACAACTAGCGGGGCGGCACTTCCACACGGGCCCAGACCAGCGCGACCTGCCGGCGCCATCGATACGAATAAGCCGGACCGGCGGCGCTCGAGCCGGCCGCCGGCTTCGCCCAGTGTAGCGACGCCGTGTCCGGACGCGCCCAGTCGGTCTTGCATCGATCGAGCCGCGGGGCCAGGTGAGGTGGCCTCTGGCGTGACCGGGCGGACACATCACGACTCCGGGCGCCGCTATGCCGCTGCTCAATACCGCTCCCACCCTAACGGTATCTATACCCAAACTAAATCCCCCAACGGTCTCGGACGGTCTCAATGCCCAATAACACGGCGCGTGTCACCGACCGTGGCGCCGCCGTCCGGCGACCCGGGGAAGCGCGCGACTGTGGCGCCGCCGCCCGGCGACCCGGCGGAGCGCGCGACTGTGGCGCTACCGCCCGGAGACCCAGCAAACCGCCCAACTGTGGCGCCTCCGTCTTCCTCGTGCGGCGCGACGTACTGCGGAGTTGTGAAGATCACAGGCTGCCGCCTGGCTGCCGTTCGACCGTCATCTAGCTGTCACCAGGCTATCGGCAGTAAAGATCGGCAGTCTAGTCCGGCTACCACCCGGCTACTCTCCGCTACTACTTTCCATCACCAGGCTACCACCCGGCTACCACCTGGCCATCGCGAAGCTGCCACCCGGCTTCCATCTGGCTACCATTGACCATCACCAGGCTACCACTCGGCTACTCCCGTCTACCATACTGCTACCACAGGCTACCCTCGTCTATGATGGGGCTACCCCGGCCACGGAACGTTCAAAACTCTGCCACCACCCGCCCCCCACCCCCACCCGGCGATCAACTGGCTACTGCCGACTACCAAGCGCCCACAGGGTGTCATCGCAGCTGTCGTCGGCAGTCGGCGACATCCGGCGCTACAGCGATGCCAAATATGCGCCCGAATCGCAATGAGCCACGATGGCGCGCGGTGCGGAGCGGCTCAACTGTCACCAACCCCAACTGCTGAACCGCTCCGACCGTCACCGTCCGTTCGGTTCCGTCCGTCCGTCCGTCCGTCCGTCACCGCCGGCTGGCGCTCAATGCCCGCGCCGGGAACGCCTCGGTGCAGCAGAAATTAACGTCGGCACGGCACCTACTCTGCGGGCCAATGCTACGGCTGCGCTGTGCCAACTTAGGAACAGCCTACCCCTGCGACCCGTCTAGCCCTAGGATAAATATTGCTTAGGACCAATCTAGCCTTAGGACAAATCTAGCCTTAAGACCAATGTAGCCGTATAACCAATCTAGCCCTTTGACCAATCTGTTCTTGACTAATCTAGCTTTAGGACCAATGTAGCCTTAGGAACAACCTAGACTTTTGACCAATTTAGCATTGGAACCAGTCTAGTCCTAGGACAAATATAATCACAGGCCCAACATAATCCTAGGTCATATACAGTCCTATGACCAATGCAGTCCTAGGATCAACATGGTCCTAGGACCAATTTAACCTTCTAACCAATCTTGCTTTGAGGCCAATCTAGCCTTAGGTTTATTCCACGGTTATGGCGATGCATGGGCGCCGTTAAGGCGAATATGCTCCAGCTTATCTTGGACCGTGACGGATTCAAGTCAACCCTACGCTAGGGTTGATCATAACCACTATCTACGATTGCCATCAAATCATCGTGGCAATCGAACGGCTGGATGTTGCAGTAATCCTCGTGGTAATCGAACTGCTGGATGTTGCGGTAATCCTCGTGGTAATCGAACTACTGAATGTTGTGGTAATCTTCGTGGCAAGTTACGATGCGGCGACGGCCGCCAAGCAGCGGCAACGCGGCGGCTAATGTTTGGAGCGCGGCGCAATCAAGGCCGCTCAGGCGCACACGGCCAATCAGGTGTGCGGTCAGGTCGATGCGGTGTGACGGGCGGCGTCCTGCCGCCTCTGCCGCCAGCATGGCAGGCGCGGCGGCCGTGTCTCGCCCATCGCCCATCGCCCATCGCCCATCGCCCATCGCCCATCGCCCATCGCCCATCGCCCATCGCCCATCGCCCATCGCCCATCGCCCATCGCCCATCGCCCATCGCCCATCGCCCATCGCCCATCGCCCATCGCCCATCGCCCATCGCCCATCGCCCATCGCCCATCGCCCATCGCCCATCGCCCATCGCCCATCGCCCATCGCCCATCGCCCATCGCCCATCGCCCATCGCCCATCGCCCATCGCCCATCGCCCATCGCCCATCGCCCATCGCCCATCGCCCATCGCCCATCGCCCATCGCCCATCGCCCATCGCCCATCGCCCATCGCCCATCGCCCATCGCCCATCGCCCATCGCCCATCGCCCATCGCCCATCGCCCATCGCCCATCGCCCATCGCCCATCGCCCATCAGCCAGATGCAACGCATGCCCATCCCAGCGGCGCATCCCGCCATCGCCCATGCCATCGCCCATCGCCCATCGCCCATCGCCCATCGCCCATCGCCCATCGCCCATCGCCCATCGCCCATCGCCCATCGCCCATCGCCCATCGCCCATCGCCCATCGCCCATCGCCCATCGCCCATCGCCCATCGCCCATCGCCCATCGCCCATCGCCCGCCGCCCATCGCCCGCCGCCCGCCACCCTCCGCCCACCGCCCGCCACCCTCCGCAGCTGCTCTTGCCAGTCTCCGACGCGCCGAGTCTTTACGATCCAGCGCGTTGGCACAAACATGTCTTATCGAGCATCCGAGCAGCCGCAGACCTGATATATTGTTCACTGCCTGCGTTCGATGGCTGCAACTTTTGAGCGCCGATGGTGGCTGACGAGGGTCGGGCTGACGCTGGCGGCCCGCGCCGAGCCCCGACCCGTCGTCTGCACGGGGCTAGGAGGCCGCGGCACGCCACGCAGCGGCGCCGGCGCCGTCTCCGTGACGCGCGCCGCGACTGGGCGTGGCCGCGTCACGCGTCACTGGCCGATACTGAGGACGTCACGTCACACCGGATCGAGTCGGAGAGAGCCGAACTCTTTAGCCGTTGGCTCCGTGACGACACGTTTGCGGGCGTGTCTCGACCGGGGGTGAAAATGGCTCACATTCCTGAGCATTAGCTGACAGTGTGTGAGCAGCTGCGCGGAGGACACTGACAATTTACTCCCTTGGGTGACTGTGAAACGCTACCGTTGGCTGACTGTGAAACGCCGCACGCTGGGAACAATGCCAGCTGTCGCCTGCAGAAAACAGAAATATATGCGGGACGTCGGCTGATTGTGCCCTCTGCTCATGCTAATGTAAAGACACGGAACGAAACGGGCACACCTCGAATAGAACGGTCTCCTGAAATGTTTAGTTTTTGTTCTCACCGGGGAGGTAAGGGACAGAGGTCGGGCCGGATACGCGCGTCCTGTAAGTACAAGCACAGCACGGAATAACTACAGCCACTGCCGTGAGTGAGTCTTGTAAAACTAATAAAACTAGATACTACTTAAGCGCTCTGACGGGAGGTGCCAAGTGTATCACCAGTATCTTAGAGCAGTTCATGCACCAACTGTCACACGAAAAAGCTATTATTTGTACCACTTGACGCAGCTCACAATTGTAACAGCTCATCGGCATCGGCGTGTGGACTGAATAAAATCAGATAAGAACGTCTACAATTCGGACCATGTCGAACATCTGAACAGATTTCCAACACATGTGACTCAGATCCAGGCTGTGTATGGTGATTCAACTGACATCAACTAAACTTTCCAGATTGGAAGCATTTTGCAATCACTGCTGCCATGAACTACCAGACACCACTGAATATTCAATGCATCCGTCTGAAGACACTAATGTCGTTGAAATCTTGAACCGGTTGCCTTCAGCAAGCCTCGAGTTCATTTAATTATCTTCCCAAACGATCTGCGAGCCTGCTTAAAACCCGCTTAAAACTAATCACTAGTGAAACGCTGAACTTGAGCAAGACAGTCAAATATGTTTTGGTGTCCGACTAGGTGCTGGCGGTATTGTTTGGGATAATGAGGTGGGACTGATGCCAGTAGGTTACATACATCATGCTGATAGAATAATTATTGCTATTAACATGCATACCTGGTGATAGATTCGGAACCACCTTCGGGATGCTGAAGAGATTGGCCGTGGTAGCACGTCTAGATAGACAGTTGGCACAGGACATAACGTTGACTAGAGAGCTCTTTTGGTCCACATTTCTGTCATGGTATTGTACGAAGGCTTACATTCTTTCGGCACGACATTTTCAATATTTTCCTACCCGACCAGGCCGCAAGACGCCCGGTCAGATCCCGGCCGCCTTCTCCCTCCCTTCTCATCACTGGCCTTGAAGCGCAACCGAACCCGACCCTGGGGCGGGGATGGCCGAGTGGTTAAGGTGTCGGGCTATGGGTACCAAGGGTCCCGGGTTCGACTCTAGCGCCACTCAGGACATTTCCCAATCCCGCGGCCCACCGGCGAAACAGTGTGGGCGGCGCCATTAGCCGTGAATGTGCATAAATTTTGTCGTGAACCAACCAATAAACAAACAAACAAAGAACCCGACCCTCAGTACATGTCCCGATCAATCTTTTAGAAGAAAAATGAGTAAAGAAAACACACCCGTGGTAAAATAGTCATATTTATCACTTTTGACCACGTGACCCCATGCCCCCATGGCCTTGTGACCTCATGACCTTTCTGTGACCAGTGATTCATTGCAATTGACACAATTAATGGCTGCAATACAAACGGGCATGGTTTGTCTGCCATATGGAAACATGCGTTTTGTTTTTAAATATGGCATATCGGCGTCCGTTCTCCATGGTTTTTTTCTTTTTCGAATTTCGGAAACTAACGGGTTTCAAGTACGTTGTCTCCCATCGTAAAACTATGGGGGATTGAACAATGAGATGAAGAGATGATATAGAAACCTTTGCTTAACAGAATATGTCCAAACTTAATCTTGTAAGTCTTATAGTTTGCCTTCATAAACTTCACAATGGCCAAGGTCACCCATTACCGATAGGTTAGTTATTTGAATGCATGGACGTAGCGATTGCGTCGGCCATGCAGCGCCAATGTCATCGTCAGTCAAACAATGGCGGATGCACGGAGGTCAGTCGACGTGACATCTGCATGTGAAGGGATCGATGTACGCGTGACATTATGCCGTGCTATGATCCTCATTTTGTCAAGTGTAAAAGCGAGTTAATCCTGACCTTTGTGCATATGACATTGCTTAACTGACGATGATATTGGCGCTGCATGACCGACGCAATCGATATGCCCATACACTCCAATATCTAACCTATTCGTAATGGGTGACCATGGCCATTGTGAAGTTTATTACGGCAAACTATAAGACTTACATGAATAAGTTTGAACATTTTTTTCTTAAGCAAACGTTTCTATATCATCTCTTCATCTCTTTGCTCAATCCCCCATAGTTTTACGATGGGAGACAACGTACTCGAAATACGCCATTTCCGGAAATAATAAAAATCACAGAAACCATGAAGAACGGGTACCGATATATAACATTTAAAAACAAAACGCATTTTCCATATGGCAGACAACCCATGCCCGTTTGTATTTCAGAAATCAATTGTGTCAATTTCAATGAACCACGGATCACAGAAGGTCACGAGGTCACAAGGTCATGGGCCATGGGGGCACGAGGTCAAACGTGATAAATGTTGTTATTTCACCAGGGACGTGTTTTCTTTAATACTTTTTCTTCTAAAAGATGCACAATATGTCACAGTTTCTCTTCATTATCAATGGCGCTAATGGATCATTATCGATACCAGCCATCTGTCGCCAAAGATACCCCTGTAGTGTAAAGATACCCTTGATGTGTAGCCTCAAAATACTATCGTGAACTATAACTCGAACCCGTTAGTTCGATCGGGATAAGACTTGCTCAGGCGTGTTCAGAGCGCAAGACTATCATGCGCACCAATTTTGGTCCAGATACAAATTTAGTGGATTAAAAATTTGAAGACTTGTTTTCTTCTCACGAACTGTCGTGGAACGCACCACGTGCCAAGTGACGTCTGGCACTCTTGGTCCCAAGATGACGTGGTGTGATTCAGCTCAGTGCACGGGAGGTGCCCACCAAGCAGCCGAGCGGTGCGGCTGCGGCTCCATCACTTCCAAGGAGCGGAAGCAACGTCATCGTCCCGGCCCGAGAGCGGGGATGAGAGGAGGTGTGGGACCTGCCACAGGCGGCACAGAGCTGCGAGGCAGAAGCGCACTGCGCCGTTCGGTGTACCATGGCACAATGGCCTCACCCACGGTTGGGACGTCCCTTTCCGTGGTGTCCGTAGCGCTGGCTGAAGGTGTATCGCATGAGGCTGAGTTACAGGGGTGGGTGGGAATCCTCACATGGGAATCCTCCGATGGACCGGGAGGAACGGGGCGGGAACAGGAAACGAGCGTATTAGTAGGCCAGGTGGCCTACGTCTCGTTATGGGTGGAACTTTCCGCGTGGTGCTCTGAAAAGAATACTAACGGGACGGCTGGGGCAGGTGGGTCTGGGACCATGGTTTTTCGACGGTCTAGCACGTCGACTAACCCCCTATTGAAGTTGCCCCTAGTCTTCTGACTGGAACCCTTGAAGGAGGAAGGCTTAACTCTGTTTACTTACTGTGAATACGCTTCCTCTAGAAGAAATATGAATCGAGTGCACGCAGAAACAAAAATTACATATACACCCAGTATTTTTCCCATGATGGTGGAAAATATAATGTCAGCCATTTTCCGAAATCAAACCGACTCCCTGTATAGATCGCTTAGGTCCTTGTGTTGTATGGGTTGAATGATATGCAATGGCTGGCATTTCCTTTGTGTGTCGCCTTCTTTTACTTACAAACTCAGCAATTATTCAACGAGCCAACTCTGGAACAATGTGTGGGCAAGTTCGTTTCGCGAGGCAGTGCTAGACCAGGCGTTGTCGCGCTCCGCACGACTAGTTCGCAAATCCAATCGCCATTGCTTGTCCTTGTATTGGCCGGACTGATTAGTGACGTTACGGCGACCACTTGAACAACAGCTTGAACAGTTTCTCCAATCCAACAAAAGCAAACAACAGCGATTTTATTTTGAAGTTCGTGCCTTCAAATCACCAAGTACCCATGATGGACAACTGATCACTGTCTTGTCATTGGCCGGCATCACATATTGCACCACACGGTGAAGGGAGGAGTCTGATCGTCGCACCCCATACACGCCTCACATGTACTGTATGCTACAATGGTGACGTGGCGATCGTTCATGACAGGTCTCGACAAGCCTGGACACATACAAGCGAAATGCATTTCGAACAGGGGTCCGAGGCTGACTTCGTTATATATGTTGTTTCCATGCTGATATGACTTTTTAACCCGTTGCATAATTTTCCGTGTCGGAGCCGTGCAACTTCATTGGCAAGCCGAACTTCTTCAAGGAACTACTTGGTTCCTTTTAGCAAGCATGAGATAATGCCATTCTCTGCATTCTTTGGGTTAAAAGTTTGGTAAAAAAGCTGAGGCCGAGTCGTGGTGTTTCTATTAACGTTCACATTGTTCGCACAATACATGATGTTAGCAGAATAACTTCTGTGTGCTTGCCCACAAAATCAGTAAGTATGGCTCTCTTGGGACATGTGTGCCACTTCAAGAGAAAGACTTGGTATCAAATATGGGGACGAAACTAGACAGTTGGGTTCGAAACAGAAGCCGAAGACACAACACGATCACAAAGCCAAAGCCGAAGCCGAAGCCAAAGATAGCGGTTGAAAATGTGACAAGGTCAAAACCCAATCGGATAGAAAATACCACGGCTAGAAAATACCACGAAGCCAAAGCAAACCGTGGAGGAAGTAACGAATCCGAAGCTGAAACCAATGTCTAAATACGTGGTGTCGTGAAGCCCAAACCGCTTAGCTCAAGCCAAACGAAGGTGAGGCCATCAATCATTTTAATCATGTAAAGCCGAAGCTAAGTCAAATCGTTCTGAATTGAGAACTTTTAATGACAAAATGTCATTAGCATTTATCAGCAATTCTAAATTTGGAATCGTTCAGGGAAGAACGTCTTGCTCAATTATTCTAATTAATTTTCACTTGGGCTTGGGAAGTCAATTGGCAGTTGTTGGCCCTGCCACCAGCCATATAGTACTCATATAAATGTTAAGGCAACTGGGAGTGGGTGTTAATCGAGAGGAGAGTGGTCTGTCCGGAGTTGGGTGAACAGCTTCTATCTTAGAGAGCCTAGAACGGCTATTCCACATAGCTAAATGATACATATGGAAGGGCACTGGGGAAAATGCGTCCATGAGATGTTTGCATTTGTCTTATATTTCAAACAGCATTTAGTGAGACCGCACGAAACCTATAACTGCATAACTGTAATATGCTAATAAACCGAAGTCAGCAACTCAAGATACCACGAACTCAAGACCAGGACCAAAGCCAGTAGATACAAGATGACATGAAGCCGAAGCTGAAGCGAGCTCTTTAGAAACCCGCGAAGCGGAATTCGAAGCCCAAGCCAACAGTTTAAAGTAACACAAACCTAAAGCCGAAGCCGATGGCGACCAATCATGTCTTCGAGACGTCGAAGCCGAAACCGGCTTCGTCCACATGTTAGTCTGCTTGGTACATTTTTTCAGCCGTTCTACCCCATGTGCATGGGTCAAAGTACGTTGTCTTAAAAGCAATGCAATTTGAACAAGGTCGGCAAGGAAGTGGAATACGTCGTGTCAATAATTCACGGTGCGAAATCGCATCTCGGCTGTCGCCATCATGGGAATTAGAATCGTGCCAAAGCAATACTGCCGGCTTTGCAAGCAGCACCAAACATCCCATATAACTGACAGGCAATCCAGCACATATGGGACAAATGTGCCGCACATGGGGTCACAATCTTCCGTCGTCTCGTTCCGCGGCGTCGGCCTGCAATGACGCACGGGAAGCACAGTCGCCTGAGGGAAATTGTGAGAAAAGCACGCGGCATGAATTCCCGTATGTTGTTCTGCAGTCAGTATTCAGAGCATGTCTTTCTGGTTTTGGCTTTAATGAACTATGTATTCCAGAGAGCATCCAAATGGTGATAGCCATCATGCAGTGCTGACAGACATCACATGGTTCAGTGAGATTTCGTCCAGCCCACATATGGGTTTTTAATGTCTCATCGACAACTATTGGAATGCGATGGGAGTGAAACGAAAGTCAAAGTTTTTTTTTGCAGGACATCATTAGTACATATTAGAGCCAAATTTTCCGATACAATTACAATTGGATCAAATTGGATAACAACATGACACCAATCCCATGAATAACAATGCAATCAGCGACGTTGATAGCATGCAACGAACATGGCATGAAGCTACTAACCTTGACGATGTTACGTATTGGATGTTTCAACCTTAGATACGAATTTCACATCCAACGGAAGTAATGATGAAGCCATTCCAAGTTGGCTGGTTCGCTGATCTGCTCCATCAATCCAATTTGGATTGCCCAAGCGATTTCTGAATGCTGATATCCACAATTTGCTCTCGCGTTGCTCATATTCTGCTCGTTGGTTTGAAAAAAAATCAAACCAGAGAACGCTACAGAACTTGTAGGCAACTTCAGATTATGAGCTTGACATGTTCATACATGTGTGATTGTACTGGGAGCTGAACTTGATTCTAGCTCCAATGCCAACGGGGAGGGGTCACGAGTGAATCTAGAAGAAGTGATATCAAAATGTGGCACGGAAGACCACAAGTGTCGAAACCGATGAAAAAGAAATATAAGATAGTTGTCCTATTCACAGTATGTGTGGTTGAAAACCTTCGCATGGCATAGCATGTTGCAGCTGTACATGTCTTACAATCCACGAGCATGGCTACGTTGAAGACGTCTATGCGCGAGCAACATACATCCATGGCAAGATTTCCGAACATTTTGGCAGATATTTGGGCATCCTAGCTATTGAGAGAGCTCCTTAACAATGGCGGGGATGTTGCTGCTTGTTTCGAGAAGATTCCACTACCTTGTCGAACGACCAGATTGTGGGAAAATTAAAGAATATATTATAGTTTGGTCCCCTGATGCCGAAACACGAGATGTAGGATTGCTGCAAGAGTCGCATTGCACAATTGTGCACAAACTAGTCGACTTTGAGGGGTCATGCTCAAGATTGTTACCCACCCGACCCCATAAATTCACCTCTGTCGGCATTTGACATGTGGCGCGGGTCCACTTCAGGTGATAGCGGTACCCAAACACCAGCAGCGCACACTTTGAGTTCATCTCTACAGATAATTCGTGGGTAGCGTCATTCCGCGCGTCGGAAGAAGCATCACTACGATGCAATTGTGGAGTACTGTGGAGTACTGTGGAGTACTGTGGAGTACTGTGAAGTACACCGCACACCAGCTGTATTGCGGTGGACGGAATGCAATATACAGACTGTAATTAATCATACTGCTTCACCGAAATGCCTCAAAGGCCGTGCTCGTCCCAATACATAATATATTGGTCCACTTCTCAGTGGCCGGGTAGTCTAGTGAAAAAGGTCAGTCGGTACAGTGTTCCGTGATGCCATCGCACGACGCACCGTTGAGTAACGACCAGAATTCCATCGGCTCTACAGGTGCGCGACACACGTGCCATCATCCATCAGCGGCCTGCTACACCGGTGAAGAATGCGCCGACACGACCTGGCGGCACTCGGCCAATGGTGGCCCACAGGAACAACAAGACACCTCGAGGACGGCGGGCGACCGCACTGGGCGGCGGCGGCGGCGGGCGACCACACAGAGCGGCGGACACGCAGCGGCGGCGACGGACACGGGGCGGCGGACACGCAGCGGCGGCGGACACGGGGCGGCGGACACACAGCGGCGGCGGCGGCGGCGGCGGCGCGCCCTATTGGAGCCCAGCTGCCGGGCTGCCGTCGGCTCGGATATTGGCCGCCGTCGGTGTAAGAGGATCGCGCGACTGGAACACTCGGGTGCAGGTGCCGCTCCTGCCGGGACTCCGGCACCTGCACGCTCAATCTCGTCGCTCCAATCGGGCGCGATGCCGATGCGCCCGAACACCTGCCGGCGACGCTTCGTGTTCTGATGGCTGCCATCGAACACCTGTGCTGATGGCTTACGCCGCGCGACCAGCGCGTCTTCCTCCTCGGCATGTACGGAGAGCCAGCATTGCTTGGTTCTGGCTCTTAGCTATGCGAGCAAGCGTCCAGCGAATGTCTGGTAGAGGTCTAAGCAGAATTTTCACCGAGCGAAGAAGCCTGCGGTTCCACGCTTGCACGGCGAATTTTCCGTGTAATCGTAGGCTCCACTTTAATTAACTATCAAACCTATGAATCTATGGAATGAATCTTCATGACGTCGATGCGTCATGAAGCCATCAATTCGTAGGAAATGTTTGGAAAAATGGTTGGAGTACCAGGCGTCTTTGTCTCACGTTAAGCTTAAGTGACGAATTCGCTCCACACTTTCTTGGAAATACATACCTACACGGATGACTATACTACCGACACAGACCTACTAGATGTCAGATGTAGCGACAGATAACACGGGCACGAACTGGATGTCAGATACGGCGACAGATGACACGGATACTAGATGCCAGATGCAGCGACAGATTACATTGACACTATATGTCAGATGTAGCAATAGATAACACGGCCACTAGATGTCGACTGTAGCCTCAAATAGCACGGGAACGATATGTCGGATACAGCGATAAATAACACGGGCACTAAATATTCGATATCGCGAAAGATAGCACGCTCACTAGACGTCAGATATAGCAACAGATAACACTGGCACTATATCTCAAATGCAAGTTCACTTTGCACCGTCTTGTGAATTTCAAAAATTGTCCAGCCAGGCGTGACCTTGGCGCGTTCATCTTTCCAAATTCCACGCTTAGTTTGACAAATGTTCTCAAATTTCAATCCTTAACAGAGCATACTCCATCAATTGACCCGTTAGCAATGGCGTCGGTTCGCGGCCGAAATACGGACCCAACATCACCCTTACGCACGTCACGCATACGTACTGTAACTACAATGAGTGATTGCATCCAAACCTCAAATTCACACTTAGGTTTGGGCGACACACTTAGGTAAGACCCAAACAAATGACTACATCGTATGGCGACCGGATTATTCGCGTGATGCATGCAGTACATATCTCCCGGCGAGTGAGACAACTTCAGAGTCCACTCTTTACCAGGAGAGGTGCAGAATTACTCGGTATGGCTCCCGTTGTCAGACAAGTTGTGCAGGACACGTGAGGGGCAGTGGGAGGTGCAGTGAGTGGTGCAGGGTGGGGTGGTCAGTCCTGCCCCGTGATAATGGTGCCCCCCTGTCCAGCAGTGAGTGTGGTGCAGTGGGGTAGGTGCAGTACCTGACCAGCAGTGAGTGTGGTGCAGTGGGGTAGGTGCAGTACCTGTCCAGCAGTGATAATGGTGCAGTGGGGCAGGTGCACCACCTGTCCAGCAGTGAGTGTGGTGCAGTGGGGTAGGTGCAGTACCTGTCCAGCAGTGAGAGTGGTGCAGTGGATAACTTATTGCATTGCATTGCATTCCATTGACATTGCAGCACTTATTCAGCATTGACATCTATGATGCGAGGCAGACGTAGCCCCATCAGCCCAGTAGTTTAAAAGGCGTGGTGGTCGACAAGTGTAGCACCATCTGTCCAATGGTGCTATGGGTGTTGTGGTGGTCAAGTACAACACCATCTGGATGGTAGTTATATGGGTGTCATGGTGGACAAGTGTAGCACCCCTGGCCAGTAGTGTTATGGGTGTCATGGCGATCAAATGTAGCACTATCAGCCTAAGAGTTACTGGGTGCGGAGTGGGGGAGGGGATGGGCAGAAGTAGCACTATCTGTCCAATAGTGCTATGGGTGTTGTGGCGGTCAAGTGCAACACCACCTACACGGTAGTTACATGGGTGTCATGGTGGACAAGTGTAGCACCCCCTGTCCAGTAGTGTTATGGGTGTCATGGCGATCAAGTGTAGCACTATCAGCCTAGCAGTTACTGGGTGGGGGAGGGGGACGGGCAGAGGTAACACCACCTGTCCAGTAGCGTTACGGGTGTTATAACGGACAAGTGTAGCACCACCTTCCTAGCCGTTGCCTGGGTGTGGGGAGGAGAGGGCGACGGGCAGGTGTGGCACCAGCTGCCCAATATAGTTATGGTTGTCGTGGCGGGCAGGTGTAGTACCGTCCGTCCAGTAGTGTTATATGTGTCGTGGCGGACAAATGTAGCACCATCTGTCCAGTAGTGTTGTGGTTGTCGTGGCGAACAAGTGTAGCACCATCTGCCCTGAAGTTACATGGGAGCGACGGCTCAGGAGGCAATCCGACGAAGTTCTATTTGTTCAGCAGTTGTTAACGGCCTGCTTTAAACTGTTGACAACGGTGGAAAAAATGTTGCCAGACGAATTCACTGACTTCGTTGAATTCGTTCGTTGAATTCGTTCATCTCAGCGATTTGGCCATATTGACGACAAGGCATTTACCAAATTCTGTGGTGGTTTTGTGCAGATATAACGTGTTTGTTTTCGCACTAGTTAGTATATGGAAGAGAAGAACGCCTAAGCAGAACAACTGGCAGAAGCGTGATTTCCGATATTTTGTTCACTATGTCTCTGATGTTTATTCGTGGCAGCCTTGTCCTGGTCAGACTTGTGCCGCTAAGGGCTTCAAAGTATACGCCGCCAACTCGTGTCGAAAATCCTGAGATATGTGGGACATAATTGGCTGCCTTGTGCAGAATGAATTACATCGCTTTGGACATCTCGGTCCTCTAAATTTTGACATCTGACCATTTCCTGGTTCAATTATTTACGCCACTTAGACGACTTCAAGTTGCATCGGTGACGCGGTTCACTTCTACATGTTCCATAACGTGAAAATATGTGCTGCCACAAATGTCATTCCATGCATTTTCTGATCGTAACGATAACGCATAGTGAGTGTGTTTTTCTCCGAACAATCGCTACCAATTAGCTGTGATGCCAACTCCGTGTCAACGAAGATGCGACAGAGAATTAAAGATTTGTTCGTTTGCAGCAGGAAACTGCAGCTTAAATTGAATGTCACGTTTCGATACACCGTGGTGAATAGGCAGCCTTCTCGCAGTGACACTGAGAAACGCACCAAAGCCGTCGAGACGCTGCAGGAGCGGAATGATTCAATGCGGCTCACATTGAGTTAGCTGCAGCTACCGCTCCGTCTTCCGGTTAATTAACACACCGGATCCAAGGAAGAGCAGAACTACTGCGCTCAATTCTTAGGGAACGCCAAGCCTGACGTACAGAGCTTTCAGCCATCGACCTCCTTTGTGTGCTTATTCCAGAACCACCTTTCTCTAAATGACAGCCAGCTCGGCTCCGCTGTTTGTACAGCTCACCAAACACTCGGTGGTTGATATTGCACTGATCTCTGTCGCTTCCCACCAAATTGCGGTTTCGAATGCAAGTATCACTGAGATGTACTCAGTGTCCGAATCCCATTCGTACCACAGTGGGAGTTGCCGCAACGCGGAGTGATTCCAAACACGTGAAGCACACCCGACGGCGCTCTCTGGACTAGGTGTGTCTGTCGTCAGGCTCCGGCGCGGCCACGTTTGCAGACCCGATCCGTTCACACACGCCTGTGTGGTCGATCCGTTCCGTTTGGACTAGACACACATTGACCTGTGCGGTCTGCATTGGTGAAAAGCCTGACAAATATTTGCACTCAGTGGCGGTGAATGAAAATCTATTCCTCAGGCATGGTTCTTGGAGACGTTTGTAGAGTTCAATGACTTGATATTTGCTTAAATCTTTTATACAATTGGTAGGTACTTGTTGTGTTGCTTTAACCAACAATTGCAGTTTTCGGTCATTCACTTAGAGGATATGAAACAACATGTCAACACATCGATGAAAAAACTCGAGAAAAGTTTCTCGAGTATTTTTTAAGGACATGGGAATAGCGAGAAAGAACACTTACTGATCTTGACTTGCCACCTTATAATTAAGCCCGGAGTATATAAACCTCTGAGTAGCCAGCACTCTCTTCCTTTTCCCCTTCCCACTCTCCCTTTTTCTTCACTCGCTCTCTTCTTTATCTTTCTTTCTCTCTCTCTCTCTCTTTCTTCCCGCTGGCGAACTATCAGGCCAGGTCGTGGTCACAAAGCTCCCATCTCGAGTGAAACAATATACAAGCGTCAGTATATTGACAAGCGCGTGTTGAAGCTCGTCAGGTAGTTAGTCCTCTTTTGCTTTTGCTGAGCAGGCGATGATGACATTCATGCTGCCCTGGACGGGATATGGTAATGGCCTGACCATGTACCCACCCCGTCGCCTTCCCTCAACCACCAATGATGACATTCATGCTGCTCTGGGTTGGTTTTGAAGTAATCCATGCTGCTCTGGGCGGACTGTGGTCATGGCCCCGCCATGTGTCCGCTCCCATTCGCCTTCGCTCAACCACCGGTGGTGGCATTCATGCTGCTCTGGGCGGGCTGGGATGACACCGATGCTACTCTGCGTAGGCTATTAAGACAGCCATGCTGCTCTGGGCGTGCTATGATGATATTCACGCCGCTCAGGGCGGGCTGCGATTGCATCCATGCTGCTCTGGACGGGCAATGCTGGCATTCATGCTGGCTGCTCTGGGCGGGCTATGATCACGTTCACGCCGCTAGGGGCGGGCTATGGTAATGCGTGCAGATGCGACCACTTCACTAGACGTTTAACGGCGCCGGTATAATCTCCGCTTCCCAGGCGGCCGCAAGCATTCTCATCGATGAGAAGCATGGCGCTGCGAGCACGTTTGTCGACATATTCTAGCGACCGGGACATTTTTCAGAACGACTCGACCGTCAAACGCGCCTTTTTGGACACGACTGCTGACAAGGTGGCTTAACGCGATACAACCTGGCACACGGATATTGGTGGGGCGAAATCATAACTGAAGGCAACCCACGTCTATCTCGCTCCTATTATCAATGAATATTAACTCATTCAAGCGTGTAGCAAGGATGGTGTAGGTTTTCTGTAACCGAAATTGATTATGGACGCTATCGACGTCGCCAGCTTGTGGGCAACAAGGTATGAAGCTTCGTCGAATTTTTTGTCGTCGTCGGACGGCCGGGCCCAGCTGCCGCCCAGTAGCCGGCGCCCAGCGAGCAGACGCAGTGCACCACCAGCGCGTACAGTCGGAACTAGACGGCCGGCAGGTATACTAGCAGGTGCTTCTTATAAACGACTGCAATCCGTGTGCATTGCAGTAAAGTGTCTCCGCCCAGCTCCACAGACTTTCAGAGATCATGGTATGCCGGATATTTTAGCAAAACGTGTGGAAAGCAATACTGCTACAATATGGAACTTGCTAGGATAAGTAGATGGGATCGAGTTCAGTGTGATTGTTTTTGTGAGCAAGTTATTCACATTACATTTAATTCATATTCATTGAAGCAGGTAGCAGCGATTGTGTAGGTTTTCTCTAGCCGAAGTTGATTATGGACATTATCGACGCCATACACTGGTGCGCAACAAGGAGTGTTAACACTAAGCTTCGCAAAATTTACTGGTGCTGCTCTTACCAATCAATCTGCGTAGTTTCTGCGCATGCATGCACATGCATCCAAAGTGCTCGGACGGCAGTAGCTTCAGCGTAACAAGCTGAACAGTGGCCATTCCCCAGTCAAATTGCGCCACAGCTGGCCTGCCCGCCACCCGGTGCCGACCTTCCGCCTTTTCGCCGTCTTCCCGCCATGCGGACGCGAGACTCGAGGTCGAGCCGCAGTGCCCCGAGGGCACGCACGCATCCTCGTGACAGACGGCGTGCCGGAAACACTCGCCGGCGCCACCTCCGCCCGGCGGCAGTACAGCCGAGACCTCCTCGAGCGCGGCGCTGACATTGTGGGCCCGACTTTTAATAACGCCGAGCGGCGCTGTTTGCGCACTGACAAATGTGGCAGATGCTCTAATGACGCCGGCGCCGCCAGCCGGCCCGCCATCGGTAACGACGTCCGCGCTCCGACGGCGTCGCTCTCGACGACGGTGTCGCATTGCGCGTCGTTTGCATTAATGGAACTGGCGGTGCCGACCACTTGGCCGCCGCCGGCGGCACCCGCGGCGGCGCCGCCAGCTGGAGGGCCATCGGCAGCGCGAATGCTGCCGGTGCCGTCGGCGGATAATCCGTGCTGCCTGTATTTCCAGCATCATCAGTGTCGTCGGCGCCGGCGGCATTGCCACTGCCACCGGGCCAGCGACATCGCCAGCATCGTCGGCAGTGCACACGCTGCCGGCATCACCGCATTGCTGATACCGCTGATGCACAGCGGCATCGCCGATACCAGCTGGCTCGCTGATACGTCTGGCACCGACGGCGTCATCCGCGTCTGGTGCCGTGTCGTGCCGGTCCGTGTCCGTGTGGACACGCGGCACTGAGCATCCGTAGCGGGTCGGTGCTGCCACGTGTCTGATCCGTATCACCACCGGTGCAGTCGGCACGGCCGGCCGGGATCACATAGCCGACACAGCCCGCGCGGCCGGCCGGGATCACATCGCCGGGATCACATCGCCGACACAGCCCGCACGGCCGGCCGGGATCACATCGCCTGGATCACATCGCCGACACAGCCCGCACGGGCGGCCGGGATCACATCGCCGGCACAGCCCGCACGGGCGGCCGGGATCACATCGCCGGCACAGCCCGCGCGGCCGGTGTCACCGGTGTGGTCGGCGTGGCCACATCTCGACACTGTCGGCCGCAAGTGGCGGCCAAAGTGGCCGTTCGGGCTGACGTGGAGTGGCCCATTTCCGCGGCGGCCATCATCTCGGTCGACAGGGACGCGCCTGCCGTGATGGCCGGAGGTACGACCTCGCGGCAGTCTCGCGACCCGCCAGACGGCGCTGATTGCATTGTAAACAAAACCATGGCAGCCGTGGTAGCACGGCAATTGGCCGACGCTCGTGAGTGATGGGAATTGGCGCGGCGAGCTCGGCCTGCTGTCGGACCGGTTACGCACGGGCCATGTTGATGGGGTCGATGCGCGGAGAAAATTTGGCGGGAAATGATGTTCGCTGCACTACTCAGAAAGTGGTCAGTTAGTTATTGGGATCGCGATTGGCAGTCGGTGGGAATGGCACATGTACTTGCAAGAAAATTCGTAGAACGACTCGATCGTGTGCAGCCTATGTGTGTGGCCGATGTCTGGAGTCGTTGGTGTAGTGCCAAAACCATATCCAAGATTACTACCAAATTCCTCCCAGGCTGAAGCTGACTGAAGCTCCCGGGCAGGCCGGCATTCCGCCAATTGACAGTTGAGCTGAGGGGTCAGTTCAATTTCGAACGCGTGAGGAACTGGACAGACGATTGCCAACCCCTGACACCCGAGCCTCTGTCGCGGCTGACACCCGTGCCTCTGTCACGGTTGACACCCGAGCCTCTGTCGCGGCTGACACCCGAGCCTCTATCGCGGCTGACACCCGAGCCTCTGTCACGGCTGACACCCGAGCCTCTGTCACGGCTGACACCCGAGCCTCTGTCACGGCTGACACCCGAGCCTCTGTCACGGCTGACACCCGAGCCTCTGTCACGGCTGACACCCGAGCCTCTGTCACGGCTGACACCCGAGCCTCTGTCACGGCTGACACCCGAGCCTCTGTCACGGCTGACACCCGAGCCTCTGTCACGGCTGACACCCACCTCGTCCGGCGTAGGCTACACCCGAGCCTCTGTCACGGCTGACACCCGAGCCTCTGTCACACCGAGCCTCTGTCACGGCTGACACCCGAGCCTCTTCTGTCACGGCTGACACCCGAGCCTCTGTCACGGCTGACACCGAGCCTCTGTCACGGCATGACACCCGAGCCTCTGTCACGTTCTGTCACGGCTGACACCCGAGCCTCTGTCACGGCTGACACCCGAGCCTCTGTCACGGCTGACACCCGAGCCTCTGTTCTACACCGAGCCTCTGTCACGGCTGACACCCGAGCCTCTGTCACGGCTGACACCCGAGCCTCTGTCACGGCTGACACCCGAGCCTCTGTCACGGCTGACACCCGAGCCTCTGTCACGGCTGACACCCGAGCCTCTGTCACGGCTGACACCCGAGCCTCTGTCACGGCTGACACCCGAGCCTCTGTCACGGCTGACACCCGAGCGTCTGCCGCGGCTCGCTACTAGCGCGACGCGACGCCTGACATCGCTGTGTAATGGCAAATGTCACGCAGAGCCTGGATCTGGCTGTGACCTTTCGCTCGCTCACCAACACTTCGCTCCCGCTAGTGTCCAGATCCGGTGATCAGACTCGCCGTGAACTTCCTGAGCCGACCTGCCCGCGGGCGTGCTCGATGACCTAGCCTGCCGGGCTGGGACACGCGCTAGGGAAGAGTTGGTGAGTGTCGTGAAAGGGCAGGCTTAGTGGCGCCGTGATAACACCGCCACAGGTCACATGTTGCTATCCTCTATTGTGCGCCCGCAGATCCATGAATGATTTACCAGAAATGCTGTGCTGGTGGCACTACAGAAAATCTGCAGCAGGCACCTTGGCCCGAGATCTCCCTTTGTTAAGCTTGCACGTAAAACCATAGCTTAGATGATTGGATTAAATGACTGATGATAATTTCATGATGTGCACATATCCCTACCTGATAAACCATTTTTATTCGTAAATAGATGAACATAAAGGGTGATATGTAGATAGATAGATTGGTGCGACAACACAAAACTTGGTCCAAATTCAGCTGCTAGCGGCAATTCCCCATATGAATCTAACAGCCCATGGGCCACTGTCAGATAAGAACTCTGATGGCATCGACATGTACGAGCTCCTTATTTTTGGTGGGGACCTTGCAGCGACATTAAACTATTTATATTTGACCCATTAATTGATGCCGACCGTCATCGGAACATCAGCTGACCCTAACAACCGCTACAGACAAAACACATCACTGCTTTAGCCTCCAACCTGACACACCTCCCTCAGCAGTCTTTGCCGCAGGTGGCCACTAGTGACATCACGGAGCTATGCGTTCCTGGCGAGAAACCTGCCAATGGGTGGTGCGCTGATGACACCTTGCTGTACCTTAGCCAATCTGGAAGCTCTTGGGTGTGGAGCGCTCTAGCGTTAAGGTCTAGTCGGCTTTTGGCTTTATTTGGTGCCTATGCTGATCAGAGGCGAAATGGTTGGCCAAACTGTGGACTCGGGCGCCAGGTATGGGTATTTCCTGAATCGCTAATGACACATCAGTCGCCTCTCGCCACGTTTCTGGTGACGTGCACTCCACTGTTAACTGTGGCTCCGGTGGGAGAGGCTCAGCAGGTGTGGCGTGGCTGGGGCTCGCACATCACGGCAGTGGCGGCTTCCTTATGACCCCGATGTCATGTAGCAGTTGTCTACATGCTATGCCTTTTATTCTGTCTCCAAGCACTAAACATGACTAGTCGGGCTGTTGTAATACTAGGAAGTGACCTCATTTAGCTTGCGGGAAAGCCACAAAGAATGTGTTGCGAGGTATATTGCATGCACGATGTAATTTGATGTGATGTGAGCCAGGTGGTGGATAGAGGAGAGTGAGCTGAAGTGGGGAAATTTGTTTGTGTTACATTGAGCAGCACCTGAATAAGTTATGTGCACTGAGGTACATGCACATGCATGCAAGCGGATATATGTAACTGAAGGGATATATACAGGCCACAACGTTAGTAGCAGTCAACTAGTATAGTTCGATTGCACAGCAAAAGCGTTTGATTCTTGGCTCGTGCGCATTTGAAATACCCCAATCACCTTAACATAGAAATATTCCTGCATTTGCTGGCAATGAGGTGAACCAGTATGTTTGCAGCAGAAAAAAAATTGCAAGTACATAAGTGAAACGAGCTATCGTCGTAATTTTGGTTGCAGCACCGTCTCAGATGTTTCTGTGATCAAAAGCTCTCGACGTTGATCTGCCGATATGCATCCAGAAAACAGGACACTTGGACTTGCCGGAGCGGCAAAAACACCACCATGCACACATCAAACCACCGCATGACTAGTGTTACGGCCAAGCATATCAAATGCGTACAGCCCACCTGGTACGCCTGCCTCATGTTTGTGTCTTGGTTGTCACTACGAAACACAATTCGGCTTCTGGTACCTCGTACGCCCACTTCAACGGGACCGGAACTTGCATCCGGGAACCCTTTTGTCACCCAGAGCGACTCCCGGGTCTGCGAGTCGCCTTCCATTAACGGCTCCGCGAGCCGGCGGCGTACCTGACAGCAATTATCGCGATTGCATAATTGCACGGACGTCGGACGAGTGGCGATCTCCATTCACGGGCGGCCGCAGGACACTTTCGATCTGAACTGCGGTCATTTCAGTCGGCCTAATTTCCCCGGGGCACTTCCTTCGAGCGGTGACGGCGGCGGTCGCGGCGGCCGGCCGTCCACCCGCCGGCGGCCCGCTGAATGGCAGCCAGACGCGGCCAACAGCCCAGCTGACGCCCGCAACTGCGGCTTCGGGGGCGCAATCAATGGCGCGCGCGTTGGCAGCATGAATAAGGCGCGAGATGTGGGAGATGCTTCCGTGATAAACAGACCACAGGTTGGTCTTGTGGGACGTCGCGCCGAATGGCACACACTGCTGTAGGAGGGCTGTCACTGTAGACACACTGCGTATGCATAGCTCTTTAAAAAGCGACGTTGGCGAGGTTGTTGCGTCGGCTTCTAATTGCTGAGCGCGACATCGCAGGGCGATATAATTTTCTACTCCTCGCAGTGTAAATGAGGGGGAGCGAGGTTAATTTAACCAGCAGTCAGCCCGCTCGTCTTCGCCGTATTTGTGGTAGTACAAGAAATGCGATTTCGTGCTTCAATATTGTTGACATGAAAGTGTAGGGGTGGCGGCTCTGCCGTCGGTGGGGTGTCGGGGTTGGTGGCGGGTGTGAGTGCGCGGTGTGTAGTGTGTGGGTGGGGGGGGGGGGTGAGTGTGCGGGGTGTGAGTGGTGTGGGTGTGTGAGGTGTGAGTGGGGTGTGTGTGTGGGTGTGTGAAGATATTGCCCAAACTCGACTGGATCTGATTGATCTACTTGAACTAACTGACTTATTGAGGGCTTGACCTGACTCACTCCTTTATTGATTGTGGCTATGTCAGTGGGGTATTGTGTTGTTTTTGGCCGCCAACTCCACCACACATTCCCCGAACCCCAGCCGGCGCGATGTTGGTTTGAGTTGCCATCCCTAACACGAATTTATATTTGTGCGAGGTCAAAGTTTTGGGAACACCATATAGGTAAGTGAGCGTCTTCAGCCAGATTATAATCAATACGTTGTATTTAGAGAAAATTGATTAGAATGAAATTTGCCATTGGTTTGAATGACATGTCCCGTGTTGGGCATTTTTGAAGCTAGTAGTAGTATAATTTTGTGCAATATACCGCACGAAATAGGTGCCTGTGTTGAGCCCCAAGCTGCTCCCGCTGATCCTTAACGCTACCTCAGGGGTGAACAAATTCCGAACCTGTCACCGACGAACATGTGAGCTGTCTGAAACTTTTTGCATATATGGTTCATAAAACAAGTGCCTCGCACACTTGCTTCGCGGCGTTGAAAAAGGGATGTTTGATCCTCGTTGCAGATTATAAATATTTCAGCCAGAAATTGGAGAGAAACAATTTTTATGTTTGGAATCGTGAGTTGCGTCACCATTAAGTCCACGAAATATGTTTGGAGCCCACCGATGGAGGCCGCATGAAGAAGCTGTTTGGACCTTGGTTATCAGTTCGAACAATGCAGTTTTCGTCCATGGCTATGTCATAAGGCTTTCCGATTGACACAACAGAGAGCTGACCTAATAAGCGGACCATTCCGACACGACATAAAACATAAAGACATAAAGACATAAGACATAAAAGATTAGTGCAACTATGAGCCACAAGGGCCCTTCTTGGTTGCACTCTGTACACTGAACCAGTTCCCCACCAAATCTGTCAATCAGACCCTGTAATACTGAAAAGCAAGCCCTCTATTCTTATAATGATTGTCTATGCTGTTTTTAAAGATGTTCAATGTGCTGCTACTGACGATGTTTGCTACTGACGATGTTACATGCCAAGGTACTTCAACGTTCCCTTAATATTATATTCCCTTAATATTTCCCTTAATATTCCCGCAATATGAATGCTAGAAATACTCCGGATAAACGCAAATAGGTATGTTTCAACGACAACTCTTAAGGGTAAAATAGCACTGCTCACCACTATTTTGTCGCACGGCGAGAAGCTCGACAGAGTTGGCCATCTGGTATCCATATCGGCCAACTCAATCATGTCTGCCACGGAGACGTCGCCGCGGGTGGGGACCTCCAGAATGTCAGCCATTTCACGGATGGTGCAGATGGTGTGTCCGAAGCCGGCCACGTACTGCCACGGCAGGTTCTGCACCTGCTGCTGTATCCGGCTTCCACTGGCCAGCACCTTGTACACGTCGGTTAAGACAGCTACTCGTGCTAAGAAGTCTCCATCTGTGAATGCATAAAGCACTAATTATTTCAACTGCTTATATATTGAAGAATAGTAGATAGGACTCATATGACGAAAACATACGAGGATTCAAGGGATGGGGAAGGTACCCCTTAGTTGACGAGCATTGTTGTTCTATCGTGATGAGCTCAATTATCCCACGTTTGTTTTTTTAAAGGGCTTTGAGGTCTCACATTTTAAGTCCACGTTTCCGCAGGTGAACATGCTCCAGCGAAAACAATACAGTGATGCGTGCCGCGCAAGGATTCCCACCGTGAACTTCTATATCATGTATGCAAAAATGGGGAAATATTCCTATTATGAGGCAAACAATCAAACTTAACTAACCTTTCAGCGCCCTCAAGTCGACTTCCAGTTCCTTGCGGACGCCGCCTCTCTGCTTCGTGGCGATGCGCCCCCGCAGTACGCGCGTCGTCGCTGGGATGCTGGTTTGAAACTTGGTCAGGACATCCGCCGCGTGGGGGGCGAAGCGTGTTTCGGACCACAGCTTCGGCCTGAGCACGCGGTGCCCAAGCTGTGTTCCAGCGTTCAACAGACTTTCTAGACCACTGCCGTGGGAGAAGCGTGTGGTGGCACGGGTCACGATAGCAATGGTGGCATCCACCCAGCGGCACATCGAGTCGCGGCGGGCGTCCCCGTCGGCAAAATTGACCAGGTGCGACCCATCCCACACACACACGGCACGCACGCAGCAGACGGCGGCCGGTTTTCATTTTAACAGTTCATCATCCCGAGCAGCTTGACGGGCACACCATTGTGGTGCATCTGGCCATCTGCTGCAATTGCAGACAGCTGCTCGGTGCATACGATGCCGATTCCGACTAAGGTAGCTCGCAGCTGCCGAGCATGCCCGTCGCCGTCGTGGTCCTTGACTACGGGCGCCCCAAGCACGAAGCTTTGTAGCAGTTGCCCTACGGGAGCATCCGGCACAATCGTCGTAATGGCACTGATGTCGATCGTCCTGTGGTTGATGGTAAGTTTTTCAACCTTCAGTGCGACACACGGCTGGCTTCTGACGTGATCAGCGAGCTTTATAATGATTTCCGCCGTGAACAGCTCTCGCACTTGCATCATAAACAATTTTTAATGATTAATATCACCCACGTTCACTCTATTAATATGTTGGAGAACGATGAGTTCTTCAAACACGGCATATGCCAACGACTTTTTGAAGACATAATATGGCGTCCTCAGCACTCGGATGGCGACACTTGCGGCTTCATTTTCTCGAGCTGAGGCCTGTCGAGACTTTTCCTCAGACGCTTTCCGAGATCGGGCATGTCGCTCGCTGTCGAAGTGCCTCCTCACGGTGTCCTTCAGCCTTCTGAAAGGAAGTGGCAAATACTCGGCGTATGTGAAAGCAGTGACTTTGCTAAAGTTGTACGAGAACACACCTGCAACACTTTGGTGGGTGCCCGATGCGTCCTTCGTAGACACGGAGCAATACAATTCATCAGTCGTCTCAGCCGTCTTTAAAAGGCCTCCACAGGCTGCAAGAAGATCATCGACGCCTCTGGCAGATCCGATGGCGGCATCGACGTTGCTAGGTAGCTGAGGATTGGTGGAGGCCACCGCACCTGAACTTCCCATCAGTCGAAAAATTATGGTGGTGTCCCTTTCCAACGCCGATACCCTCGTTCACAGCGTGCAGTTCGGTTCAACGGACGACGACACTGAAATAGAAACACGATATATTGATAATTCGTGATGTGGTTAGCTGGCGTTTACGTAGGTGTGATGCCATAGGTAGCACAAACTCCCGCATATTAATTTTTTTTTAAACTAAATGGCAACCACATCTCACTTTTTGTTCATGCCCGAGTGGCACATAAATGAACGGAACATGAATCAAGTGACGTGTGATGCAGTCCAATGTTTACTTCAATGTTAAATGTCGGCTTACACCAGCGACATCTATGATTTGGTCAAGGCGGACCATTTAAAGTCATAGTGCGCTATGCAGCATAGTGCGCTATGCAGCATAGTGTTCCTATCTTGATCATAATACATCCCTCTCTCCCGAGAAAATACAGTGAAGGTTCGGTTATAGCATGGCATCGGCGTCCTTCACATCCGTCCAGGCGCCCCTAGTGTTGGCCCAGATGTGTTTCCCATCTTTTCATGCACACCTCGAACTTGAAAAACGTCATGGCAGGCAGCTTTAACACTAGCCGGGCAAGCACGCAAGTTGCATAACATCAACATTGGCATACGGTATCACATTACTTCGTGGCCAGGGCCTCAGGATACCGGTGACGACATGGTGGCTGGCTGCACCCAAATACTGATATATTTGAACTGACCTTCAGGGTCAACCAAAAATTACACCAAGATGTTCTACGAGTAAGTACCTCTACAAGTTCAGGGATGGAGCTACATCAGGGACCAAACGCTGGTCCGGGGATCACATTAATACGAGTACTGCGAAGGGCAGGAAATTATGCCGCACTGCTCAGTTTAAGGATATTTTCAGCTTCAGTTGCTATGCCAAGCGATCAAGTATATATTGGCATGAACATACTGGCATTGTCCATCTCTTTTAGCTGAAACACATTTTCGTTTATACTGGTTATGTCACATTCGTAATGCCATTTTGAACACCTGGTGCCACATTTGTACGTGGAAGGATTATGGGACGCATTAGCAGTATGGATCTTCGAATTATAGATACTGAAGACAAAGACGTTGCTAGCTTGCATGCCGGGAAAGTATGGTAGAGAAAATCGACTACGAAAATTCTTATTTTATTGCTTCGCAATTTCATTAATATTGCTCCTACCCAAACCTGACCAAATTAACTTGAGCCATGAACCCCCACGCCACACCATGAAGCATCGTGATGCCTTAACGGCGCCCTCGAAATTCCCTGAAGCGCTCTCGGAGTGCCTTATGGGTGCTCTCGGAGCGCCATTATCATGCCCAGGGGCTGACATGCACCACGGCGGTTTCACCGCGCGGCCCCACCATGCAAGGTTTACCGCGGATAGTGATAGAACGGCGCACCGTTTTTAATTTGACATCCCGTTTTCCACATCAATTTGGCATCTTGTATGAACATTTTGAGGTCAGGTCATCTATGGTCAACGAGTTAGTTACGATCAAGTGAGGTTACCTCCAGAAAAGCTAAACCAGTCGTCACGTTTTAACGTAAAAAGATGTTTGAATGAAACTTTCAGCATTTGCTTCTCTTTAGGGATGGACGAAAACGCACGAGAGGATTTTTTATGAGATTAGTTTTGCATATTTACTCATAAGGAATGAAATTGAAGATTTTGGCTAAAGTTAGCATTTTATGAGAGCAAGTTGACTGTAAAGAACATGCTGCAGTCCACTATCCATTAAACATTTTTATAGAAAATTGATAAGGATTAAAAAACATTTGATTTTTTATGGACAAAAATTTTATGGTCATGTCTACAGCATCCATTTTCTGACCCTGAATATTTTGTTTTGTTTTTTAATTATCCACAAAATGACCCCCCCCACAGAGCAAAAACCAGTTTTGAAATATATGGGCTCTTACCTGATGAATGTGCATGTCCAGTGGCAAAGAGTGCTGCAAATGCATAACACATTTCTATGATCCTTAATTAGTGAATATGAATTACCTCCTGCAGCAGTTCCTTGTCGACTAGTAGTCTTATCTAGTCCAGCATTTGCACATGATGCCTTCTGGATTGGTTCCTCAAGTTGGACATCAATGGCGTCCATGGCTGGATAATCCACATCAGGTGCTTCCACAGCCTTAGTGTCACTGCATTCCATGGCTGAATCTGCAGGAGATATTGAGCACTGTAACCCACAATGATAGCGATGGATCACACCACATCCTCTTTTCCTGTTAAATACCACAGTTAACAGAACATGGTAAGGATCGAAATGAATGTTTTGATTCTGTGTTATGGGTGAAACCTTAGAACTATTTTTAAAGCTATTTGTGACAACGAAATCTTCATTTTTAGGCCTTTTCCTGGTATGTTCCAATTTCATGAAAATTCAGACAACTATTTGATATAACCTGTAATGTATTCCATAGTTCAACAGCATGCTATAAAAAATAACTCACATGCGTACTTCAAATGGGATGCCAATCAGTACATTTCCATGGGAATTTGCATCATTCATTGAATAAATTGGATATTCCATGGAAAATGAATTGGTGAAGCCCAGGCAGTTTCAGGCAGACGTTAACAAAAGGAAAGTGGATGCACGATTTGGCCAAAACAGGTTGAAAATGCATGCTTCTTATTGATTTTTCAGTCTTGGGAAGTGATGATTTGGGACCTAATGAAGGCATTGATGTATCCCCAGGTGGAGTAGTTCGAGAATATGTGGTTTCAATAAGATATGTAACAGAGCAGAATGAGCCATGTATTTCTTCTCAAATGAGCAAATAATTGTATCATCTTCTTGAATAAATTATTGTAAAACTAGTTGGAAGGTTGGAAGCAATCCATGTCATCCTGTAGATATTCAGTGTAACAGAGAAAAGCCAGCACTGATATTATGGTGCATGCTTGATGCAAACATAAAATTGAGTTCAAATCAGCTCCAGATTACATATATCTGCATCAGCTCTATTTCATGGTGCAGCAAAATCACGCAACATTGCACCAGTCTCAAAGCAAGGTTGCCACATTGTTGCATTATTGTATACCTTGTTTTTTCTTCATACTGGCATGTAGTTACAAAATGCTCAGCATAACATTTTGTCTAAAATATGCTGACCATTGCCTGATGACAATAATTGCTTGACTAGTTGTGGTGGTGCTCACCAAATCACACAAATAATACAGAAAAAAGTAACCAAGCCTAACATAGCCTCACCTCCATTTCAAGAAAAGAAATGACATAAATTGTATTTTAAAGAATCACTCAAATCCCAAAAAATACTTCAAGTAGAGCATACCTAACACAGCTCATTCCAGACAACAAATAAAAGATAGAAAATTGGTTCACAAATCTTCACTTTTAATGTAAAGAAACATAACTTAACCTAACCTAACCGCCTTGTTTCATCAATCAAGAAAAATATGTGCAAAACTTGTGTTAGGAACCTTAACCACAATAAATCCCAAATGATGCTGATATTATTGTGACTTAAGGCGGTCAGAAGATGAATTTTTGTACATATTTCTTTCTCCAAAAAGCAAAGACATAGGTCAGGTTTAGTTAAAGTTTGGTGGTAAATTAGCAGTTTAAAGTAATTTCTGATTTCTTGTAATTTATTTTGCAAATGCAACCAGTGTTTATGAACGTGCTTAACATGGTGTGATCACTTGTTCCCTCTGCATATGTATACTTTTCAGTTTGTAGGCAAAATCACACCCTAGGAGGCGATTAGGGTTTAGTAATACAACATACAAAGTAACATTCAAAATGAAGACAAAATTAACATAACACAACATAGCTTTACCTAATCTAACCTTCCATGCAATATAAATTCTTTGTTAAGAAATGAATAATTCCTAAACAACTTTTTCCCAAACATTTTCAAAGCAGAAAAGCCTAACCATATCTAACCTAGCCCAGCCTGAACTGTTTTCGAACAATGAATACTTGAAACATTTTTTGGGGAAAATTACCCATTTAAAAAGTTAACTTACAAGAGCCTAACATAAACTTAATGAAAAACTAACACCTTGATGTTTTATTAAGTAACATGTGTGTAAAACTTTGTCTTGTGGTTACCTAAAAATGCAATAATACCATTTAAATTTTCCAGTTTACTTTTAGGGATTTTTTATTCAAGGGGAAGATAGATTAAGTTGAATTTTTATTTTTAAGGATTACTTTGTATGCTGTTAGCAGGAATGCTGACTGGAAATGTGGACATTACTTTATATGCTGAAAATATGGACATGATTACCAGAATTATCATCTCATTCCTTCTTATCATGGGTTGGGTGGTATTGCTTGACAATTAACAGCTCTGCAATAAAATGCTTGACTCATTGGATGGCACAAGCAGATTCAGATGTTTCAGGCTGGAAGAAAAGCATCCTCTCCATATTGCATTTCCACACAACTTCTGGTCCATATTTAGGACTGCAAAGCACAAACAGAGCCCTGTGTTAGGCAGACAGGCAGCTCCGCCTTCTTTTTTCTGTACCCCACTCCCAGGGCTTCGGTGTGAGTGCGCGCTTTTGATTTGTGGAATGTGCTGTTGCATGTCCCGCCTGGAGCCTTCATGGCTCTTTTTTTCTGGCTTGGGTGGCGACGTCTTCACGTCCGGGCCACCGACCTCACGGGCCGATGACCCTTCTGCCGGAGGTGGTTCAGCTGGTGTTCGCACCTCCGGTGGCCAGCTGGAGGTGCCAAGCCATTACTCGGGTTTTCCCCGGATGTTATTGCCGGAACCGCCTTCTGATCTTGGCGCCGGCGCGACTCGCGTGTGCTTTCCGGGCAAATATTTGTAAGGGACGGGTAAGGTGGCCGGGATCTGCCTGGAAGTCTGGCGGCCCGTTCGGATGGGAAAAATATACAAATTTCGGTGCCGGAAAAATGTAAGCCTGCTTACAAAAGCGAAAAACTTAGACTGCCACACGTGAGACAAGCCGAGGTCAAAGCCACCGTTCCCGTCAAGGTTAACTGCTGGGAAACATGTCATAGCTGTGAAGGATGACCATTTTGAAACAGATGACAGTAAGCGATAGGTAATAAAAGCGTCGAAAGCAAAACATTGGATAATTTGTGGGAATTTTGTTGTGGAAATATTCCATAAAATGTAAAGAAAAAATCCATGGATTTCGAATCAAACTCCGCGAGCATATTCGCACCAAAACTGAAACTGGAGTACAGTATTACCTCAACTTAGCCATCAAAATATCATAACAATCTATATTTCAGCCTCCAGGGATCATATAATGCATACGCAATTTGGAAAGTTTACGTCGTATCTCAATATTCTGACGTGACGATGACCTACAGTATGGCACGCTTTTAGAAGAGATAATGAGCCAATACCACTTCCGGGTATTCAAACACATTGATCACAAAAAATTATGTGTACCAGGGAATATATTTTCTAATTTAGCCTTTCATTTATCCTAAGGGCCTGGTCTGAGGCCATATTTACAGACTGCTATATGGTTTCCTTATGTATTCACATACATACTTCCATGCATATATATATATATATATACATATATATTTATATACATACATACATATATATATATATATATATATATATATATATATATATATATATATATATATATATATATATATATATATATATATATATATGTATATATATGCATATATATATTTATATATATGCATAAATATAGCACGTTTTCCAGCACGTTGGGTTACCTCCTATGTGGGGACGGTGTTTTTTGGTCCATAGGGCTGCACGTCATGTCACGTCACGTCACGTCACGTGATGCTGCGCATCATGTGATAGGATCCTGAACAGAACCCTTATCGATGCCACCATCAGAGTGCCATCGGCTGCGATTGATGGCATCGATATAGCCGTACTTCCTGAGGCCGACGGCGAACTTCGGACCGAGTGACAGCGCTTGTATTTTTGCCGGCGAAAGGAGTCGGCCTCGACGGATTGTGATTAGATCGTGATTCACTGGATCCGTCAATGAGCCTTCATCAGACTCAGCTACTTAGCTCAGCGGCTACGTTTGTGGTCCGAGTCTCGGCGTTGTTGTCACATCGCCGGATAATGAACAGATGATTTACATTGACAACGCCGTCAATGACGTGACGGTGATTTCCAAAATAGGCGATTTCAACTTCCAGGTACGTTTGGCCTCTGACCGAGAAAGGACAGCCTGAAAAATGTATTTTGCCGAGTGAAGATCTCGGCACAGCGTCCGATAAGAGCCGTTTTGCTCTTGATGCTAACCAATTTCTGTCTTTAAAGTTAAAAAAGACCATCATGCTATTCATTGCCGCTGTGAAGTATGTCCGAGTAGTCGAGATGCAGCGACGAACTGCAAGGAAACAGGACAAGGTGACCATAATCATATTATGGATAAGATACCGACGTGTCACTTTTCAAGTCCTATCAATTCAAGTCAATTAGCTCACAGATTAGTGGAAACAGTGGCACAACGCAGGGGTACTCACGGCACACTGCATATTTTCTGCCCACATGACTCATTATAGGCAGGTCGCTGTGCACCTTTTAAGTCAAAACACATTTTTAGAGACTAACACGGATAACCACTTAGAGTCGCTCTAGATATCAAATAATGTCATACACCACTCTTCTCACTGAACTCAATCCACCCTAAAATCCTTGCTCATATCAACGAGTAATTTAGTCATGGTAATCACAATAGAAGAGCTACGAACACAGCTATTGTACTCAGTGGCGTCGCCACAAAGTTCTTCCAGGGATAGGGGGTTGAGGTCGAAAGGGGGCCTCTGCTCCCCAAAAGGGACCCTCCATTGTGTTAGGGCTCCTATTGGTATTTAGTATGGTTCGGGAATAGTAAACATGATTTCATATTGATATCTTGTTTGTTCTTAGCATGGTGCATCATTTACTCAAAACGCAACAACAATATTTTTTTCGCTGAAAACTGAACCATGCCAGGGTACTAATAAGTAATATGTGAACAAATACCCAAGTGTCAAAACAAAACAACGTCGTAATGCTATCTCGATCAGAAGAACCTTTCCGCTGGCCTCTAGATTGCAGCGAGTTGGCGTGGCTGGCACTAAGCATATCTTACAAGTATCTCCCATTGATCAACCAATTTTTATGTCCTCCAAGTATAACTGAACATAGCTAGATTCATCACTACTGTTATTCATTACTACCAGCTTGATGTTATAAGCAAAGCTTAAGCCCAGTCCTTGGAAGATAATTTCACGAAGATGACAGAAGTAGATTGCATTGGTTTTCTGATCGCCATCTTAGGAATTTGTTAATAATTATGACATTTGGTGCTAGCTGCAAGGCACCTGTCACACAAGCTAAAATAGCAAATTCTTAGCGATTATATTCCCGGCAAGAACAAGCATTGTACAACAATACATAATTGGCAATGCAACAATGCAACAATGGCAATTCATACGTAATACAAAACCTTCAAATTTCACGCCGTCACTCCCATGGTTTTCGCTGTGCTGTACAGTTTTCTAAATAATGTTTGAGAAGGTATAGAATCTGGGAAGCTGTAATCATTCAGGCAGATAACAGAGAAGAAGCTTGCAAGTAGAAATTGCATTTAAATACAACATTCCTCCCATGTTATATGGAGCATGGATGTTGTTTTGCATGATTGTGAGGGTTAATTTGTCCCCTCAACGTCGGCTTTGTCCCATGGGCGTATGTTTTTGAAAATTATTCAGGTACCAGTAGATTACCTATATTTGCGTCAAGGGAAGGGGCCAAGCGGATTTGCAAGGGATCCACCCACGCCCATTAAAATACCCTTGGGTTTAGACCGCTATTTTGTCAAAGGGGACTTTCGGTAAATTTAATAAATATTGATCAATTAAATTCTCCTGGGGAATTTAGTTGATGTGGTCTAATCTACCAGTGGTCTAATCTACCACTATCGTATTTGATTCGTAGGATTTCAACCCTAACTCTTCCACCCACGTCTAAGGTTTTCTTTTGGTATCTCTTGATAAGTCGTATCACACTGCTGAAATTACACCTATACCACAAAACCGGATCTGTATACGAAAATATAAATCTGGAGCCCTCCTAAATAAGGACGGATTAAAAAAATTAATGTGCGGGTCAGGAGAATGGCTCTGGAGCAGCGAACATTTTACCAAATGCCTTCACAAATTGTGTACGCCTCCGAAAAACATACCGGATCTTCAAAAAAATAGGTTGGATACAAATGCATGGCGCCAGGGTCTGGAAAAACCAGGCCGGGATTCGAACTTTAAAAAAAAAATCAGAAAAGATCCACAAAAATCGTGTTGAGCCAAGAAAACTAGCTTTGGGTCACATAAAAATGGCACCGAAGCCTCAAAATCATACTCGGGCCCACAAATGTGTCTCAGAAGCCCCAAATAAACACAGCGGAACTCTAAGAGCACAGCGAGGGCCGAAAATACCACTGACCCTGTAAAACCAACAGTCTCCCAAAACAACGATAGGGCCTGAAAACATGCGTTGCAGTCCTAAATAAACATACCTCGAGATATAAATATACACTGGAAACTCTCAAGGCATACGGGTCATGACAACGCACAAGAGTCTGAAAAGGTGGATGGGGGCACAAAAGGCAAATTGGTCCCAAAACGAATAAAAAGACAGGGATCTAAATAAGCACATCTTGATCTTCGAAAACGCCCTTACACGTGAAGAAATCCATGATGCATAACAAAGCAACAAAACCCGAAAATTAACATGGGCTTCGAAATGTATAAAGGCCCTAACTTCAATTTAAAATGTATTACCCATCACTATAAAATGCAAAATATCCCAATTTCAGGAATTCCAGTTGATATCACCCGATCGCCACGACGCCAACGTACGTGCACGTGCACACTCATTTTGCGCATTCGGCGCAATCGCCACACTTCGTGATATGCTTATGGTTTCTGCCAGGCCTTCTGCGTTTTGCTAATTGCTGCCACGTTATAGACTTGCGCCATATTTGACATGCTGGAATCCTTCCTGTGGGCGTTCGCTGCGAAAAGTCGATAAATTGAATTTGATCATTAGTTCCCTACTTCCCACATTTTTCCTGGTAGTTATGATATGAGGGTTCCGCTGAGCTTTGATGCACCTCATATCTTTGCTGCTATCCTCCCAGTATGGCTACCAAACCGAGGCCCTTCCTCAGTGTTATTTTTGTGGGTCCGTTGTGTTTTTCTTGGTCTACAGGATGTGCCTTATGGCTCCAATCCATTTTGTTAGGGGCCAAATACATTTTAAAATCCCTGCTCGTTTTGAGGTTTGTTGCTTTTTTTTGTGCACCGATGATTTCTGTTTACGTGTCATGACGTTTTCAAAGATCCCGATGTCTTTATGTAGCGCCCGGTCTTTTTGTTCGCTTTGGAACAATGTTGCTATTTGTGGCCCAAGCCCCTTTTCAGACCCCTGTGCGTTCGCATGGCCCATGTGTGCCTTGGGAGCTTCCTGTGTATTTTTCAGGGGTCTAGGTATGTGCATTTATGGCTGCAACGCATGTGTTAAGGCCCTGTCGCCTTTTGGGGGACTATGTGCGCTTAGGAGGGCCAGGTGTATTGTCGGCCCCCGCTGTGCTATTAGGTCGCCGTTGTGTTTATTTGGGGCTTCTAACGCAACGCGATTTCTGGGCTCAACGCGATTTTTGTAGATCTTTTCTGATTAAAAAAAAGAAGTCTGAATCACGGTCAGTTTGTTCGAGCCCATGGCCCCATGTTTTTGTATCTCACCCCGATTGTTCGAGATCTGGTATGTTTTTTTCGGGGCCATATGCAATTTGTGAAAGTGTCTGGTAATATGTTCGGTGTTCCAGAGCCATTTTCCTGAACCGGACATATATCTGGTGGAATCCATCATATTTTGGAGGTCTCCAGCTTGATTTTTTGTCTGATGCCGATTCGGTTTTTGTGGTCACACTGTGCTTACGTTTGGCCCTAGGCACTGATTTCTTGGAGCCTCGACAGGACTACCGATGGGAATTGTTGGTCCCGAGCGCGATACTTTGGGCAACCGGCTCGATTTTGTGGAATGTATTGTGCTTAGCTGTTGCCCCAACACGATCTTGACGATTCCTATTGAGTCCCGGCACGATTCTTGGGAGCTTATGCCTCTCAATATTGAGGGGGCATTTGCCCCTTTGATGTGCCACTGTGGCCACTGAAGGAGTATATTTTTGTCCCAAAGTGACATTCCGGTTCAGAATTGATTTCTGGAGCAGCTATAACGCTATAACTTGCCCCAGTTTGGGCCCCGGTGCGACCTTCTGGGCCTCCAGGGTGATTTTGAAGGGCTGAGACGCGACCATTTTCTTAATCCCATGTGATCTTTTGGGCCTAACGTTATTTCCTTGGATCCCTAACGCGAGGTTTGGCGGCCTCGACACTTTTTCGGGGTCCAGTAAATTTTAGGACCTTTTGGCGTTATTATTGGACCACAGAGTGATTATCCATGTCCGGATTGTTTTTCATTCCTCCGGCTGCAATTGTTATGGAACAAATGAGACTGTTTTTGAGCGGTACGATTCGTGGTGCCCCTACAGTGATTTTCATGGTCTGGCCGTGAATTCTTGGTACCCCTAGGCTCAGCGTGATTTTTAGAGGCCCCGTCTGGATCTTTTGGGGCTCATATCGTGATTCTTAAGTACCCGGGACGACTTCTACCATTTTCTAGGGGATTCTTCTTGCAAATTATAGGCTTCATCTCGCCTCTTAAGGATCTAGTATCATTACTTGGAGCCTCTTTGCCCGCTTTCAATGTCTTCTTGTGTGTCCTACCTTCCTCCATATTCAATGGTCCTCCTCTCTCGTCTTGGAGGATCTCCTCATATCCTGGAGCCCCTTTAATGGAACATGAAAGAAAGCCCCATGGGGCATTCTTTCATGCTTCAGGGGCAATATCTGCCAAATTAGTGGCCTCCTGCCACGCCTCATGCGCATCCTCATTTATTTTGGCAAAGCTTAACACGTCTTGAGGGGATCTTCAATTTTGAAACCTCACATCCTTCCATGCATGCTACCACTGCCATCTTGAGGGCCTCCCCTCATTTCCTTGGAAGTCTTTCCGGTCTTCGGGGCCTCATTGGGCCCTGGAGACATACTCCTTCTTGAGGGAAGCCTTTGGAGTCCGGCAAAGGTCTCATTTCTCTCCTAGAGTCCTTCTGTTTTCAAACTAAGGGCATTCTCTCACGTCTTAGGGGACCCCTGCTCTGCGTGTTGATTCAAACTGCCCATCTTAAGGGTGGTCTCTTATTTCCTGGTGGATTCATCTTCTCTCTCAGGTTCCTCCTCTTCCAAATTACAGGCAACCCTTCCTACGTCAGCGGCCTTGTTAATTCCCGAGGACCTTCTTGGCCGTCTTCGAGCCTTCTTTTCCGTCTAGGAGCCATCTCTCTTATCCAAGGGCCTTTCTCTCCTATTTAAGGGCCACCTCGTTCATCATGCCGTCGCATTTCCAATCCTGTGTCGTCCTCTTCTGAATTAGGTGCCTGCTGCCATGTCTCTGGATCATCCTTTCATATCTTGAACCTTACCCGTTTTGGTGCCTGCTTTCGCGTCTCCGAAACCTCATCTTACATCCACTGACTTTCTTTTCCGTCTTTCGGCCTCCTTTCATTTTCTAAGGCGTCCTTTTCCCGTATTGGGACCTCCTTTGGAATTATTGTGCCTCCGTGCCAATTTTGGAGCACTCCTGATTTCTGGGCCTCCTACCTTCTCCTAGATTAGTCATTTTTTTCTCAAATTATGGGCCTCCTCTTGGAGTCCCCTAATTTGGAGAATCTCCTTTTCGTCCTGAGGGTCTCCTTTTCGTCCCGGGGCTTCCTTTTCGTCCCTTGGCCCCTTTTCGTCCTGGGGAGCCTCCTTTTCTTTCTGGGGACTTCCGTGTCAATTTTTGTCACTCTGTTGATTTCTGGGGCCTCCTACCCTCTCCTAGGTTATTCCTTTTTCAAACTATGGACCTCCTCATGGAGGCCCCTAATTTGGAAAATCTCCTTTTCATCCTGGGAGCTTCCTTTTCATCATGGGGGTCTCCTTTTCGTTATGGGTCCCCTTTTCGTCCTGGGGCCTCATTTTCGTCATGCGGGCCTCATTTTCGTCCTGGGATCCTCCTTTTCATCCTGGGGGCCTCCTTTTCGGCCTGGTGGGCCTTCTTTTCGTCCTGGGGTTATCCGTATCAATTTTTGGTACTCTCTTTATTTCTGGGGTCTCCTACCCTCTCTTAGATGACTACTTTTTCAAATTAGGGGCCTCCTCTTGGAGGCCTCTAATTTGGACCATCTCCTTTTCGTCCTGCGGGCCTCCTTTTTGTCCTGGGGGCCTCCTCCCAATCTCTGTCCTATGTCTCTTATAGGGACCTGATGATATTTCCTGGAGCCTCGTTGTCAGTTTTGGGGCCTCCTTGACAGCACGATCTGCTGTCCCGTCGGCCTCCTTGCTCACATTTTTTTTCCTGTGCATATCCAGATACGGGCCTTCTCAAATTTCAGGGGCGGCGCCCCAAGTCTCACGGGAGGGGGAAGGGGGGCGATTGTCCCGCTGCCCCTCCCCTCCGGTGGCGACGCCCCTGATTGTACTATGATGCTATAGGGGTATAATGAACTGCAAACGTGTGATGTATATGACTTTGCTTCCTCTTTCAAAGTGTGTTTTCTGTTGCAAATCCATAGATGCTGCCACCTTTCATAAATCCACGGAAGTATTTTTGCGTCTCATTAATTAGCAATTAAGCAAAAATGACTCAGTAGGCATTCCTGCCGCTTTATGCAACGTTCAGCAGAAAACTGCTCTTACAATCAAGGCAGGAGCAGGCTGATATATTTATACAGGAAATGTTCTATGTTTGCCAATTTAACTTACCTACCACCATCGTGTCATACCAATCGTGCTCGTGCAGGTGCGTATCAGGTAATCTTGTCCGGAGGCTGGGTGAAGGTAGCCATTTGGAGGCAGGCTATTCCTCAGGAGAGGATCTGTTGATCGAGAAAGTTTCAAGGATGGGGATGGGAGTAGCGCACCCGGAGTCCCTGGAGGGGTGACCGAAGAGGAGCGCTTTCCGGTAAATAATTGAAAAGTGGAACGAGTGAACGCTGACGTCCCTTAAGAGTCACCATTTCCAGTCACAGGACGCCGACTTTTCATGGGAAAGCATACTCCTGGGCCATCCTTAGATCCGCCTCTGTGCTGATTTTGGCTGCAATGGCGTCACCATGCCAGGCAGGTACGGATAAAGGTTCCACATTCGTCCTTGCCGCATTCCCCGGTGGAGGTAGGATACGGTGCTATTGAATCATACGGTAGTGCAGATAGTGCTAGGCAGTGATGGCAGAAATTAAGTTATGCTGGTGCGAGGTCATAAAAATGTATGTCCCTTAGTGCTGGGACATTTTTCTTCACAAATTTCTACCCCAATTTATGTATGTAACACAGGCGTCCCAGGCCCGGAACCTTCGTTACAGCTAGAGGACAAGCTGAAGTGACATTTTAGATAAACATATCGTTTTCATATTTCGTAAAATCCTACGATTAGCATAGCTTGCGATGCTGTGCCCTCGCTTAGCATGTATGGCTCTGAAGACTGATGTATTTAGGGTATTCTTTGTGTCAAGGAGAGGGGAAAGTGTCGTGTTAAATTTTTGCGAAGACAAAGGACATCTCCATCATGGGCGTAGCTCAACTTCACTACTTCGTTGCTGGGTCTCGATCTCCTGCATTGGCATTCTTAATAAAATCCATTTGATAATTGCAGATATTGACAGGGCCCAACTGGCTGGGCCTACAATGCGCATTGGATTGATCGATGTTTCTATTGCTGGGTCTTCCCACTTATTTCTTCAAAGCTTCACTTGTGGCCACGATCTTTTGCTGAATGGCACTGAGCCACCATTCAAGCAGCGACTCAATGGACAAATGAAAACCTTGGATAGCTAGCTGAAATATGGATGGGCACGCGCTCGTACCATTGCCGTGGTTTCGAGACGCATGCAAATGAACTAGCAAAAAGCGAAACAAATTACCGGGCTCTTTGAGAAAAAATGCTAACTTTTGTCAGTTGCCACAAAGGAAATAATTTTTTGCCGGAAAAGAAGCCTATAATATTACAGCAGTACTTGGGACGAAAATTGCTGGGGTAATTCATGTTGACTTCAATTGCATTGCACACCAGAAAATTGTCCTTGCCATTTTGCGGCAGTTTGGGCAGTGCATAATCTCTTCCCATGCATTTACCAACTCTTGCCAGAAACAATTTCTCTAGGATATGAAGTATGGCAACTCATGTGATTAGGTCCAGTGAATCACGATCTAATCGCAATTCTTTGACGCCGACTACTTTCGCTGGTAGAAATACAAGCGCTGTCACTCGGTCCGAAGTTCGCCGGAGGCCCAAGGAAGTACGATTATATTGATGCCATCAATCGCAGCCGATGGTGTCCCGATGGTGAAATGGATAAGGGTCTTGTTCAGAAACGTATCGCTTCATGTGCAGCGAAATCGGCCAACAAGCCCTTGACCACACTAAGGATGGAGCTCAACATACTGAAATGCCTATAGTGGATATATCATCAAGAAAGGACTCACGACTCAAAGTGATGAACAAATATGGTCACACTAAAATATACGCTTGCCCTACTGAAGGACATTGCCATTTACATCTGTTCCGAAGGGATAAGCTGAAAAAAAGAAAGTGACATTTTCAGAAGAAAGTTCGGAAGATCCTAAAGAGGCCTGTCACGGGATACAGTTTCCGCATATAGTAGCAACATTTCCAAGGTCACCTGACATTGGTCTACCGAAAACTGACACACCTGGGATGCCCATGTACCCTTCGTTTGTTCGTAGGAGGCTCCCCACATACATTAGCGTTACATTTTTCTAACCGATTGGAAAAGGGCAAATGTAGTTCCTATTTTCAAGAAAGGAGAAAGAGGAAAGTTGAATACTATAGGCCAGTAAGTCTCACATCCCTAGTCTGCAAGGTACTCGAATGAATTATCAAGGATAGAATAGTTAGTTATCTGGAAGTTAGCAGATTGATTCAAAATACTCAACATGGGTTTAGAAAAGGACGATCTTGTCTCACAAATCTCTTGGACTTTTTGAACTTCGCCACAGAACAATTTGATCAGGGAAATCAGGTTGATGTAGCATATCTTGACTTTAGTAAGGCCTTTGACAAGGTACCCCATACACGGTTAATGATACAGCTTCAGTCCCATGGTATTGCGGGTAGCATCTTAAAATGGATAGAGTTGTGGCTTTCAGATAGACAGCAAAGAGTGATGCTAAATGGTACAAAGTCATCATGGCAAAGTGTTCTTAGAGGAGTCCCCCAGGGGTCAGTACTGGGGCCACTACTGTTCATTATATTTGTAAATAACATTGAAAGTGGCCTAAGCAGTAAAGTTTTGAAATTTGCGGATGATTGAAGGTCTTTAGGGCAATAACAGGTCAAGATGAGCATATCTCGCTGCAAAAAGACTTAGACGAACTTGTGAAGTGGTCCGAAGAATGGCAAATGAAATTTAATTTTGATAAGTGCAAAATAATGCATGTAGGAAAGCAGCATATGAAGGCTGCATACTTGATGGGTGGCCAAGTGCTAACAGTGACTCAACAGGAGAAGGATTTCGGTGTTATTCTAAACACAAAATTGGGGGCATCAGAACAGACCAAGGAAGCCAGGAAGAAGGCACTGAGAATGCTCGGGGCAATAAATAGGAATGTATCATACAGAAGTGAGGAAGTCATAAGGAAGCTTTACTGTGCATATGTCAGGCCACATTTGGAATACTGCATCCAAGCTTGGTCTCCTAGCTATGAAAAAAAATTGTTGGCTTCTAGAGAGAGTACAAAAGAGGGCTATACAAATGGTTAATGGCATAGGCAACCTGGCATATGAGGAAATATTGAAGAAATTGAATATGTTTTCACTTAGATATAGAAGGCTGAGAGGAGATCTCATCCAGGCCTTTAAATTTGTCCATGGTCTGGAGAGGGGATATCTTGGGGAAATGTTTGAAGTGAACAGAAATGATGCAATTAGAGGTCATCAATTCAAAATTTAAGTTAACCACAGCAGAACAAGGTTAAGGCCGACTTTCTTCACCAACAGGGTAGTAGAATACTGGAACCAGCTGCCAGAAAACATTGTCAGTAGCAGCACATTGAACATCTTTAAAAACAGCATAGACAATCATTATAAGAATAGAGGGCTTGCTTTGCAGTATTACAGGGAGGGCTGAATGACAGATTTGGTGGGAAACTAGTTCAGTGTACAGAGTGTAACCCTGAAGGGCCCTTGTCGCTCATAGTTGCACTAATCTTTTACGTCTTTATGTCTTTATGTCTTTATTAGCAAAGATGCTGTCGCTCATAGTTGCACTAATCTTTTACGTCTTTATGTCTTTTGTCTTTTCAAGATGGACCTTGCCGAGACCGATCGCATCGGTACTTGAATAAATTCAGGTAGCTAAATATAATGCACTTCAATAACATAAGCAAAGGAGAGGCATTGTTCAATCGCTATTTACGAAGGTACCAACACAAGATACCATGGCAGCCGTTTTGAAATATTTGGATTTTACTAATAGTCTACTAATAGTCTACTAATAGTTTACTAATAGAATATCCCTCTATCGAAGAGTCGCTATATTCATTTGGCTCAGATATGCTGTGCGCACAATATGAGCATTCTGATTTGAGAAATATCAGCAATATCATCAAATCAGCGGACTTGCGAGTAGCACGCACCTAATCGATCTTGACCTCTTCTGTACGGAGATGCCTTTGATCTATAATGAAATATCGATCCCTGACACTCGTACATATTGGCTTGGCTACGTGGACGATATCGATCCCGCACATTCGTGCAGTTCGGTTTAGATAAATGGATGCTATTAATATCTGACATTCGTGCAGTTCAGTTTACATGCCTTGACGATATCAATCGCTGACATTCATGCAGTTCGGTTTAGATACATTGGTGATATCAATCGCGGACATTCGTGCAGTTCGGCTTAGACACATGGCCGATATCGATCCCTGACACCCCGTACGGTTCTGCTTAGATAACTCGACGACAAGTCAGGGGCTCCGGACCAGGATGTCGGCCTGGATCAAGATCCGTATTCAACTCGGTTCACCCACTCATTCAGTTTGCATCCGAAAAGGAGGACGAGGACACCACGATCTGGCGAAAACGAGGATGGCGCGCCCCTCCTCATACAAGGGTCCTACAAACAAAATGACTGCGACCACAAATATTCTGGCCACAGCTATCGTACATAAAACAGGTATCTTCATTGGCTTCTTCTTGGGAATGCTCAGAATTTGCACCACATAGTCTTTATCGATAATTTATCGTGTCTTGTACAATCAGTGCCATCTGCAGATCAGGCAGATATTCCACCAGCCGCAGCGCGATAAAATGTTCATCTGAAGTAAGCGCGTGCTTCCGCCACCTTGGTTATATTGAAACAGCTTAGTGTATGGCAGTAACAGTACCATTCGTTTCCTAGTAATGTCGGGCCAGTACCATTGCGATACTGTATTGCTTCCACGCGGCAACTACGACCGAGGCGCCTCTACCGGCCGGCCGGCGTACTATTGTCTATGGCCGCCTGCCAGCGAGACTGGGCGCGAGTTTCGAGCCAGCTCACTTTAAATAGTCTGCTATGAAAACGAACGCTTATGGCATGGCACCGCATATTTATTTGTGCACAAGACGCATTTCTTCGTATTATGCATGCCACTAATTTCATCTAACAGTTATTTTCACCATGTCATTTCGCCTCAGAAATTTGAGGGAACAACTGGTCGCCCATTGTAAATGAATTGCGGGCGCGCGTCCCACGGGCTCAAAGTTCATTCTGGGAATAATGCTGATGCTCTGAGGCAATAAAGTATGGCTCCGCAGAAAAACTTAGAATCGTAATTGAATTATTTATCATCCATGTCCGAATATAGACATCAGTTTCGAAAAATTCACTATGTCATTTTGCACATTAGCCCGTCCCGTCTCATGGGGGTCTTCAACCGCCCCCTCAGGTTTTTCGCAGATAGTGGAAGAACTGCGCGCGGTAGCGCGCCCAAATTTGACATACCTTTTCCCACATCTATTTGGCATGTTTTTTTTTCTCAAAATTTTCAAGTCAGATCTTCTAGGGTCAACGAGTTAGTCAAGGTCAAGTGAGGTCACCTCCAAAAAGTTAAACCAGTCGTCACGCTTTAACGGACACATATATTTTAATGAAACTTTCAGCGTTTGCCTATCTTTAGGGAGGCAATAAACCGTACGAGTGAAATTTTTATTTCTTTTTTCGATTTTGACTACATACAAATGTTGCATATTTGCCAATTGCAGATCAAATAGAAGATTCTGGCTAAAGTAAGCATTTATTATTGGAGAAAGTTGACTTCCAACAACGTTTATTGATCTGCTCTACCGATTGGAAAAGGAAAACTAAAGAGAACTTGAAAACTCCGAATTTTGAATTTTCCAAAAAAAAAACTGGGGGGGGGGGGCAAAAATTGTATGGCCCTGGTCGATATCGCTGTCCTTTTCTCATACCAAATAAATTTGTTTTTTATACATCACCAAAATGAATTCCCCAGAGCCAAAAACATAATGTAAGTCATGTAAAGTGAAAATCGAACCCCCTGGTGACGTCACTTTTTGGGGGAAAATTGTTTTGGGAGGTAGATCTGGACCGTGCTCGTCGAGCGCTTTCCGATGACACCTTTTTCGTTGTCGACGCTTAGTTTGGATTTTAGAGGGAGTTACTATCGCCCCCCTCCCCCCTCCCGAGACGAGGTGTGAGGATCTGGCCGGGAGACGGCGCGGGTTAATGCAAGTCGTCCACGACGGGCCAGGTGTAATTGAAGGTGGAAGGTCCCAGTAGTTTCTAGCTAACCCTCGTATTTTTTTTTTTTTTTTTTTTTTTTTTTTTTTTTATATTTTTTTTTATATATATATATATATATATATATATATATATATATATATTTTTTTTTTTTTTTTTTTTTTTTTTTTTTTTTTTTTTTTTTTTTTTTTTTTTTTATTTTTTTTTTTTTTTTTTTTTTTTTGTTTTTGTGTTTGTTGGGGTGGGGGGGGGGGGTTTTTTTTTTTACCTATTTGTGCATTATTTTTTTTCCTCGAGAGCCGTACGCCGCAGTCGGCACGTGATTCATTACTAATTGTAACGCAAGCGATTTCATTGGTTATGTGATCAAACCGGAGCAGTCTCATTTGAACAGGGCAACGAAACACACTTGAATCCAAAATATATATTCACATAAATTATATGCAGTGACATACATACCATGCACCGTTTACAGGCGAAGCAGTCGCCGGCCCGCCTTGCCCAGGATGTGTTTGGAACCACCGCGGAAATTTGTACACGAAAAGAATGCGGAGGTCACGTGGTAGTTTTCCATCTCCATCGCCTGCTGGTTGAATGCGCAAAGGGCACCATGCCTTTGGACAATGTCTGGGACGTGGAAGACAATGATATGCATGCATGGCGTCACCATGGACTTGCTCAGGAATGTTGAACACTCCCATCTCACCAAGTCAGCGTCATCATTGTTCTTCACAATCTCCATGACCTTTTCAAACTTGGCAAATAGTGCTCTCACCATGTTCACACGCGCAGCACTCGCTCGCAGAATAACTGTCTTGAGGAGGTCCCCTCTCACGGCAGCACTGATTAGTTTAGCACGGTCGCGACACTGAAGGCTAGACAATTATAGCGCGCCACTATCGTTGGAAACGGGACGTCCCTTCAGTCCTAGAGCATCCAGTGCCGCGTGCAGAGCCGCTCTGGAGAGCTCGTCGTCAGGTACCTCCTGTTCCACCAGTCGGTGGAAAAGTATATCGATCACACGAAAGTGCATGTGAAGGACATCCACGACAATGTCCTGTGGACTGAAGCTAGGCACCATATTGTCCAGCTTAGTCCCAGGATGACCATAGCTGATACTGCACCGTGCTTCAACCGGACCTTGAAAGTGATTCGCGCTCCTGCACGAGCAGTAGATGCAGACATTCGACGATGTTGCGGCCTTCATAACCATGGCAGTAAGCAGATATTTGTAGTCCACACAAAACAAAACACGGATCTTTCGAGGGGAGCCGCCCACAGCAATTGTTTCATTTTTAAGGACCTGATTTCATTATAAAATTTTCGCATGACCACGCGCTCGTAACTATAGCTTTCATACAACTCCACGATAGCTACGAGTTGAGGGCCATGAATTCTTGCGTCCAGTTCATCGACAAATGTGATTCTAAAATTTGTAAACGTTCTAAATTTTCCAACGTTTGCACCATCTGGTGAAAACTTCACGTGAATGGCGTCATCTGTCAGAGTCTCCGGCTCCAGCAACTGGACAATGGATACAATCGTGCGGTATGCACCATTTTCCAAGGCCTGAATGTCTTTGTCTATGGCAACGTTTTCGCACTGTCTTTATTTTTGAACACTGTACAATGACGGGGTGTTTGGTAAACACTTTCTCAATTTTTGATATTTTCTTAGAGAAATATTGCCATCGTCTAACGCCTTGCTGATGACTTCCGGCGAGGCAGATACAGTCTGGCTAACAGGACTAAACGATACCTGCAAGCCGTAACGTTTACCTTCAGCACGCAGCTTTTGCTTTACGCGCCTACGAGTTCGTTCTGACGAACCTATTACAACTAATTCCTTTTTCGACTGGCTCTCTAAGTTGGCAGACGGGGAAGCCGCCTTAGAACGGGTCCTATTGTATTCGGCAGAAGAAAGTAAAGGAACACTGTTTACCTCAACAATTACCAGCCCTTCAAAGAACTCTGCATCCAGCCTAATTTGTAACGCAGCTAGTTGTCACCCACCCTTGCATTTTTTTTTACTATACACCGTATTCTAGATAAGAATCTACCAAGTGCAAACACTTGACTGTCAGAAATGCTACACTTCACTTTTTAGATCTCTAACGATTCTACAATGACCAGCGCGGTATCCTTAGCACAATACTTTTTCCGCTCATACTGCGAGAACAAAAACGACTTACGAATACTAAAGCTCGAATTCTTGATTACTATGTGTTCAGACAGCTTAAGGCTAGTAACAACGTGAACTAATATTTCCAAACTTATCAGCACAGAACAGGTACTGACATTTAAATATTCTTAAACTAAGCCATTCTGCTTCAGCATAGTTTTGCAGCCACTAACGCAGCTGTCGGTACACCTTCGCGAAGATGTAGGAGCCGCGGTCCAGCACCTCCGCCTGCAAACCCGTGGGGGTTTTCAGCCACTCGGTCTCGCGTCGGTGGCGACGGATCCCCACTGGCACTGACTTGCACTGAAGCTCGTTGGCGTCGCCGTGGTCGTTCATGTATCTAACCCACCACTCGGAGCACACCTTCACCGACGCCAGACGGATAATGTCTTCTAGGTTTTTTTCCCCGGAAGTACACAGCGTCAGCCACTCGATTGTTCTCACGAATGGTGCGCACACGTCTGCCCCCTTTCGGGAATTTTAGCAATTGGCGCACTTGTGCGTATACATTTTTTGCAACAAGCTGCACACTGGTGGGTTGCAGAGGCCGTGGACGCCCGTAGAACGTCATTGGATCCATATATACGTGCAAAGAAAAAGGACGGAGATCCTAAACAAAAATTGAATCGGAAATGTAGTGACATAAGTTTTTTTCTTACATAAAGATATAAAAGGTTAGTGCAACCATGAGCCACAAGGGCCCTTCTTGGTTGCACTCTGTACACTGAACCAGTTGCCCACCAAATCTGTCAATCAGCCCTCCCTGTATTACTGAAAAGCAAGCCCTCTATTCTTATAATGATTGTCTATGCTGTTTTTAAAGATTTTCAATGTGCTGCTACTGACAATGTTTTCTGGCAGCTGGTTCCAGTGTTCCACTACCCTGTTGATGAAGAAAGTTTGCCTTAACCGTGTTCTGCTGTGGTTAACTTTAATTTTGAATTTATGACCTCTAATTGCATCATTTCTGTTCAATTCAAACATTTCCCCAAGATATCCCCTCTCCAGACCATGGAAAAATTTAAGACCTCGATGAGATCTCCTCTCAGCCTTCTATATCTAAGTGAAAACATATTGAATTTCTTCAATCTTTCCTCATATGCCAGGTTGCTTATACCATTAACCATTTTTGTAGCCCTCTTTTATAATCTCTCTAAAAGCCAACAATCTTCTTCATAGCTAGGAGACAAAGCTTGGATGCAGTATTCCAAATGTGGCCTGACATATCCACAGTAAAGCTTCCTGATGACTTCCTCACTTCTTCCACTCTTCTTCAATTGAGAATTGCATCAAGCCTCAAGTCAGCACCAGGCAACAAAATATACGGACGAGGAACAAACCACAAAAGCCACACCAGTACAAGACTACGAAGCAGCAGATCAGTACCTGGGCGCAAAAGGCACAGACTAGCCAGCACCCGATGCAAAATACAGAGCGAAATCTGACCAAAAAGGGCACAGACCAGCACCAGACCACAAAAAAACTGGACTAGTACCTGACCACAAACGCCACTATAGAAGAGAACCTCACTACAAAAGCGACTACAAAAACTAGCACCTGTCCACAAAAGGAGCGAGCCAGCACCAGACAAAACAAAACTAGCACCAGACCCAAAAGCGAAAGATCAGCACCAAACCACCAAAGCCACAGACCACCACCAAACCACAAAAGCTGCAGACTAGCATCAGACTCCAACAGTCGCAGACCAGAATCAGACCACCAAAGCTGCAGACCAGCACCAGACCCCAAAACCCAAACACCAGCACAAGACCACCAAAACGGCAGACCAGCACCAGCACCATACCCCAAAAGCGAAAGGTAAGCATGAGACTCCAAAAGCCACAGACCAGCATTTGATCGCAAAAGCCGCAGACCAGCATCCGATCACAAAAGCCACAGACCAGCACCAGATGCCAAAACCTGAACACCAGCACCAGACCACCAAAGCCACAGACCAGCAACTGACCACCAAAGCTGCATACCAGCACCAGACCACAAAAGCATCAGATCACCACCTAGCCACGAAAGCTTCAGACCAGCATTAGGACAGAAATTGTCTAAATGTTCTCTACTTATGCACAGGACTTTGTTGCAAACCAAAATAATTGCCTTACAGTGACAAATCACCATTTTCTGGACAAAACAACAACCAATTGCATTGCTGTCTTGGTGTTGTTTCATACTAAGCATGTATTTAATTTGGACTTCACGACGTGACTTACTCAGACGGACTTCGGCACAGACTTGCGACTTGCGACTTACCGGACTTGCTTCCGCCTTGACGGCACAGACGTCTCGGTATCTTATTTCGCACCTCAGGCAACTTATCACACGCGAATATCGTGCCAATATTCCTCTATCCCACCCTGTCGACACAACTTTCCATGCCGAGTGAACGTCTCTGCGCCACAAACACAACCGCGGGATAGTTTCCCGCCTTCTCGCTGACTGGTCAGTCATGCGCAGTAACGGTATACGAAAAATCGCCCTCAGCTTTTATCCTTGGCCTCGTGTAAAACGTTGCATGTCTGGATTCTTTTCACAATCTGAGTTTTAAGTCATGGACGATATAGCATATAAGGCGTTAAGAATGTTTATTCCGCTTTTTCTTTCCATAGTCGAGCTTTTATTTCACATTTGTAATGGTTGAAATAAATATTACGGTTTAAAAGCATACTGCCATGCCATGCCTCGAAGCAATACTGAAAGCATAGCCAAAATGTGTTTAAAAAACATGCGCTATGCTAAATTATCACGAGAGCTTTAGGCTACGTAAAAACAGAAAATGGTAATATTAAATACAGAATGCAGGCAGGAGGTCAGACTAGAACACACACTGGCATCAGACGTCAGACTACAACACCCACTGGAATCAGACGTCAGACTAAAACACCCACTGGCATCAGACGTCAGACTAGAACATACACTGGCATCATACGTCAGGCCAAAACACCCACTGGCACCAGACACCATATCACACACTGACATCAGACGTCTGACCAGAACACACACTGACATCAGACGTCTGACCAGAACACACACCTACATCAAACGTCAGACTAAAACATACACTGGCATCAGACGTCATAACACACACTGACATCAGACATCAGACTAGAACACACATTGGCATCGGACGTCATAACACACACTTATATTAGACGTCATACTTGAACACACAGTAGCATCAGACGTCATAGCACACACTGGCATCAGACGTCATAACACACACTGAAATCAGACGTCAGACTAGAATACACACTGGCATCAGACGTCAGACTAGAACACACATTGGCATCAGACGTCAGACTAGAACTCACACTGGCATCAGACGTCATAACACACACTTACATTAGACGTCAGGCTAGAACACACATTATCATCAGACGTCATAACACACACTGGCATCAGACGTCATAACACACACTGGCGTCAGACGCCATAACACACATTGACATCAGACGTCTGACCAGAACACACACTTACATCAGACGTCAGACTAGAACACACACTGACATCAGACGTCAGGCTCTCAGTCAATTTATAGTTTTATCCAAGCTGGAGATTGACACATGCTAAAAAACGTATGCCAGGCTTAACTGTCACAAGGACGTCACAAAGACGTCATAACACACACTGGCATCAGACGTCATAACACACACTTACATTAGACGTCAGACTAGAACACACATTAGCATCAGACGTCATAACACACACTGGCATCAGACGTCATAACACACACTGGCGTCAGACGCCATAACACACATTGACATCAGACGTCTGACCAGAACACACACTTACATCAGACGTCAGACTAGAACACACACTGACATCAGACGTCAGGCTCTCAGTCAATTTATAGTTTTATCCAAGCTGGAGATTGACACATGCTAAAAAACGTATGTCAGGCTTAACTGTCACAAGGACTGTGAACTGTAGAGTATATGTAGAAAGTGAAAATAGTAATGTTCAATAAAAAAAAACAAGTAGGGCGTCAAACTAGAACACAAGTCAGATGGCAACATACGTCAGAGCTGCTCAGTCAATCTCTAGCTCCATCAAAGGAAACCTGCGCGTACGACTGTCGGCAGGTTTAAAGTTCAAAGCATGGTGGAGCTTCGACGCAGGCGTCCTAAAAATTACCCCAGAATAGTCTACAAAATTGCGCATGAATGTCTGAAAATGTTTCTTTTAATGCCGGCCATTCGCTAGTTACAGGACATCGTGTGGAACTGAGACAGCGGGCTTTCAAGCTCGAGTGTAGTACACGATATCACCTCCAGAAAAAAACGAGAGGATATGCTGGTGCTTGCCTCGGGATTAACCAAAAACCCAGGGGAGCTATTGAGTCTCACTGCATTACTACGCGTGGAAATATTAATGCCTGTGCTGGTGGTTTTACGGTTGCCAATACCGTTGGCCAAATTACCCGTGATGATGAATGGATGGATTTAGACCGGATTTAGCTGAGTAGTGTGCGCAGTGTCGAACCTCGTCATATCTAACCGAAACTTGTGGTATCTCTGCTGAGACGTGATGAATTTCAGCTGCACACTCGCAGTGCGTGAAAAATGCGCTGGTCTACCGTCCATCCTGTCTGGAGAGTCTTATTTAGGACTTGAAGAAGGCGACTGTTGAAACGCTGAAACGTTGAATCGGCACTGCATACACACACACACACACACACACACACACACACACACACACACACACACACACACACACACACACATATATATATATATATATATATATATATATATATATATATATATATATATATATATATATATATATATATATATATATATATATATATATATATATACATATACATACATATATTCTTCATGGCATATGACGTACTAGCGAACCTGTCATCCATAATGTGGACCGGGAATATACTTGTTTTCAGTACTCATGCTGAAGTTGTTTGTGTTCAGCATTGTCCACTGATGAACTAGAGTGGCATAAAGTGGCATTTATATTATTGTGATGTTTCAAAAAGCTAACAAATACACCAGAAAAGTATACAAATGGATTAATTGATCTAAGGAACCTCCTGGTCAGGCATATTGAACATATTTTGTTAATCACATTATTGTAATTGTGGAGACATGCCGGTTTCGGCACGTTCTTCTCAATGTTGTATAATATTTTTTAGATTCATATATCCGCGTGAAGTCATCCCATTAGTTTTTTTGTATTTTTTTCGTGGTTCGATTTTCTCCATCTTTATTCTGCACATAAATTACTTCTAGCATGCATTCATCGACACTGCACTACGTGAATTAAGACACAAATGTAAAGTACTGTACTCATTGCATTCCAATGCAATGGTTCGGAATGGTGATTATCAAAGAAGATTTTAGGAGATAACTTTGGGTTTTTGTTATATTTGAACACTGTCATCATCGTTTGGTTAGTTTTCCACACCGAGGTGCATTTTTCGTTTTTACTTTTTCGACCACCAATCAAACAAATGGCTATGGTTTTTTGTCGGGAGTCTAAAAATTCGCAGAGGACCATATATTGTTACTACTGGAAATACCCATGACCGTGCTACACGTGTCACCACCGATGTTAAAATGGCACCGACAGTGAGCATTATTTTATTAGTCTGCTGTGCGGAAGTTCTTGAATGTCGATAACCCGCCCCGGTCTCTCCGGTCAGATCCTCATACCCCGTCTCGGGGGGGGGGATGGGGCGGATAGTAACACCCTCTAAAATCCAAACTACGCATCACACGAAAACAAAAGAGGTGTCATCGGAAGGCGCCCGAAGAATAGGGGGGTCAATCCCAAAAAAAATTCCCTCCAAAAGTCAAGTCACTAGAGGGGGTAGATTTTCTCTTTTCACGGGTTACATTACGTTTTTGGCTGTGGGTTGATCATTTTGGGGGATATTTGGAGGAAAAACATTTGAAACCAAAAACGACAGCGAAATCGACCAGGGCCATTCAATTTTTTTGGCCCAGAAAAAAATCATTTATTTTGTTAATTAAACAATTTTGAGCTTTCAAGTTATCTTTAATTTCCCTCTTCTATTGGGTAGAGCAGACCGAGAAAGGTCGTTGGAAGTCAACGTGCTGTAATAAATCATGCTTACTTTAGCCAAAATCTTTTATTTTAACTCAAATACGCACATACGCAAAATTTATAAGTAGTCAAAAACGAGAAAGGAAGAAAAGTTCCTCCCCTACGTTTTGTTGCATCTCTAAAAATAAGCAAACGCTGAAAGTTTCATTAAGGTATCTATATCCATTAAAGCGTGACGACTGGTTTAACTTTTTTGGATGTAGCCTCACTTGACCTAGGTTAACTCGTTGACCGTAGATGACCTAACTTCAAAAGCTTGAAATAGCATGCCAAATTTATGTGGGAAAAGATATGCCAAATTTTGGCGCGTTGCCGCGCGCTGTTCGTTCGCTATTCGCGAAATACATAGGCGAGGGGGCGGTTGAAGACCCCCTCCGGTGCGGCGCGGGTTAGGTCAGGCAAGTATCGTCGTTCAGACTCGTTATCATGGCAGATGAACGTGCCAAGAATAACCCGTTATGGTTAAATGGAATGCCATAATTGCATTTGTTGATCCTCACAACATGGAACGAACATGCTTTTCTTTTACTTCATAAACAATTTATTAGATGACCAATTGGTCATATTGGTAAAAAAACAAAGCAAAACCGACCACCGTTGAGGTTGAGGAGCTGCCGGTGGCGGTAGCAGAGGCGACCAGTTGATGACGTCACAGTCAGTTGCAGTCGTATCCGTCTGGCAACAATTTCAAGGTGCCATTTAGTGGTCTTGGTGACGTACAAGTATCTTGGAACATCCTAACAAAAGAAAACGCGCACAATGCCATCAAAATCCATTGGTTTGCACAACCCCCCTCAACAAAATACTAGGTGGTAGCCAGCACACCAAAGCGTCAACCTGCTCCGATTTCTGGACCTGGACGTACATAATCTGTCGGCAAAGATAGCGGGGGCTTTCTCGGAGGCGCGCCAGTTCTTCTCTCAGAGGGGCGGTGGCAGGCCAGCCCATCACCCGTGTCGGAACTCGCCGGTGGGCGCCGGTCGGTGTCGGTTCTGGTCGTCGTGTCGCATTGATCTGCGGTCGGCATGCACAGGTGTACCTCACCGTTCGCCACCACCACAGACCTCCACCGACCAGCTGGAGCCATGACACACCGCCAGAGACGTCCGATACCCGCGAGTAGATCGAATAAAAGTATCCCCAGAGTAGAACGCCAGGGATATGATTTAATCGCCAGGCTTGCAATCAGCGCCGCGCCATCAGCACACTCAAAGGTGCAGAGATAACTTTGCGTTGTATGGCGTACAGTCTATAGGTTTCTGACGTTATCTACGGGACAACAGGGGAACGAGTAGTCTAGGGTAAGTTGCTTGTCTGACAATCGAAAGGTTGTAGGTTCGAGTTTCACCTGTCGCTACTCTTCGCCCGCGACCAATTGGCGTGAGAGATTGGCGACGCTACATGACTCAACGGTCGATGTGACGTGAAACCAACCACGGAACAACAGGGAGGCTGTAACAACGGAAATCTTCCTTCCTTGAAGAGGTTTAATAATATTTAATTGATTTTCATCATAAGGAAAGGATACTACTGTTTTTCATAATCTATATTACTATAGATTATGTGTATCATCTGGACTGAACTGGTCCTTCCGTTGACTTCGAAGTTCGCGGGTCCAGAAGCATCTCTTAGCATCTCTTATTGCATTTGCATTATGTCATATTCCTATCGAAACTAATTGGAATGCTTGTTTTCATGCAATTCATGCTTTTGCCCCGTGTTTGTAAACGTGCGATAGGACACATATTGTGATTCATGCATGCCATGTGTAGTGAAGTCATTTGTCTCACCATAACTGTACTTCTACACCATCCGCTTTACTGTTATGCCATGCGAAGCAAGGCCAATCTGACTCACCATCATAAACAGCGCGAGCTCACTTTTACACCCCTCCCACAATTGACTCGTCAACACAGCCAGTACAGCCTACTCGCAAAGCATACACAGCAACATCTTCGAAGGAACACTCGAAACTTGTGCGATCTGCCGAAAGTTGAGAGATCAGCTCCGTTGCCCTCCGGAACTTGGCCTCGGACAACTTCGGCCCGGCTCGGTGATGGCGCCCATCTCACCGTTGAACTGGTTGGTCGCGCTGCTACCTACTCCCACACACAATAACTGTATACATCTCTCGCAGCAGCCGCGCTCCACGCCGTAGGCGGTCGGAGTTTTGTTCTTGGCGACCGATATTCCTGAAAACAACGACGCTTTTCCAAATGCGACTTCACATGCAGCCGGCCACTTTGTGCAGGAAATTCCTCGGCGTTCTCAGACTCCGCAACTCGACCCGTTCTCAGATTCGATGGTGGCACAGGGTCCCGTTCCGAGCTGCAGGTCAGAACGATGACATGCCATCTGGGAAAGGTCGCAATCGTGCGTTGCGCTACACAGGGTTTCGAGAGGACTTGAGTCGGCCCTGAAGGATCACCCACCGTTTGACAGGCGCTGTCAGGCGTTGTCTGGACTCCTGAGCGTACATCTTCATGACAAAAATGGGCCAACATTCTCTAAGTCTTGCAAGACTTCACCGGAAATGGCATGGCGCAAATCGCGTAGCGCCAACACGGATCCGGTTTCACTGTTGGGCGGCATTTCAGGTCACATGAGAGATCGTCAGTTAGTCTGATAGTGATGCGTGCAGTCAGTTCAATGATGGTCGTGCATGCCAAATATCAGACTGTGATTACGCCCCATCAAAATTATAAGGCGACATTTTTCCAATTTACGGGTGTTCTGTCTGAACACGGTGCTATTAATGGTGGCGAACGTTGGAGTAGCGTCACTCGAAGCTTGGGACTTGAGATCAGGTGCTCACTTCATGGATAGTGCAACGGGGTATGGTACAAATGTCTTTTCCCAAAGGTATGGATGAATGCTAGAAATGCAACATTATTGAGTCCAGAACGATAGCCAGGGGACTCTCTAATATAGGTATGACAATGTTAATCAAGACAGTATGCATGTGTGTGTGTGTGTGTGTGTGTGTGTGTGTGTGTGTGTGTGTTGTGGGAGTGTGTGTGTGTGGATTACTTAGCCATCTAGCGCGACGTGGAGGTAGTGTGTTGGAATTTTTTGTTCGTTTCTGCGCTGTTCGAGGTCGGATCGGCGGTTCGGTAGACAAAGTGAGTTGCGCATACCCTGGCTGAAAATGAAAAAAAAAAACTTAATTTCAGGGCAGACTGTGCAGTAAAACTGAAATGACGGTCCACATGGCTCCCGGTGGAATTGCAGCTTTATGTCGTGTGTAAAAATCATGCATGACTGATAGCGCAGCGAAGCTTTTGAAACTGTCATCAAATTTAGTACCCGAAACGTCCACTAGCATATTAGGTTGCCGGTGAGTTGGCTCTTGAAGCAAGCGTGTTTTCCTACTGGGGAATCTGTCTCAAGTGTTCTTCTTTGGCTGACATTTTACGGCTGTGCCCAGTTTTGCACACTGCAAGTCCATCATCCAGGAACAACTTGAATCGTAAGGAGCTCCGTTTCCCTAGTTCGCTCAGTACATCACCAATTTCCCTAATACGACACAAATTGCCGTTGTCTGGCACTAAGTGACAAGTCTTTAGTCGTGCTTATCAAGCCAGTTTATATCCACGGCTAATTAATATTTTCCACGTAAACGTTGAGCGTTCTTGGAACACTAGAACAATTGCTGGTTGATGAGTGCTTGTTAGAGAAAATTATCTCCACTAAGATAAATTGCATAATATTAGATGTGATCCACCATTACAAAACATCAATAACAAGCTGCTGACACGGAACCTACTAAAGTTACCGTGACAACCGAAGAGAGACAAAGCATGTCCGAGTGTGGCGAATATCTCTCTGACTCTGGGTCACAATCACACAGCGAGTCTAAGCTTCACTCGCTGGGCTGTGCCCAGCTACGCCATCGAGTCGAAGCTCGTGCTGCCAACTCCTGCAACAGTCTCATCATTGGAGCAGAGCGAACTCCACTAAGAGCCAACCACGCTATGTGACTACGCGAACTCTACAACCACTGAGCGAGCTATAAAGAGCCAATCACGCCATGTGACTACGCGAACTCGATAACCACTGAGAGAGCCATACAGAGCCAATCACACTGTGATTGTGTATACTATATAACTACTGAGCGAACTCTAATGGGCCTATTACATTATGCGACTAGGCAAAACCTATAACCACTGAGTGAACTCTAAGGAGCCAACCACGGTATGTGATAACGCGAACTCCATAACCACCGGGCGAACTCTAAATGCCGAAGTATGCGTCATCGACATAGGGCTGAACAGGCATTGCTGAATGTGTCTACACCAGGTCTTTGACCTCGAAGGAGAGTATTTGGAGGCAAGCTTGACCTTCTTCGGGTAAGCATCAGTTCAGCTGTTCGTTATCGTCACTGAACTCGCACACAATGCCGATGTGCCGAGGCGCTTGGGAACACCGGCGGCCTCACCCGTCCACCAGCGCGGCCGGAGAGACGCATGCAACGGCCGGCTGTATTGGCAGATTGGGTCGGGCGACGAGCACCAGCTGCTTCGGATCAGCATCTGCCGTCTCAGTGCCACGGCCAGCCCCGCTCCGACAAAGCCGTGACCCCGGGGTGTGATAACTATACCGGCAAAGCCGGGACTCCGGGAAGTGATAATCGCACAGGCAAAGTCGTGACCCCGTGATGTGGAACCTGTATCGACAAGGCCGTGATCCCGGGCAGTGGAACCTGTATCGACAAAGTCGTGATTCTCGGACAGTGGAACCTGCTCCAACAAAACCCTGCTCCCGGGCAATGGAACCTGTTCCGGCAAAGCAGTGCTCCCATTGGCTACCACAACAAAGCCCTGATCCCGGCCAGTGGAAACTGTTCCGACAAAGCCGTGATCCCGGCCAGTGGAACCTGCTCCGATTCCGACAAAGCAGTGATCCCGACCAGTGGAACCTGTCCCGACAAAACCGCGATCGCCGGCAATGGCGCTTGCCCCGACAAAGCGTGCTCCCGGCCAGTGGAGGAGCAGCGGGGAACTGTCCGCAGGTGGGGAACACCGTGAAGCGTCGAGCACATCGGAACTCTGCGCCGATGAAGGCTGCGCTGAGCGGGCGAGCCGGCGAGACCGCGACGGCAGCCCGGCTCAGTGGAGCCCAACGCCTGTCGACGGGCATCGCTCATGTCCGGCGAATCCGATTTACTCGGATAATAAAGTATCGTTCGGCGGCCGCGAGCGAGCCGGATCAAAGTTTGCTCTTAGAGTGTGCGATCTAATGCGACACCAGACCGGCCGGCCGTTGTCGAGCTTTATGACCGGTCGCCGGGCGTCAGGGCCGGCAGCCGGATGGCGACCGACGATCGACGGTTGGCGACCAACGACCGACGGCTGCCAGTTGGCGACCGACGGTTGGCGACCGATGGTTGGCGACCGATGGTTGGCGACCGACGGCTGGCGACCGAAGGCTGACGGCTGGCGACCGACGACTGACGGATGGCGACTGACTGAGTAGCCGCCAACAAGATCCGGTGATGACCTTGTGCCTTGGTCGCCAGAAGACCAACGCGGTTTAGATGGTGTTTATATTTGACGTTTAGGTTGTGAATTGCGATTGTGAAATTTAGATTGTGTCTGGCTGTCGAAACTACTGCCATGCAGTTCAAATTGTTTCTGACAGTCGAAACTACTGTGACAGGCGACGTCTTTGAGGTTCGTCAATGGCTTATGTCGCCAGGCCGGTGAACTGTACCGTTCTAGACTGATGCATGTCTATTGTAAAAGCCTACACCTACTCGTGCGTCGTGCGTTGCACTTTTCTTCTTGTTGCACCATTGACATATGCTTCTGAATCATACCGCAGTGATGGTAGGTGGTGAAATTATCTGAATTGGGATCGCACCGGTTCATTCACAACCAAGCAAACACCCTAATACAGTAAAATGCCTGGCATCGCTGTTTGCAAATAAACAGAAACTGAGCATCAATATTAAAACACACAAAAATGGCATTCGATGCAAAATGTGAACAACACACCTATTTAGGTATGTTTTTGCACCACAGGCTGGCAAGGTAAGTATGTACAAGAGAAGAAGTGAACAGTGAAAGAAGCCGGTACGCATCTACTGACAGCGAACAAAACGCAACCCGCAAAGCAGTGATAGACACCACGCACGACCACACTCAATATTTGGTGCCAATACCTAAGTTCTATTTAGTAGATCAAACAACCGTACGTCAATTGTCAATAAAAATATGTCATTATTGGCATAATTTTCTCCCAAGACGACGCTTATCTGTACACAGCGCTATCTCTAGCACTTTTCGCGTCAGAAACAAAGAATCAGCGAGCCACAACGAAAATCGCAAATTTGGACCGCGTCACCAGTGTCTAGACCAGGGGTGATGGTAAGGGTCCCACGACCCATTGAGAACCGCACCATGCCTAGATTCAGTTGCAGGAGTATTTTGGTAGCATGTGTGCCGAGGACATAATATCCGGTGCAACAACACCGGATATTGCGGATATCATGCAATATCCGGTACATGGTATTGCACCGGATAGTCATCACTACGATCGTACTCGGCTTTCAATCGTTGCAACAGCTTGTCGTATCTGAAATACACGATTTTCTATCAATATTTCCTTCATTTTTTAAAGCATGACAAGGGCACTTCGCGTGAAAAATTAGATAAATAATAATGATAAGAACAATATTGCTAAATAGAAAAGTTTATGGACAATACCCTCAGCCCAGTTGCTCTTTCATAACGTTTTTTTCCTTTAAGGGGGAGAGGCCGCGATATCGGTAGCCTCTCTAGCTGTGCATATAATCAACAGATTCTCATATCAACTTCGATGAACTATAGCGCGTCTTATGCAGCAATGCTCCAATTTCATTTCAAAGTTCATTCGGCCTCATTTCTGACACCACCGAAGCATCAAATACAACAATTGCAACACATGCATGGCATAACACTCACCGCTCCAGTTTTATGTCAGTATCTGACCGTCTCCTTTTCTATGGAGTGGCGCCAGGGGTTGGGATTTTCACACCCAGGGAAGTTGACAGTTTCATTTTCATCAACCTTGTAGCTTCCCTCAATTTGCGCTTTCCTTTTGTCTGTTTCTGTGATTCCGATGATCCACCTGCCAAAAAGAGTATAGTTTACAAAATATCAATTTGATTTTTCGGACGCGATCAAAACTGTGTCCTCAAAGAACTGACGTAGTAAATACATCTACATACATGATGGAAACCTGGGAACATTTGTCGCTCGCCCAAGGTTAATTTTGTGGTAATCGGAACAACATGCATTTTCTGCATTGTGAAACCCGAAACTATTAGACCCGGCGAACTAAGTGCAATGGAACATTTTTCTTCTTTAATGGTGGTTTCCCTTTCATAACCGAAATGTAATTAACATAATCTGTATGCATATTAGCTGCAAAAGGATGTCTGATGATGGTAATGCACATAATACAGAATATTTACATGAAGAAAATTTATTTTTTTGCTCCTAGCACTTACTTGTCCGAATCGGTGTCTGCTGGAGAACCTTCTGGACTTCTTCAGAATCTTCCTTCTAGATCTGTCGTCTCGCTGGTGTGTCGACATCGCACTGCGATGAGCTGCTTATTGACATTGAATCATATCGAGATGAGTCTGACGAAGCTGGCGCAGAGGCTTCTTGAGCCACCTCCGGCGGCAAGCTCATGGGGTCCTTTATGAATCTCTTCCGGCATGTTAGGCACAAGTAAGTACTCTTCTCAATACGACGATCTTGCACGGCACTTACTAAAGAAGCTGGTACTAACTGAACAGTTTTCCGACGCTGAACTTTGTGTACAGCATAAGGATTTTCGGTACTCTTGTTTTAGCATCATTGCAGCTCTATGGTAACTATAATTCACTGTAACGGAGACAAGGTTACATTTTAGGTCAAGGTCACATGTTATTATTTGGAATCAAATTAGATATTTACCTAAATTGCAAAATTTCCAAGCCTTGAGGGAGTACTTTTGCATCTGAATTCGAATTCGGCATCCAAAATAACGCCAGTAATCTCCCTCCTCCCGTATAAGTCATTAAATGTCAAAAGTCAAGTTTGTGCTTAAATGACCACTAGGAGGTCACCAAAGGTCAGTCAAGTTCATGGAAGTAAAACGCAGATCAGATAAGGTCACCGAGGTCATCGGAGGTTGCAAGGCTACGAGATCACGAAACAAACTGACTTCAACCCTGAGTGGCCTACAATCTGGTGCCATTGATGACGTTATCGCTCCATACTCTGATTTCTAATACAAAATATAGATAAAAATATCTCCAATTTCTTTTGTAGTCAAAGACAACATGCTACACAACAACATAGAAATGTAAAAAACTGGATATTTTTGTCACGTGAGCAAACAAAATGAAATTTTCAAATTTAAAAATAAAGTACTGGAACGTGTTTCTTGGTCTATTACGAATCCAGCGATACATTTGTTTATGCAATTATGTTTATTATAACAGAAGTCATGGCCGTTTAAAGTTAACCTTGCATCATGACCATCAAAAAATGTCTGAGGCTATAACGCACGTGCAGTTGGTTAGATAGAAACGGGAGTGTCACCATTGGATTCGGGGCGCTCAATTACCCCTGTCCCCCAATTTATGAAAAAATCCGAGATGGGTCGGTGTGGGGTGGGGTGGGGTGTGTGAAGCTTATTGGTGGACCGCACCACCCTACTATGCCTTACATGGTATGCCAAACAAAACTCAATAACCCCACACATTCTCACACTTGGAACCAATTGATCTAGCACTGTGAGGTCTGTCAGAGAGAGAGAGAGGAAAGGGTTCCACCTCCCAGTGTGTGTACTCGGTTACGATCTCGTAAAGTTGTGAGGCTTGCCGCGTATACAGGCTGTTCCGTGTTTATAGGTCTAGGCTGGGTAAAGTGAGCACTAAGGAGCATGATTCTCCTTCAAATGCGCATAAAACAATACTAGTATGGTCTTATAGTGCCTTGATATGAGTCGGCCATCGTTCAGTTATACCTGAAGCCAACAAATGCACATAATGAAACCATAAATGTTCCAGACCACAACTAAAAATAATTGCCAGCATCGCGGCGTGTCTTCGGTAGCCGAGGAAGAGCTTCTCTACTTTGACGAATTGTGATGAGCCTTATTTTACACAACCGTACGACAAACTGCATACCATTCTAGCATACCATGATGATGCAATACATGAGTTGCATCTATGCACCAGCCACTTCCAGAAAGGAGCACGCATCACAGATGGCCGACCTAGAGTGTGACCACAGCGCTTGCGCCAGGCCTTCCTGTCCCGCTCTTGTGGCTCGCTGAGAAGAACTCTACGAAGCAGCCCCGCCAGGAGATGGGACTAGCCGGGCGTCAGAGAAGTGAGCGTCGCTTGTTTTGCGTGAAGTGCTCTATTTCACGCCAGTCGCACCAAGTTGGCCACGGCAAAACAACCTAGCTGGCGACTGTTGGCCGACGCTCGATATAGCCAGCAAACAGACGGCAAAAATACGTCCGAGAGAGACGAACACTGTTTACGACCGAATGGTCCCATGCCGCCACCTTGGGCGGCCGACGACGGCGGTCGCGGCACATTGAGACGCCGGAGAGGTCATCTGGTGGTGTCGTCTTGGCTAACTTGTCACATATCTTGGCTAACTTGGCAGACATCTTAACACATGCTCATTGGCAGCTGGACACTTGTATAGCTTTAGGAATGGCACTCGCAAGGCGTCTTGCACTTCGCTCCTTCCCCTCCCCTCTTCTCCCTTGACGAAAGAGGGCTCTCATGACACCCCTATGGCGGGGGTTTGATTTTCGAGAGGCATGGAAGAGTGAACAAAACAAGACATGAATGGCATATAGTGTAATTTTTTTGATAAAATAAAGGGCATGTGAAAACATTCCGGGGAAAGGCACAACAGTTCATGCTAAATTATGTTTAATAACTGATCATTAATAAGTATTCAAACTTAACCAGGAAACCAGTAATAACAAACTGGTCAGTAATATCTAATCAGTGACTAAGCATTGCACCTATGATTCTACTGCGCATGCCGAGCCGAGCACTTATCATGTCTCAAATTTATATCGTGCTTCACGTCAATCAACAATATATATATAAATATATATATAATATATATATATGGTGGTATGTATTTAACCACACTCCAGTTGCGCGAATATTTATGATGATGATGATGATGATGATAGGTTAAAGAGTTGGCTTTGAAAGTGGCCCATCTTTGCTTAATTATGCTTAAATCGTGACTTCGGCGTTAGGTTGTTGCGTTGCATTGATATTACTTGAAAACTGTGAAACCATGGCATGCTTTCATGCTATATTGACGAGAGCTGACCATGTGTTGGAGAAGTCCACCATCACAGCAGGACATTCCACTCATGCTTATTGTGTTCTTTCTCCTATGCTTCTGAATGTTGCTGTTTCACATAGTTTCATGCGAAAATTATACAGCTCTTTGTGTATTGTAAAACTGCCTTGTGCAACCATCTAAAATAGTTTCTGGGAAAAATGTCTTATTGGGATAATATTATGTACGGCAACAATCCAAAGAGGACTGTTTTTTCAGTTCTGACCACACGCTCCAAGGTTGCTTTCACTGTATCAAATTGTCGAGATGAACTTTAATTAGCCGTGCAGTTCCTGTCCTTCCACGACAGTTGGTTTCAAGAGGGCGCAATGCAGCTGCGCTGCTGAGGGAGCACAGCCACGATGGGCCCATAAGTTCCCAGTTGCGCGGAATAGTACCCGACCGTGTGCTTGCAGCAGCAAAGCCTCATAACACGCATCTTGCCGGCACTTTTCCAGCGGCCCGATGGTGTCCTGCACCAGTGCGTATCCACCGAGCCGCACCCCGCGCGCACCCGCTGACCCGGCGTCCGTTTTCCAGCTACGACCTGCGTAACCGCGTGGAGCGACGGCGGCCCTGGTCCAACCAGACGGTGTTCTCTGGTCGGGCCGAGTTCGTGCCGAATCGACAGCCGTCAGTGCTGGTGCTGCTGCCCACCCGCAGGGTGGACGCGGCCCTCTACCGCTGCAGAGTCGACTTCCAGTACGCGCGCACCCGGCACGCGCTTGTCAACCTCACCGTTATAGGTGAGTGGCGCGCTGGCTGGTGGTGCTGTCTTGTGTGAGGAGTGGGCTGGTGGTGCTGTCTTGTGTGAGGAGTGGGCTGGTGGTGCTGTCATGTGTGAGGAGTGGGCTGGTGGTGCTGTCTTGTGTGAGGAGTGGGCTGGTGGTGCTGTCTTGTGTGAGGAGTGGGCTGGTGGTGCTGTCTTGTGTGAGGAGTGGGCTGGTGGTGCTGTCTTGTGTGAGGAGTGGGCTGGTGGTGCTGTCATGTGTGAGGAGTGGGCTCGTCGTGTCATGTGTGAATAATGGGCTAGTCATGTAATGTGTAAGGAGTGGGCTGGCCATGTCATATGTGAGGAGTGGCATAGCAGTGTCATTTGTGAAGAGTGGGCTAGCCATGTCATGTGTGAGGAGAGAGCTGGTTATGTCATATTTGACGAGTGGACTGACGATATCATATGTGAGGAATGTGCTGGCCATGTCATATGTGAAGAGTGGGCGGGTCATGTGGTATATGAGGAGTGGGCTGATGATGTCATACGTGAGGTGTGGACCTGCGACCTGATGCATGACTGGTAGTATGAATGTATGACGTGTAGGGAGTGGGATGATAGTGCGGTGCGTGAGACGCACGTTGGCTCAGTGGATAGTAAAAATGACCTTTAGATTGTTCCCTTTCCACGTGCATGTCTTGTTGATAACAACACAACACAACACACCACAACACAGCACACCACAACACAACACAGCACAACAGTAGTTTGTCATACACTTCCGGAGAAATTCATAGCAGCATTGCCTTAAAAAATAAGGAATCAAAATATTCTGATAAGAAATGGAAGAAAAATAAAAAATTATTGTAAGACCTTTCGCTGTGTTGAGTTTTTACCATTTCCCGTCACCCGTCACCCTTATCCGCTACCCGTTTCCTACCAGCCGTTGCCCGTTACCTGTTAGCTGGATATTATGCAGGCGGAAACTAACAAGCCTGAAAAATCAGCCCAACTCGATGCACCAGACAAGTCGACTATATCAAATCCGGTGTTTATCATAGCTCAATCGACTCCAATAAGTTGCAATGGCCCATTAGATGCACACCATGCATTTTATATTTCGAGATGCACGTCTGCTCAAGTCGCCACCTACGAAGCGACTGCCATGCTCTGAATGAAACCCGCCAGGATAGCGATAACGAGCCATGGACTCTCAAAAACTTTGGCAACATTAACGACAGTTGGCTACCTGAGGGGGTTCACGTTTCCGCCCGCCTCGACCATGACCACGATTAACAGGTGCTTGTGACTGCTCCCCGTTGTGGTCAGACCCGATAGGATACCAATTTCCGGATACCAATTTCCACCACCTTGAATGGTGCCGATGCGACAAATTTCCACATTTTCGCCCTCAGGGCGGGTGCGGGGGGATGCTGCCTTCCAAATGTTCACATCGGCGATAAAACGTCTCCCCATCACGCTCCAGTACGAACCCGTGAAGATGAAGAGAACGCTTTCCAGCAAATTCGGACGGAAATATCTACTGGCGGCTCTGATATGCAGCGAAGCGAGCATCTTGGGCATCATATTTGCAGGCACCTGGAGCTGCTCACTCGCGAAAGGATGATACCGGAATAAATCGATATGGCGGGCTGCCCAGCAAACGCAGCTTGTTCCAGTGGAAAAGTCACCTTCAGCAGATTGGGGTGTGGTTGCTTGCCGCGACAAATGAGAGACCATTTTCGTAATTGCCAGATCTTCCTCCTGCTGAACACTAAAGATGCTGGCGATGATGAGCGACCAATCGCTAATAGCTATGTTATAGGTTCAAAACATGCGCGGGAGAGAGAAAGAGGGAGAGAGAGAGAGAGAGAGAGAGAGAGAGAGAGAGAGAGAGAGAGAGAGAGAGAGAGAGAGAGAGAGAGAGAGAGAGAAAGAGAGAGTGAGACAGAGAGAAAGAGAGAGAGAGAGAGAGAGAGAGAGAGAGAGAGAGAGAGAGAGAGAGAGAGAGAGAGAGAGAGAGAGGAGAGAAGAGAGAAAGTGGCAGAGAGAATATCCCGTGGCGAAGACCAGCTAGGCCGGTATTTTCCGGCATGGTCGCACCAAAGATATTACCTGATTTTCAAATTTATACACTGTGTCTATACTTGGACATCACTCATTACTTTCCGACAAATAAGAGTGACAAATGTGAGCAAGTGCCTGCACACGCCGTGGGTGGCAAACCAAACACTTTTCCAGTTCTGTATTCACTTCTCTAATCTGTTGGATCCTGAAATATTCGGATCGCATCACCACGACTATCGTTTTTAGTAACAATACAATACAAGCATGCATTATTTACATATTCATTGAACGAACCGTCACCATCGCATGGTTCTGGGCTGCCGTTGTCATACGCTTCCAGCAGCGTGTTCCCGTTATGGGGCGTGAGCCATCTTCTCCTTCTTCTTGACATCGCCACCACCACAGTCTCACTATTTCTCTGGATACGGATAACTACCGCGCCACCGCACAGCTCTATAATACAAACTAATTTCCATTTTTGACATTCGGAGTGCATGATTGTTACATATTGTTATAGGCACACTGACCAGTCCTAGAATTCCGACGTGCGACGAAAGCTCATTGCGAGCCCATCCATACTGCACCGCCAATGTATTAATCCTATAAAAAAAACATCTCTACCACCTCATGTTTCACAATAAAGTTCCATGTTCCATTTCAAATGTCATCTTTACTAATTGTGTACGAATTGTTTGCTAATTGTGCCTCTCAGACGACTAAAAGTGCAACTTGGAGCCTTCTAATACTCCGCGTCCCTGTTATAACCCAACCAGATCATGGCAACACAGGCGTTCCACCCGACCCAAACACCGGCCCAGTTATTCTGCTGGCTGGCCGTGAATAGCCTGAGGCTGAGTGTGGAGAAAACGTGATGGGCCAGGGAACAAACGTGCGTAACGCAAGTGGCCTCTGGTGTTACGCACATAGACGCCCCCACCTCACACACGGTCCAAAGTTGCTTGCTCCACGAGGATTTCAGCTTACCAGCCAAGCCTCATCGAGGAGTGAACTGCTCCGCCTGGTAGGTAGTCTGAACGCATGCATAGTTGTGATGCGGTACAGTACATGCGTGCAGGGAAGACATGGGCAAGGTTCCTAGTCTGCACAGAGAATTACACCGCCAATAGTACAGTGGTCTGAGGATCGCATGCACACAGCCGGCTATTTTGGGTCGGTTATTCTGGCCGACGGCAATCGGTTAAAACCGCGTCGAAGTCGTGCCCACGATGTGTGCATCAAATGCACCCATTTGTGAGTGGAGCACACAACAGACGACACAGGAGCCCGATTTGATGACGGAGAGCGTAAATCGAATTCGGACTGAAGCGGGTGGGTGTCCAGCAAGTTGTGCCGACGCTGGCGGCGCTGATTCCGTTCAGCTCGGATGCTCGTGCCTCCGCTGCACCCACCTCACGCCATTTGTTTGCTTTGAGGGCGCCGCCGTAACCCGCCACGACATATACCTCTTGTGGCCTTGCTTTTGTTGCCAAATAGCCATGGTCATCTGGCAACAAAATGCTGTGTTGCCGATTGTTACTGGCGATTAATTCATTGTCGTCACGTTACCGCGTTTGCCGCGATTTCTTGCGTTAGTGGAGGTTCTGTGGAACTTCACTTACGTAGCTATTTTTCACTTATTTTATGGCTTATGTCTCAACGTTGAAAATTGATAATTAATTGGTATTCGTTCAGAAAGAAGTGTTTTACATCGATTCTCGCCAGATAACTGCACGTTCAGCACTTTTCGGTATGTTACATCAGATACAAGCGATTTCGAATTATTCATACAAAAAGCCATGGTTACCGAGTCAACTTCATGGCTTAGTAACTATTAGCACCTTCGGACGCAGTCCATCCGTTTAGGTCTATATTCTTTTACATCGCCTATGCTTTGGCTTAGTCGATTTGTGCAAAGAATAACTTCGTATGGCTTTCAAGAAACATTTCCGTTGCAAGCGTCGCCGAGGTCGTTCATGATAAGACATCGCTGGCCGTTCGAGGCACAGACTATGATTGTCTTTTCGGTCAGGCCAGTCCTTTTGATTTCAGGCTGATGTGGGATCTGCCAGGACACTTTCACACAGTTGCGTCATCAGTCAGAAGTTCGTGGAGGGAACTCGTGGTGACTCCACTGCAATTCGAGTTCCGGTTCCGAAACAGACTTTGACATCTTCATGTTGACATTTGAGCTTGCTCACTCCGTTGCTCCTCAGCGTTGCCCATCGGAGTTTTATTTACTGGTCAGTACGATTCTGCACTACGCTGTTATCCTTTTGTCTTTTGCATTTTATATCAGTAAAGGTCACAGTAGGGACACGTTTCTTTTAGCGTTTTTTATGTGTGTATGTGGGGAGGGGGTGTAATTGATGCATCCATCGCAGCATACAGCATACATACAGCAATCAAGCCTCACCCGACCCAGTCAAACCCAACCCGACCCAATGAAACCCGACCCGACCAAACTCGACCAAATCCAACATGTCCTGATCCGACCCGATCCGACCAAACACGACCCAACCAAACCGATCCCAACTAAGTCCAACCCAAGCTACCCCTGCCATAACCAGACCCAACCAGACCCGACCAAACTCGACCAGACCCGACCAGACCCGATCAGACCCAACCAGACCCTACCAGACCCGACCAGACCCGATCAGACCCGACCAGACCCGATCAGATCCGACCAGACCCGACCAGACCCGATCAGATCCGACCAGACCCGACTAGACTCGACCAGATCCGACCAGACCCGACCAGACCCGACCAGACCCGACTGGTCGCGATCAGACCCGACCAGACCCGACCAGACCCGACCAGACCCGACCAGACCCGACCAGACCCGACCAGACCCGACCAGACCCGACCAGACCCGACCAGACCCGACCAGACCCGACCAGACCCGACCAGACCCGACCAGACCCGACTGGTCGCGATCAGACCCGACCAGGCCCGATCAGATCCGACCAGACCCGACCAGACCCGTCCAGACCTCACCAGACCCGACCAGACCCGAGCAGACCCGACCAGATACTATCCGATTCGTTTCGACCCGACTGGACCCAACGGTCGTACTTTTATAGAGTGCTGTTTTTGTAGCAGCATTCGGGCACTATTTTCAACCACCATTCGGCATACTCATTAATTCTGGTGCAAGGATGCAGCATGATTTCATCCTGCATATTTTCCTCTGGAGTAGCCGAAGGCTCTGTTAAAACATAATGTCCCGTCTTCACTTTTCTTTTCCACATGTGGACTGTGTCGACCATATGCCACATGATCTTACGTCATACCTCATCCCCTGTGTGCCCTGGGGGCGGTCGGCCGCCTGGCTCAAGGACAGTGCAATATAATACGCCGTGCTGAACGGTTTCGCAGCCTACGCTGAGCCCAAGAGCTGCACGATAGAGATGGTTCTGGGACACCGTGCGATTTAAGGACTGACCACACCTAGCGTAATTTCGACGCCGAAATAGCCAGCGCAATAAAATAGCCGCGCTGACTAGACGTAATCCCGACGCACATGTTGAGACATGTTGCAACTTACAAACTGAAAAAAACCGCACCCGATGTGGCCCCAATCCGCCGAAGATCAGCGAATATGGCGACCGCAGTTTATCCCGAGCAGTCTGTCGACCTTGCGTCAAGGCCGCTGGTGCGCTGAGCGGAAAAAGTTGAGAAAACCCAACTTTGTCCGCTCGGAAATCGCCAGCGTTTTGAAGGACTCGGCAGACAGCTGACGCAAGGCAGATGCAATGGCAGAATCGGCAGACTCGCTGGGCCCCATTCTAACTGTCCGCCAGCTTTGCGTCGATTCCGACAGTGTGTCGAGATTACACTGGGTGTAAACTGTCCTTTATAGGTTGCCGCTTGGTATAGTTTGTTCAGTTGTGAAACACGCTTGACGATATCTGTACTCAATTTGTCAGGGGAGCCCAATTTCGGCAAGTGTTCAAGTGAAGCGGTTTGACGTTTTTGCGATATTGCTGACGTGCACACACTGTTTCTGAAATACAGCTTCTTTGCCGAATGTGATACACTGGTCACACATTGAAGCACACTGTCGAAATTAGTTGTGTAAATTATGATGCTCTTCTTCTTCCATCGATATTCAGCATAATATAACAGCACAATGTAAAAAACCTTTCCATGGGCTGCCATTAGAGCCCAATAACAGTAATATATGAAAGTTTGCTGTCCGCTATGATCCATGATTGCATCCCTGGAGTAGCACAGCCAGTATCTTGCAGTCGCTCGTTCAGTGCCCTGGGTGTTGACAAGTACTAACATGATGCTTATTACCTGGCCTGCTGTTTTGCAGCTTTGTAGTGTACCAGGAAATGCGATATTAGGGGCGCCGAATGAGTGCTAGCACGAGGCCGGTGTAGCACGCACAGAGATGGGCGTCATACGGCCTTTGGCAGATAAATTGGCGGCCGATGCCACTGTCATCTTGGGGAAATTTCGGCAAACAAGATTGTGGATCATGTACGCAAGTGGTGCCCCGCGCCGCAAGATCCTCGCAGGCTGTCCGAAACCCTTTCTCGCGACATACAAGCATAAATTTGAAAGTATGCTGTTGAAAGTTTCGAAAACAACAATCAAAAGGCAGTGCTTTTATGGATGAAGAAGCCTGGTCTGAAATAGTAACAAACAAGCTGTTGATAGTGACGTGGGCTCGGGACACGCCAGATAAGTATTTTGTGTGTGTTCGAGGTTAGATTCGCTCAAGGACCATCTCACACGTGCGTATCTACTGTTCATCGGTTACCATCTAAGCATGCTATTTTTTCGGGTATTTTGCGTATACCCGGTTATGAACATTGAAAGCTGTGCTCAGTTGGTTCATGTCGATGCCGTTGTTTACCGAGGGCATCTTGTTGAAGTGGAGGTGGTGGAGGTGATTGTCACCTTAGGCGGTTTTGTCGCGAACATCGCAACACTGTAGGCAGCAACACACCGCCGTCCATATGGACTGATAATACACCCCGCGGCAACCTTCTGAAAACACAAATAGGTCCGTCAATTGGTGTCCTCGAGCCCCGAGCCACGTTTCCGAAACCGACGTCTACTTTTCCTGAGTTAATGTGGCCTGATTACCGTCACCTGCGGTGGTTGAATCCGCCCCCTGGTAGTGTAACCTCGCCGACAGAGGTGCTCAATTTGTCAAAGCTCTCTCTGACAGGAAGTTAATCGCTCAGACTGTCCTATCAGTAATTTCTGTCCATGGCCGGTTATTTACATAAGTATGTGGTTCCATGTGGTCCCACCGGCTACAACCTGTCTACAGGTCCGTCTCGTAAGGAACAGGAAGTTCAATGGGGGATGGGGGGGGAGTCGTGTAGGTAGTGGAGAACAAAGAGGGATAGAGGTCAATAGAAAGAAGAAAATTAAGTCGGTGCTATTAAATAGATGATGTATGTTCTGGGAAAGACCAATAACTAAACACACTTTGAGACAAGTTGCGAATGTTGTAACATGCACTCACTGATACTTGTTAAACTTAAAAAAATTGTAGCCATCGAACGAATGAAGAGTCCATCTCATATGGGTCCAGCTTCTGTCGCTTACGTTGTAAACAAATAAGCAAGCCTGTGCATCTCTGCTTACCAACGATATCTCCAAGGTGACGTGATGATAATGACCGTCGTTAAATTCAGATGAACTGCTCTGTTAGAAAACACATTAATTTGCACATTCTGAATTGGGATTAAACGCTCATTTCCATCCTTGGGTATTCCACGGAATGGGTTGCGAGCTTTTGCAGGTAATTGCATTTTTCACGTTTCATGCGATGAGTGATAATTTGACCCGACCTGTCCCGCTAGCTATGCACGTTGTGAGGTGACATATTGGTATATTTGTGCGGGCCTACGCTGCACCCAAGCATGTAATTCAAGAGTCTACGCCAGCTAGTTTTGGAACACGGTTTACTGGAAACAGCCAACATCCTACGTTTCGAGAAGCTCTGACCTTTGACCTGCCCTGGAGAGTCACCTCTTGACTAAATCCATAACAAGTACGATGGCAGTGCATTTGTCACTTCATGTTCACATGTGCGGGATAAAGAACCTAGCACGTTGATTATTACAATATGAATATGATGGTGGCATATTCTTCACGCATTTAGTCCGCTAATGATACTCCAAGGCGCATCAAAAGTAAACAGGTCCCATAACATGACAAAATGACACTTCAGGGAAAGTCGAAAGTAAAATGCCCCGCAACATGACATAATGACACTTCAGAGCACGTCAAAGGTAAAAATGTTCCGCAACATGATATAGTGTAAACTCCAGGGCACGATAAAGTTAGACATTTCCCGTAACACCGGGTATCAGCAGCTTCGACCGAGCCGTCCTCCGAAATCCAGAATAACTTCTTCCGAAACATGGACTCGTACACCCGAGTGCCGCCTAAGTTGGTACAACTCTATTTATAGATCATCCTATCTCCGAACGTTATTAGCTGAGAGGGCAGGTCCGATTGCGCAATCAATCACACCTGCCTCGAAACATAATATCCACTTGCTGGCAAAAACTTTCGAATTACTTCTGCTTTAAATTCAACATCAATCCAGCGTGGAACGGCGAGAGCTGGTGGACACCTTCCCGTTGGATGGGAATGCGGTGGAACGAGCTAGCAAGCGAGGGTTTACTTAATTCAGCTTACCTCGTTTAGTTTTACTTTTGCGAAGCTACTGCCGAAAGGATCCCAATAAATGTTTTCCAGTGCCGCATTTCAGTTGTCCCAAGTCGAGCGTATTTCAAAATCCTCAAATATTAGAGGCCTTTCTTACATTCCCTTTTCCGAGGACCGGCACTTAGCTTCAATCAACCCTTTCGCGAAATCGTACGACTTTTTCAATGCAGCTGTGCCGCACGTGTTGTGATTTCCTCACTTTCAGGCGAAACGTGCCAGCGTGCCAGCGAAGCGAAGCAAGGTCATGTGTGCTTCTTATGAGTTTAAGCTTTGTGTCATTGGTCAAATGCAAAGGCCAGAGAAAGCTAAGATTGTGCTAAACGTAATGTTTCAGAAATGTCTGTACTCTGTAGCCAGCTTAAATGTTACTACAGTTTGCTCACCTGTATTTTGCGATTATATGAGCGTGTGTTGCATGCGATCATATGTTGCACCTGGAAGCCTATGGACGCCTAGAACATACCCCACTTACGATTTAACTGATGCAAATAATGAAATGATATCCACAGTCAACTATCATTTTATTGACATTGTCTGCAAATAGCTTTTGAAGTTGAATTCACATAATAAAATAGCCTGGCATGCTTGACAGCAAAAACTATCGTCCGAGAACAGCATAAGAGAGCCCGACACGATCCTGCAGATAAGTATCTTTTTTAGCATGCTAGACCTGCTATTCATTGCCTTGAAGATGTATCATCACACGCTTGTGGTCGCTACGCGAGGCTGGGCTGAGAAATTCCGCGATTTCAGGAGAAAATGACCCGGTCCCACGTTTTCCATAGGATTTCGTATTTTCTTCAATTGACGTGACACGGGCGCGTTTTGAACACAACAGTTGCAGAAGAGACGCACCGCTGGCTATGCAACGTGACCGGGGAGCGTGACCGGCGAAATCATCCGGAAACTATCATCGGAACACCTCGAAACGCGTGCACCCTCGCCCTGCAGTCACTTCAGGACATGACAGGACCAATTGTTCTCAGCACCTGAGCGATGACACTATTCACCAATACTGGACCAACAGGTTGCCGATGGAACGGCCCCATTGTCATCGGAATATATCTCCCATAGCAAACCACTGATGCGGTCTGATGCCGTCTGATTAGCATTGGATGCATTACTTCCTGTGATTGGCAGTGGGAGAGCTTGTTGGATCGCTGTGGCAGACGAGATGTTCGGAAAACCGCCTGTGAATCATAGCCTGATTTGTTTATTGCCAGCAGTATCACGCCAAATCCACCGCTGTGCCATCAGTATCAACGCATTCTCTGTCGTACAAAAATCCATCGAAGGCAAGTGCATATGGAATGCAAGACAATGAAGTGCAAGTGAGAAGTGGGTTCATAACGTGACCAGGTTAAACATGATGCACGAGAGCACCCAGATATAAAAATGACATCAAATGAATACGGATGCGTGAGAGGCGTTTTGATGCGTGAGAGGCGTCTTGATGCGTGAGAGGCGTCTTGATGCGTGAGAGGCGTCTTGATGCGTAAGAGGTGCAGCATGCCGGACTGTCTGATGCAACGAGATACGACGTCGTGGTTGTATGCGATCTGTCTGTGCAGTTAGATGGGCCCGTGTGATCGAAGTGTCTTGTGCAGGAGACACGGATCATGGGCTGCTGCGACGCCAACGACAGACATCCGATGGAAACCTATCGTGACGTCGAAGATGTGATGACTTTGTCTCAACTGGAAATCACACGCGCGGCAAAGTTGACGATTTTCTAAATATTGGCTATCGGTACCGGCGTTGCAGCGCGGTACACCTGTGTGCAGTACCTGCTGTGTGACGTGACAGGCGCGTCAGTGAACGCGGGCGGCGAACGGACAGTGTTTGGCGTGAAGGAAGCAGATCGGCATGCTGCTGGGTCTCGCAGTAAGCGAACTGACGTGCACCCCAGGGTCGCATTCGATTTCGTGAGTCCAAAATCCAGGGTTTGTCACGTGTTTGTAAGGTACACGTGCCTGATCCATAATAGCCACAGTAACGGAATGGGTAAGGACGGCCGGGCTGCCCTGCTCGCCCAAAAGTAAAATCAGTTCGGTTTTTCCTGCGTTTACCTCCATCCCGTGCTGGAGGAGGCATTTACACGTCACATCTAGCACGCGTCCGGGATTGACTTCCATCTGTGCCGGTGTGTTGCGGCTGTCTGTGATTGCCAGCCGCGTGTCGCCGGCAAAACGGGCGACTGAACATGTCAAGTTGTCAGGCTCTGCGGGGTCAAGTCGTTACCAACCGCGTTGTAAACGTGTAAACCAATGCTGCTCGACAAATCTTGATGTGATAAGTTGCTTGCCGTTACTTGGAGTTTGCAAGTCTCCTATGAAAGCTTGCACAAGTTTAAAACCGCGTGCAACCTCCAAAACTTTGTGGAGGGCTTGGCTGAGTTAAGAGAACAAGATCGTGTAGAATGAGAGGGTCAGGCCAATAGCATTTGAAGAATGCAGTCTTGGGGTGGCAGGAAGTTGGAATAGGTCACAGCCTTACTCGGGCTTTGGCAATGAGTTCATGAACTTCCTCTGAAACGAAATTAGCTACATATTCGAAAACCATACCAACCATGCTCTCGGAGACTGAAGCACTCCGAGGACATTGTATATATATATATATATATATATATATATATATATATATATATATATATATATATATATATATTTAGCGCAGCACAGATGCACTGATCTTTGCATCGAAAAAGGCTATCGGGAACAGGTAAAACGACCCATCTGTCAACTTCTCTCTCTCCCTGGGTTCTTTCACGACGCATTCAACCGTTAGATATATAGCATCGCCAATCTTTCACGCCGATTGGTCGTGGGTGGACTCGGTAAATTCGTCGGTTGTAAGATTCGAACCGACAATCTTGCGATCAAGAGTCCGACGCTCTCCCAACTGAGCTACCCCGCCCACCCCATCTGCCTCGTTGATAAAACTTGATAACACTCCTTGATAATATAGATACTTATAATGGTACTTGCGGCGAGTTAGCTGAATACATACCAGAGCAAATATATTCTAATCAAGCAGAGTATATAAGAGCTGGAAACATCCAAGACATTTTGAGAACTATTTAGATATCACTGACTACACAAATAGAAATGGAGCTCAGGAAATTTTGCGGACACTTCAAAGCCGTATTTAATAGCATACAATGTGATTCCCGTTTATATGCACTCTGTTGCCTTGGATTGGTGACTCAGATTTTGTATCTATAGCGCTGCTATAAAATGTTGTGGAGCCGCGGAATTAAATATTGACTTCACATTTAAGTAGTTCCGGCATAAAACTGGAATACTGGAGGGATGTCGCAGCACAGATATATTACTGAAATTGGCCGCTGCACGTTTAACAATGAAAATAAGATGCATTAATATTATTCGTGGTGTGTGCATCAGCGACATTGAAGAAACAATGACGTCATATGCTGATGACCAAATTGCTGTTGATAATGAGCAGTTAGTTCAGGAAGTTGTAAATCAGCCGATAACATTTTGCGAGTTCACGGATTTGAAACTGAATATAAAATGTCAAAGCTCAGTGAAATGGACGTCTTAGGCACCTTTTGGCCGCACATACTGATTTCCGGTCGGAACTAAGATAACGATCCTATAAATCTTGTTCAGTTCGGCTGAATGCTGGCATGGGACTATTTTGAGTCTAATTATAACGAACATGAAAAACACGATGAACATTTGGTCGGAGAAGGATTCAAGCATTAGCGACCGGATGACATGTGTGCCAGGTGCCGTGGCGGGGTGATGGTGGGAGAGACGTGTGAGAACCGAATCGATGCCTGGTAGCGTGCTGCGCGTCGCCACGAGATGTCAAGCGATTGATGTCTGCTGGCATTACCATTCAGTGTTGCCAGTTGTTGAGCATAGGATACGTGATGGCGTTCGTTGCATACGTGTGGTGCTTGGGTTAAAGCATGCGGTGTTCAAATTGATCATTCAGTTTTGCACTCCGGGTGAATTGCAACGGTCCCAGATGTAAGATGGTGTAATTCTCAATTGCTAGGTGTACCTGACGCCATCTATTGATACATTGTGGCACTACTTGCGTCATCTCGGCTGCCTCTCGGTGGCAGCCGAGCACTTGCGTCGCTGGGCGCCCTGTGGGTGGGTAGGCTGACCCGCCCTGCATTGTTGACGACTGTCGCTGGGCGAAGACTGGGCGAACCTGCCAGCGAGTCACCACAAGTCAGCACAAGATTTAAGCGGCATACGCTACGTCATGTTGCCAACTATTGCCAACTATTAGATGTCTGTTTAGTATCAAGAATGAATCATTTTAGTCATCTAACGGATGGATTTGATTGTAATCAAGTATTTCTTTGGGATAATTTGACTCCATATTTTTGGTCTGGGTAGCTAATGTTACAAACACTGGAAAATGATCTGAAAGGTCTTCTATCAGTATACCTGATGAGGAAATACATGCAAAATCATCTATGAAGATATTGTCCAATAAGGAGCTAGTAGTATTTTGCACCCGAGTAGCATTTGTGACTGTAGGTGGAAAACTATATGGCAATAGTTGGTTTGAGAATCTCTCCACAATTCTATAATTTTGAATATTTAATGGATTATAGTTAAATCTCCTGTGATAATTGTAAACTTCCTCTCATTCTCAATTATTTGTAGCAATTTTTCAGTGCCCTCAAGAAAATTATTGTGGCAGAAACTTGGAGAACGATAAATCTGGCAAATTATTAATGATCTAGTACTATTTTGAGACTCCAGTTTGATCTCAATAGCACCAGCTTCATCAAGTTGATCTACAATATCTTTTCTTTCTCTTGATTCCAAACTATTGTGAATGCAAATTGCAAACCCTCCTCCTTCTCCCTGCCTTCGACTTGCTGCGTACATTTAATGATTTTTCATTTTGAAGAACTTTTCTGTATCTTTGCTAAGCCATGTTTCAACTAAACATATAGCTGACCAGTTGATTCCTGTTGTAACCAAAAAGTGTCCTAAGTGAGACGAAATGTACGACCCTCAATATACCAGGAGGTGCTGGGTTTACTCAACATCAAAAGTAGCGTTAAGGATCATGCTATATTACTCATATATGGTCATATATATATATATATGGTTAAGGTCATATATATATATGGTCATATATATATGGTTAAGGATAATGCTATATTACTCATGGACGTCAAAAATTTATATGGCAGTATTCCGATAAAGGAGGGAATAGATGCTGTAATTCGCCTAATCGAGGACAATCTGGATGATATCCGTCTCTTCGGGATTGGGGTACAGGACTGTGCGAAATTACTAACACATATTTTCAGCAATAACCTCATACGTTTTGGTAACTCCATGTACAAGCAAACGAAAGGAGTGGCTATGGGCAACCGATGTGCACCTCCTTTAGCAATTGCTTTTATGCACCGCCTTGAGTCGAGCTTCCTAGCGTCGCATGATTTGAAGCCAGCTCTCTACATGAGGTATATAGACGATATTTTTGGTGTTTGGACACATGGCTTGGCCTCTCTGCTGGACTTCTTTGCAGAAATTAACCAACAACACTCCAGCATCAAGTTCACCTTAGAACACACTGCTCATACCACTTCGATTCCTTTCCTTGATACGTTGTTTGTAGTTCAGGCTGATGGTAGCTACACCACCGAACTGTACTTTAAACCAATGGCAGCCCCCATCATCTTGCATTATGATTCGGCCCACCCGATGGCCACTAAAAAGGCCGTTTTAACATCCCAAATGAGGAGAGCAGCACGAGTCTCCTCCGACACTATTTCGTGCGAGCGGAGCCTTGCGAAGATGACTACCCTTTTCCTGGAAAACTGATACCCAGCACATCGGGTACACTCCGCCGCTCGTGCTGTCCACCCTCACAACAGGAGTAGGATAAGTGGGCAACGTCGGCATCGAGCATGTAGCAATCCCAACTACGTCTACATGAGACTTCCTTTTGTCGATGACCAACTATGTCGACAGGTAAATGCAGCTATCCGTTCGTCTCATCTAGATCATGTTAGGGTAGCCTGGACTAGCGGACCTACACTGAAATCTTACCTGGTCCGCTCAGCCCTGGAATTGTCGCCATGCCCTGCTGGTAGACGAACATGCCACACCTGTAGTAACGGGCTCAAAGGTAGATGCACGCGGAAAAACGTAGTTTATAAAATAACGTGCAACCGCTGTCTTGGAATATTTTATGTCGGAGAAACCAAGCGTAGCATCAGGGATAGGTACAATGAGCACTTGGGAGATGCCAGACTTCGGAGAGAATACACACCTTTAGGCGAACACATGATCGGCAAACATTCTAACATGGAACACAGCGACACTAACACAAACTTCAAAGTAGAAATTCTAGCAACAGCCAGGGACAACGCTGATCTGAAGGACCTCGAATCTCTACACATACGTAATCTACGGCCGCGACTAAACACGCAAACGACGTCTTGGTATATCACATAAAGTTACATAAACATAAATTATATTTTATGTATTACGCATTACATTCGATATATGTCTATATATGTGTCGATATGTATATGGACCATCGGCCCGGGGTTCCTCAGAGGATTCTATCTTGACCTAGTTGATTTCTGGTTTGGAGTTTCTTGTAGTATCTGCAGCAATGAAGATGCTTTTCTGTGTTTCACGTGTATTTTTGCACGCTTTCTTCCCGCGTTTTTTCAATTGTTAACCCTGCCATTTTTTATATCACTCCTGATGATGGCCCCTGGCCGAAACGTTTTTTATTTGAGTAATATAGCATGATCCTTAACGCTACTTTTGATGTTGAGTAAACCCAGCACCTCCTGGTATATTGAGGGTCGTACATTTCGTCTCACGCAATGTCTAAAACCCAGGAGCACCTAAGAGCCATTCTTCGTTGTATTAAACAGTGTCCTAAGTCATCAAATTTATTCTTGACAGACCTAATATGTAAGTGTATTATGGAAACGCTCCTGCACGTGTGCTCTAAGTCTGCTTGTAAGTACAGAATCACATTGTCTTAGTGTGTTTTCACATGCAGAAAGTTCATCTCCCAGTCCCTGTTTTAAGTAGTTGAGAAAACTGGCCTGCCCTTGATATATGTCTCCGGTCACCGTAATACTCCTTAAATTTCTACCTTACCTTGTCTCAGTTTTCTGCTTTACCTAAATAACCTGATTCCGATACCAGTATATTTTTATCACCTTTTTCTCATCGGGACCCAGACTTGGGTGTTACAAGGAAAAAAGAAAAGAAAGAAAGAAAAATTGACATAAATCAATGTGTTTTTGCGGCTTATTTTGGTATTCATTTCATTCCAGTTACGAACCGAGTCACACGCGTTTTGTGCTTTTTCAAGCATTCAAACATTCAACAAACATTTCTTAGCATCTAAGTAATATGGGTAATGACTCTGCGTTAGAATATAGTTATTAGGGAGTGGTATGACAAACAAAGTGAAGTGCTATTCGTAGCACTTCATTTTGTTCTTTGCAGTTCTCTGATTGCAAAGCTGAATAATAGTTTTCGGGTTATCTGATCGCAAATCTGAATAATATAATATATCTTGAAGTTATACGCATGGTCATTACACGTGCGCAGTGTTTGTAAGCGAGGAGTTTCATTGCTGGGGTGTTCCAAGGTCGTATGCAGGAGTGCTGTTAATACCCATTCATAGTCGTGATTGGTTGGCTGTATAGTAAATTAGGCAGTTACTAGGTATTGCTATGAAGTGCCCTGTTTTTTGTGTGGTACCTAGAAATTATTTAATGAATGTTATCCCATCTAGGTAAATAGGTAAGTGGCCACCTCTTTAGGCTAACATGCTTAAGTGAACTTGCTAATAATGATGACATGATTTGTAATAATATTTCTGGTCACCCATGCACCTGGGTAGGTAGGAGGTAATTACATACTAATGCAACTTCATCATGGTAGCATGGTAGGATGTATGTAATAAGATTGTAACCAGATGACAGAACAGATGCTTAAAGAGGATAAGTTGGTAGGTAGGTAGGTAGGTAGGTACCTAGCCACCCATCTAGGTAGTTGGTTGATTAAGAAATCCAGCCCACAGTCAACAGAAGAACAATCAGATGGTGGATCTGCATCCAGGTGAGAATGGATGCTGTGGCATTCATGGATGTAAATAGGTATGTGCATATGTACATATGCACATACATCCACATACCTGCATATACAGTTGCATATACATACATATCCATACCCATGGGCACAGGGAATCAATTCCAGTTCATAAAGGCAGGGGCGGTCGGCCCATGTAGGGCACTAAGACAGTGCCTCACCTGAGTAGAGCTGGGAAGTATTTTTGTATGCTATTTTCATAAAATGATGCTTTCATCCACTGGAGAATAGCAAACTAGAAACACTGGAAACAAATATGCATTGGTGACTCATAATAATGGTGATAACTGAAGTTCAGTTACCTTTACACTATTTACATCTTAGTTTCTAAACAGCTTTATCACCGGTCGGCAGAGGCTGGTCTCTCGCGCATATCGCCATATAGGGTCTGTTCCTGACCCTGCTCCCAGCTGCTCCGAGCAACTTGGAGTAGCTGATCCGTGTTCCCGTGCGTTTTCGGAGCAGAACGGAGTAGCTCCAATCTACTCCAACTTACTCCAACTTATTCCGACCGAGAGCAGGGGCAGCTTGGAGCAGCTTGGAGTAGCACAAATGTAGCGCTGACGATACATTTGCGAAGCACTTTGGTGAATCTGCGTAATCTGCGTCAACAAGTTTTGAACATCTGCGTCATATATGTAACCATAATACAAGTACAAACAGCTGATTTTTACTCCAAGTTACTTCAGACGTTCCAGCGCTCGTTTTTCCAGAGCCTGCTCCGAACTGATCCAAGTTGCTCCACGTTGCTCTACTCTTTTTTGTGTAGCAGGGTCAGGAACAGACCCATAGTAAGTTTGTGTTTCATAACAAGCTCATTGTAGGCCGGAGCTCTCAAATATTGTTTGGCAATAGTGACGTCACATGGGCTGGACAATTGCCTAGTCCCGTGGGCGCTCCAGCCAAACTTCCGTGTTTTCCACACGACATTTCTGATCTTAAATACCATGAAAATTGGACATAATCGGGTTCATTTGAAAGATTGAAGAATTTTGTTCATGAATATGAGCCGTATTTTTTCTTAACACTAGGACTTTTCGCTTGGGCTCACGCTGACTGCATTCATGTCGAGCGTCGCAGGAATCGCGCGGTGCCACGGGTAGTAGAAGCATGATGAGACAGGCCAACTGAAGATCACGGCTGGGAAGGAGGGGTTGGAGCACGTGGAAGGTGGTACCCATCCGGCCAGGAAAAGGCGCCAACGTTGTATTTAAGCTACCGGCGGAGGTACCGATATTGGTTGGAATGTCACTCCCTCATCAACTATGTTTAAATATGGAACCTGCAGCTAGCTTTCAGGATTGTTTTCCATTTTCATCCATATACGTCTAGACCAGGGGTGTTTTTAATATATTTTTTTCAGGGGAAAGTGTCCCCTCAGTGTTGGCTCTGTTCCCTAATAATTTATAATTGTAACATGGCCATGGAGCATGTACTCCATCGATGTGGGGCTTCCTATTAACTTCATGTATTTTACACTGAAATAATCAATATTAAGAATAACAACAAGAATAATAGTAATTATATATATAATGTGTGTGTGTGTGCATGCCAGCCATTTCGGGTTATGAAATGGAAATATATGAAAACCTCAATGATATTTTATATATGAAAACTTCCCGGCAATTTCAGAAGCATTTGAACACGAGGGATAGGGTTGAAATCCACTGACTTCGGAACGATGGTGATAGGTTTGACACCTTGCAGCGTCAAATTAAGTTTTTCCTACTCATCTTAGCATAAAATAATGATGGCTACTTATAAAAAAAAATACTGGTCGAAATCCGGCGATTTATTCTGCCTCACCTCACTTGGGTGCCACGGACCGCCCCTGCATAAAGGTGCATATGCTCAGTTTATTTTTATTTTAGGATGCAAACACTGCTGTGTGGACCACTAACATGTACATGGTGCCTCCGATTAAAAAGCTTCTTTGAAGCAGGTCAGCTTGAGACTTCACCTTGCATTCGCACTCACATTCACTCTCCATACTCCCACGTCATACCAACAGCACCTTGGCAGCATGAGCAGGAGCATAGCCAGGGGTATCTTAATAGTTTTCAATGCATGCGAATCTAAACTGTCATCCAAAAAACTACCATGTCTCACATCACCTACATATGTTTTAGTCCCACAGAACATGAACCCATGCAAAGTATCCCCAGGTAAATATACATAAAAGAAATGAACATTTTTTGGTGGTCCAAACAACAATGGATCTGCATTTTGTCTGGTGTGCATATGCTATCCTTTCCATTTACTGCTCTGCAATTGATCCCCGCACCCTATTTCTTCCTCCCCTTGCCCAACTCCTGGTTGTGCATACCATATATTCTTCAGGATCTACCCTCTGGGAAGTTCTGCCTCCTGCAGGTGTTTCATCTGTATTGAAGTATTGTTGGGATTGATAGTATGCTGTTGACTTGATTGGTGCCTTTTCAGTTGCTTGTATAATTTCATGATATGCCAAGTTGTGATGTATTTGGACATACCTCTGTTCTCTGCTCTTTCGTGCCACTATCCTTCCATTTTTAGTATGATAGTTGACTATAAGGCCGTTGTCCCATAGGTCTCCTAGCACCTGCATTTGTTTTGCCCATTTTGTTGTCAAATTTTCATGTACTATGATTTTTATTTTGTTGTCACCCATCTGATTTAACCCAGCATGTTTGAGTCAGACAACATTCCTGTCATCAAGGTCTTGGGATGTTACCAACACCCTCTTATTTTGTTTCAGATGGTGGCATGCTGAGATTGAAGTGAAAATTGGAGTGAAACTGGCATGCCAGTTTCACTCCAAGTTTCTCTTCTATGACCTTTTTTGTGATTTCCCTCGTTTTTTTTTTCTGGTTCCTCATATGTATCCGGTGGGGCAAATGGGAACCCACCGCCATCCAGTATCAGTGAATCCTTCCGTGTATATTGTTCAATTTCATTCATCTGATTGTTTGTGTCTACTAGTTCTTTTTTTAGTTGTTTGTTTTCCTCCTTTGATTGTTTCATCTCATCTTTTATTTTTCGCACTCTTCCTTGATATCCTGCATCTCGCTTCTAAGCTCCATTTCAATTTTCTATATTCCCTCTTTTATCAATTTGCTTACATCCTCCATGACAACCCAGTCCATGTCCCCAATTTATTATATATCAGCTAGGAAGTTATCAGTTGTGTTTATAATCCTAGTCCAGTTTTACCTACTAATTCACCAGCAGCGCCCCAACCACAGAATCATACAAAAACAGAACAAAACAGTCTGTATCTATGCCTTGATCTACCGGTGCGCCGCTTATGCCCCGTATACTTATACGTCCAGATCGCTAGCCGTTACAGAACTGAATGGCTTGTCTTGGCTTAATAACTTGTTTGCCATTAAAAAATGCTTCGGTTTAAACACGCCACAGAAATGCTTTCTGAAGTGCACAGACTACTTTAGCCGTGGATGTACGCAACGAGATGTACTCGCAAGATTTTCTTGTGTTGCTGCGTGCACATGTGGACACGGAGTCCTACTGCATATTTGCAAAAATCAGGCATGACATCTAACCTTTCCGATTTTGTTTTCGATGAGCTTAGTTGTAAAATGAAAACCCACCGTCTGGAATTTCCAGGAAGGCGATCGATCGACACAGATTCTGTCGAAAACAAAGTGTTTAATGACGATTAATTTCGAGTAAATGAACTGTTGTTGGAGCAATTTCACTGGAGAAGATAAATCGCTGCGCTCTCCTCGCGGTCACCAGGAAGCAAATGAGGTCAGAAATGAACGTACTAACGTCCAAATAACGACCAAGCTATCTATTATTCTACGCTGGGCGGTGGAACACATTTAGGCCTTTGTATTTCCTGGGTTTTATTAGGAATATGTCGCCGTAACTTGGGACTTGGAACGCCAGAACTTCAACTTGGTATATACACGGGGCTATCTGTGTGGTGGGCTTATGGATGCCATAAACTTCCTATTGAGCTTGGCTGAGTAATGCATTAAAAAATGCCTCCACAACATAACACATACAAACTGCCAATTTACACCAGGCATGCACATCTATTCGTAAATGCATTCGCAAATTCACGATTGCACTTCAGTGCAAAAGCTGACCCTTTGTCGTCACCCAAGGCAAGAGCAAGATTGAGCAAAGGTTACACATATATGAAAAAGATGAGGACTGCATGCAAATTGGTGGTGAAAGACATCGGAAATGCTGAAATGGGATCATGTGGCCATCCATGATCCATACTCCCCAATGCGGATAAGGTGAAGATTACACCATTCATGGGTGGGTTGATTCGGAGCTTCGAACGTAGCACATAACAAAATAACGCAACAGACCATTCAATAACGTATTTGGTGACGCTGGGTTATTTCAACGTTTGCCCTTTAACCATGCTCGTGCGAGTGTTGGTGTCGGGTGCAGGCTTCACACCGTGCGTATTTCGCGTGGTATTTCAGAATCGCTTGTATCAAGGTTCTGAAGCTTGGCATGTGGTTCATATCTGTATATCTGGCACGGATCATGGAAAGCTCGGTCCTACCTCTACTAACTGTCGCTCCGGAGAGGAACTTAGTCTGGACAGTTCAGCCCTTTTTACCGCTTCCATACAGTATGCAGGTTACGTCACGCAATGATCTAGCATATGTCGTACCATCCTATGCTATGTTATCTTATGCTACGTTATCCTGTATTATGCTATGCCATGTTTTGCTGCACGGAAAGGTGACAAACGCCGGCAGCTCTTGATCTCGCTGATTGCCTTGAGCCAAATGCACTTTCTATCGGCGTCATCAGTCTTTCTCAATGTCAACTACCGCCTTGAAGGTGGTTTTGGAAATTGGTTTGACGAGGGACGGTCTCTCCAGTGTAACACATAGAGTCAGATACGGTCGCCATATCGCCGCATTCTCGATCTTATGGGATCAGTTGTCAACCAGAACTCGTCGTGTGGACTCAGCCTCCTCCTGTCGGCGGCCTCGTATCGAATGCTCTGGAACTGAATTGATGGTTTTAGCCCGGGCTGAACGTGACGAAGATGTTCAGGCCTGGCTTGCCCGGTGGTGCCAGTCCAGTTGCCAGCCGGCCACTTCGACAATCCCGAATGTTACCAGACCGGTTGTCAGCTGACTTTCTCAGTCGGTATGTGTATGCGTGCACGATGAGCGTTCAGGAATCTTATCAAAGTGACCCGGCAGACACGTGTAACATAAATATCGGCAAGGATAGGTTTGAACTTGGCAAAGTTTTCGATAGTTTGAGGCAGGTTTCCTCTCTTCGGTTCAAAATGACGACTTGGATTCGAAGAGGAGGCTGCTGCTCATCACCATCCTCCGTCTTTATCGATGCATTTCGATGGGGAGTGATGACCAGCTGAAGTACTTCGTCTTCCTTGTGATCTACTTGTGTCCTTATGCATCTGGTGTAATGTAAACAGCTGAAGCCGACAGCTGAAGCTGACGATTAAAGCTGTCGGCTAAAGCTGACGGCTAAAGCTGACGGTTTAAAGCTGACGGTTAAAGCTGACACCTTACCGTCCCGCTGGCTGGTTTGCTACCGCGTTGCTCGGCGCCGCCGACTTGTACACTTCCGGAGTCGGTAGGGCCGTGGTCATTACATGGACTGTAGGTGCGGCTGAGCGCCCCCGGCGGGTCGGCCGGCCCGGCGCACGGCCACAGGAGCCGGCCGGCGCACACCAGGAGCCGACGGGTCGGCACAAGGGCGCGGCCCGGCACACGGAGCCGACGGGTCGGCCCGGGCCCGGGCGCACACAGGAGCCGACGGGTCGGCTGGCCCAGGGCGACGGGTCGGCACAAGGGCGCCGACGGCCGGTCGGCAGCGCACACAGGAGCCGACGGGTCGGCACGGGGCGCACACAGGAGCCGGCGGGTCGGCCCGGGGCGCACACAGGAGCCGACGGGTCGGCACGGGGCGCACATAGGAGCCGACGGGTCGGCCCGGGGCGCACACAGGAGCCGACGGGTCGGCCCGGGGCGCACACAGGAGCCGACGGGTCGGCACGTGGCGCACCCAGGAGCCGACGGGTCGGCCCGCGGACAGAGCCGAGGGTCGGCTGGCCCGGGGCGCACCCAGGAGCCGACGGGTCGGCCGGCGGCGGCGGCGGCACACCAACGCTGGTCCGCTCTCGGATCGGATCGGGACGGGTCGAGTCGCCGGCGTGCACGCGTCGGGCAGCTGCCGCGAGAGCGGCGCGGCCAGCTGCCGGCGTCGGCTGCAGGTGTGCCTGTCGTCGGGCAGCTGCCGCAAGAGCGGCGCGGCCGGCTGCCGGCGTCGGCTGCAGGTGTGCCTGTCGTCGGGCAGCTGCCGCAAGAGCGGCGCGGCCGGCTGCCGGCGTCGGCTGCAGGTGTGCCTGTCGTCGGGCACTGCCGCGCCGAGTTGCCAGTCGGACGCCAGCCTCCGGAGACCCGATTCAGTCACTGAGCTAGAGGACGCATTTTTACTGCGTGCATTGCTGCATTCGTTCCAGCGTGGATTTCGACTTCAGCGATTGCGTGCCCTTCCATGCCCATTGGCTTATTTCACTTGTCGGGAATTGGCAGTTTGACTGCCGGGTGTGTGATTCCGCGTTTTCCGCTGATTGTGTTCGGGCCTACGCTGTACACTGTAGGTGCACATAATCAGACATTGGGATCCGCTCACATTGTGTTCGGCCCGCTCCACCATCTCATCTAAGTTCATCGTGTGGATTGAAATATTCTGATACGGGCAATGCGGCGCATTGGATCAAAATAGCCCGTGGCTTCGAAGGCCACGAAGCCCCGCTGTCTCGGAAACCATGACAGAAAGTAACGGACGATGTTCTTGGGTGGTTTGGTGTTGGTGTTCATCTTCAAAGTGAGCCTGGTAAGTTGGAAGATCTAGATCTTGGACAACAGGAGCGAGCTTATCAGGCCTGGCCAGTTTGCAGTGTTTCATAGGATTTGATCTGAATACATCTGTGGTAGCATATACTGTCTCATGGTATTCCTGCCACGAATTGTAGCATTCACTTCCAATTTGGACTTTTTCGCCATAGACAAGGTAACAACACCGTTACTCTTCAGATTATAACAATATTGTTGACTTCGAACATCAATATTTGGTATTAAAAAATCTTGACAGGGATTAATAAAATATCAATTAGGATTTTTGTATGGTGCCTTTGGCGCACCCATAACACCAATCTACTTTCCTTCATACCCTGCACCCAAGACTGCACTCCTGATCTCTCACCAAGCCAGGTAGTTCCGAGCCTTTATTCCCAGCATGTACTTTCAGATTGAATGGGGAAAATGACATTAACATTAATAGGGTACAAAATAGAAGGTCCGGCCAATTCCCCTCACCACGACCCATTCGGTGTTTCCATATATGCGTACAACAATTTTGCTTTTCTGGGATTTATTTTGCTTTCTCATTTTCAAATATGCGTACGGAGTGGTTGGTCGCGTTCCCGAACAGTTAATACATCGGAGGATGAGGGTGAGGGGTACAGCACTACCTAATATTCTTTTCTCGCGACGATGGAACAGCGGTGCGAGTTAGAAACATGCCGCTTAGCATAGCTGGTGGATATATGTAGAAGCATCCCGGAGGGAGGGGTTTAGAGGGTCAGCAGGATCTCCTGGAATGAAGATGGCCCATTTCCCGGGGGGGGGGGGGGCTCATTGGTTCATTCTTCTTAATCGTATGTCAGTTGACGCGAACATTAGTTGTGCTTCAGGATGCCATAGGCGCCTGCTAGAGATGACAGTTCGAAGTGCTAGCAGCATGTCAATCTTTTTTAAAAATCATTATAAAAAAAACGCCCAAATGAACGTCTCGACAGTCGCCGAAGAAAGCACAGAAACAGCTAACACGTTACTGAGGCAAAGTTGCTGCACAAGCATGCACAGCAAGTAGTCACTGTTCGATGTTGACGCCTCGTAGTGAGTGAGCGAACGTGTAGGTCGATTTAGTCGGTCAGACTCAAACTAAGATTGATTTAGTTAACATCAAGTGCAACCATGTTTGTATTTTCTTGGTGCACCTTGGCGCGAAAGCAACTCTATGGAAGAAGGTGGAGGGGCACTCTATGAGAAATTGCACCATGTACCTATAATAAGCCTACATTGGGTATATGCAGCATGTCTACACCATATGCCACGGGTGTGTGTGGTTGGCATTCACTTCAGAGCAAGACTTCGGGTACAGCTTTGCTGCGACAGAGCTAGGAATTTGTGATTTTGGTACGGAGAATACCAGAAAGTCGGTAATGTAATATCTCTACAAGTTGAAGATTTTTTAGTTTAGAAGTAAAAATATGAACCCTTTTTCATGGAAAATAATATGCACATTAACCTAAAAAAACAAATATTTAGTGTTCGAAATTTCCCGTGTCTTAAAAATGAAGCAACTACTTCATTTTCCCTGCGGGCGGCGCCCCTGACATGGACCCATAATCTGGTGTTAGGCTTTCGGAACCAGTGCCGTCTACACCGGTTCCGAAGCTACGACACATGGACGTTGGAACTCAGATAACGTTGTTGCTTTCCACACCCCCAATGAGTGATCTTTACCTATAATTGACAGTTTGATAATGCCATGTTGCTGGCAGAAGCTCAGATATTGCTATGAAACATTTTCACGAAAATGTCATTTGGGTAGCGGCTATAAGTCGTAAGTCAACAAATTATATCCGTCAGTCTCCGATACGCCGATATTGATTGCTTTGGCCCGATCTGAAGGGTCAACAGCGAACGGTGACAGACGTTTCTTTAACACTCGTTTATTGGTTGGTTCACGACACACTTTATGCACATTCACGGCTAATGGCGCCGCCCACACTGTTTCGCCGGTGGGCCGCGGGATTGGGAAATGTCCTGAGTGGCACTAGAGTCGAACCTGGGACCTTTGGTACCCATAGCCCGAGACCTTAACCACTTGGCCATCCCCGCCCCTTCTTTAACACTCGAGCCGGAAGGCAACTCACATAACTCGCACCGGGAGGGGGTGCGATTCGTCCCCATAAATTATCTGAAACAATTGAACCTAGAAGCACACAATGTGTAGGTAGGATTGCAGCCATATCGAAATCGCTTCGGTGTAAATTTTGCAAGCCCAGGCCAATGACATTAGGGTCAAATGAGGTCGAAAGCGGCGGTCGCACTACGCCGCCGTTCAACTGCATCGACGAAGCCTGTGACCTTGAACGCTTGACAGCCGGCGGCCGGCCGGTCGACTCTCGTTTTCCTCGGTTCCTATATGTACCAACAGGTTTCGATTTCATGGCGTGGAATGCGCTGTTTAATTTTTAACACAGCTGGTGCCGTCCACCATATCTGGAACACGAATTTTCAAAATGAACACTCATGTCTCAGATTTGTATGAAAATTGGCATACAGGGTTATCTGAGGCCCTGAAACGATTGATCGTTTCAGCTCAATCGGAGCAGCGGTTCACAAATTATAGCCTGCGGCGTCCTTTTTCTCAAGTTCGCACTGAAGGTCAAACTTCGAGAGCCCATATTTTAGTGTAATGTAGATATAAAATATAAAAACTATATATCGTTGGAATCGTAATGAGCTTGTCTTTCGATTTCTGTGGTCAGTTTTTGATTTTGTGGAGATTTTGCAAATATGACCACGTGACCTCGTGTAAAGTGACCTGTAATGACATCTAGTACAACGATATTGATATAATTATTCATATAAAACGGAAGCCTCATCATTTATCTTTCCGATGGAAAAAAACACAAATCATGTATAATAGATGCATAATATCAGTTTCTATAACAAATACTGGGTGACCTATGCGAAAAAAGACGCCTAAATTGGCTGGCTATTCAGTAAGCTTCGTCTCGCCAGTGCCTCTGAAGCGTACAATACCAAGTACGGTACCGATACATTTTACACATGTTGCATAGTCACTTGCTTCTCCTATCCAGCGCAGACATATTTTGACTAGGCATGGCTGCTGCATGACCGATGTAGTCGATGCGCCACTAAACTCCACTAAGCATGGCTGATATAGCCAACAGCAAACATCGTTTAAAGATATTACGCATAGTGATGAATGGTTGCCATTTTCCTAAGTTTGTGTCCGCTTAAGAAAGCTAGGCATATACACTATGACTGCAAATTCGCTGCATTGTCGCAAGAGAGGTCAAATCTTGACGCTGTATTCTGGGTTAATAGTCTGGCGAAACAACGAGGAGATGCCGTTTTTGCAAATCATCAGATTGGCGACGTAATTAAATCAAGCACAAGCATTGTCATTTCTTGCATAGTTCACTGAGCAGAACTATATTTAACAAATATATTGAGACCTGTGAAATTGTGACGCTTTGTACATGCTATGCGACCACAAGAAATGTACATAATTCATAGGACAATGGTATTGTGACGTTATTTCGTACTACTTATTTCGTTTATTACTTGCATAAAAACTACAGGCAATGACGCCCAATTACGCCTGTAGTCATGGCACTTTTTCCTGCTCACACGCTCACACATATATATTGGCAAATGAGCGATTTTGTTATTAATTGCATAATGCATGCGTATGCACCATTGCACATGTACGGTCCAGAGGGATAGCATTCTCTCATAGCACTTCACTGCCTGTTCACCTTCACGACACGTCCCGCGTCACTGGAGAGTTCGTGCACCGCGATGGACGTGAGGTCTGAGGGCGAGAATCTGTGGAACCGCTGTGTACCTTTCATCGTAACTGCTCTCGAGAATCGCTGTCGGAGATAAGACGCTGCTTCTTTCACTTCCTGAGAGCTAACAAAGAAGAACTTGATAGAGCTAGCATACTTCACATCATACCTATACCACTCTGTAGCAAAGATGTATGGAGGTTGATGTATCTTCACCCGAACATCTGACCACCAATTATTAATCAATCCAGATAACAAGCAGGTAATTCATTCTATAATAAGAAGACAATGTAATATAATATATATAAGAAGCCGCTTGTCCTCAACAGCGATACGCCTAGGATGGGTAAGGTCACGTCGGCGTCAAGATAGCTTGTTGCATGGTCGGTTTCATCCGAGGGCGTGTAGTTCTCGCCAGACACAGGACTTGACGTATTTCCGCTGGAAGTTTGGCTGCTGGAGTTACTTAACTGAACTGGCAATATCTCTTGCATTGGTATATTTTGTAGATCCTTTAGCAACCTTCCAATGCAGTTCACAAGAAAACGTCCTTCTGAATTCGACTGTCATTCACCAGTTCGACCAGTTGCTCAGGTGGTGGCCTCACATCTTTAGTTAAATGAGATTTATGGCACTTGTACGGATCACATTAGCACCGCCGTACCATTGCTCCGGCCTCGCGAAATACCAGGATAAGCCAGCACCGTTTCACTTTGTTAAGAACTAGATCTCTTCACCTCTTGCCTGGAGTCAACTGAGCACATGATTCCGATTCCACGCTCACAGTTTCATGAGGGGATCCCTTATCTCATCGCTCTGCTCGGGTCAGCCTTGTCATTTTGCTCGGCGTAACTAGACCCCCATCCCCCTAAACAGCGGAGATAAACGACAAGACAGCGTAAACTGGGATCGAAGTAGTTCACAGATAACGCTATCCTGTTTCGTACCAACTGGGGCCTGCGTGGTTGTCAACTGCCGAACGTCCACTGTCCTCTGAAGCCCGTGCGTACTTACCGATGTGCATCAGGTAATGTTACGCATCCCACATTTAATCGCATCCCAGCCTGATCTAAATGTGAGTTTAGTGTTGGAAATAAGATTAAGAGGCTTAGCAAAATTTGCCAAACACATCCGTAGCACACTATGATGTTGCACTCTTTCGAAGAATCGGAAAGCAAATCTTACTGAACATCAGGCCCATTTAAGCAGCATTCTTTTTCGCATAAGTCAGACAATATTTGTTACAGAAACTGGTATTAGGCCCTTAATATACATGGTGTTTATTCTGTCATCCTAAAGATAAATGATGAGGCTTTCGTTCTACATAAATAATGGTATCACTATCATTGTACTAGGGGTCACCACACGTCAGGTTATCCGAGGACACGGGGCCATATTCTCAAAATTTGCACAAATAAAAACACCGACTTAAGGAATCGCAAGATAATTTCATTGCGATTCTAACGATATATAATTGTCACAATTTATATCTACATAACACTAAGATATTGGCTCTGAAAGTTTGACCTTCAGTGCGAAATCAGAAAAACGCCGCAGGCAATAACTCGTGAACCGCCGATCCGATTGAGCTAAAAAGCTCAGAAATCGTTTCAGGGTCTCAGATAACCCTGTATACTAATTTTCATCAAAATCTGTGACAGTAGGGTGTTAGGCCATGTTCGAGATATGGTGGACGGCACCAGCTGTATAATTCTCTCCGATATCGCCGCTCGTTTATGAGATGTCGAAAATCGGGAAGGGTGGGCAGCTCCGGTCCCACCCCAGTGCTCGTATTGAACTACTAAACAGATGAATGATGACGCTACGTGCCGGCAAAAGGTGTCATGTGGTTCACAGAAAACTTGAGAGAAATGTATCCCGGAAGAAGTAGAGGCACGTGCTGAGAGCGGCTGTTCGCTGGTCCAGGGGTCCGACGCCATACATACCGGTTTGATTACAGCCGGAAACGCAGGAGTGGAGGCCATAGTTGATCAGGAACAGAGCAGAAACAGTCTGGGGCGTCCGCAAAAGTGCTCCAGAGAAACCTTTAAACCACCAAAAATATTGCTAGCAAATGATTAGCGGTCTGGACCCCTGCATACATGGAGACCGCATTTTCGCAAGCATGTCCAAATGGTATTATTTCCTGTATTGCCATCAGAGGTGCAACCAAGGAGGTGAGGGAGCAAGGGACTCTCTCTCTTAGCAGCCAAAATTACACAAGATCGAATAAGAACTTTTGAGATTTTCACAACGTAAATGTAAAAATTATCCCAGCGTATCGCGCGCCGGAAGCATTTCTCTTTTTTTTGTTCGGCCCCATTAAGAAAATCCTGGCTGTGTCACTGATTGTCATCGTCATTTTAGGAAGCCAAGGAATATTATATAGTCTTATTGCGGGACCTAACATGCCTTTTGTGCATATTTCATTGCTTTCACCATCAAAAATCATCCTAGGTCAATAAGACAGGTGACCCGGGCTGGCCTATGTTGATCTTATTGTTGCAGGAAATTGAATTTCATGGTAAATTTTTGTATTTCAATCAAATTCAGGACGCTCTTCACACTCCCTTACAAAATTATTGGAGTACGAGATAAGTCAACGTAAGTTAGTGATCCAGATTACCTGGTGTGGTTCAAGTAACTTTTTTGGGCAACAATTTGTGCACTAGGATAGCCTTCAATGTTGAATTCCAATTATCTGCTCATCCTTGCCCTCCTACACCAGAAATGCACATGTTTTACAATTATACTTGTTTGTCCCGGTCAAATGCCATTGCGTGACCTTTCATGAAGTCTTCGGACACTTTGAGTTGCAGCGTGTCTTTCGAAAACCACTTGTCTTTGTCATCGCTTTACTTTTCGCATGCTTTTTGCTAAGCAGTGGCAAAGTGCCAACCGCTAAAGGATAGTTAGGTTAAGGAGCATACTATGTAAAACCGGCATATCAATCATCCTCAGGCAATCAAGAAAGGAGAGTAGGGGAACGCCGGCAAGAAAGTGGCGTGGGGAATGTGGTAGATATACGCCATACATTACATGCAGGAAATAGAAAATATGCATGCATTCTTACCTTGTATACTGAAGAACATTTCAAGGGTGGCCAGCAACACTGACCCGGATCAGACTCGTCTGGCCACCCACGACCTGAAAACGAAGCGGATGTCTGTCGCCCAGGGCGAGTCGTGGACGATCGGACTCAACCTTGGATGGGTTGATGCGTGTTTTAGTTAAAGCTTAGTAAAAACATCCGCAGGAAGGAACACAAACTGTTTGGAAAACCCGAAGGTAAAAACCAACCAACCAACTATGGAGTAGCCGTGCTGAAACAAGTGGGTTATCCCGGCGTGCGTTAGAGGTGTGGCAGAAGATGTAGACGGCTCTTGCTGTAGGTAGCAATTGTCCATCACCTCTCGTTTGACGGTCCTTAAGCATTGCGTTAATAGTCCAGGACCTTGCGTTGTTATTATCACACACAAGCCCTCTTGAAACAGTCACACTTGATTAAAACCCCAGATCTCGACTCGTCGGCTCACGGTCCGACCCCACGCCAAGCCAGGTCACGATGTGGTAGTCGCCGGATGGAGTTCACGAGCAGCGATGTCGGCAGACCGGCGTGCGATGGTGATCTGTCCCTCTCGAGGGTCCCGCACCGGGATATTTATACGGCCGGATACTTATACTACCGAGAACAAGTGCTCTTTGACCTCTAGTCTGGTGCTGGGGCAAATGTGCAACGCATAGGTGCAATTGATGTGCTGAATCCTGGATGTATATACAAGCAAGGAGGCCAAAGCGCATCGATTTATGTTACCTGACAGCGTCTGGTGTCTCTCCGTCGCATATTTGACAGGATAAAGAAGACCGATGCGTGAATTATCAACTTGGTATGCGCAACCGTGCTACGCTGTTCTGAGTCTGTAATTGATGTGTGGAATTTTGCAGGTTTTTGTTATAAGACCTGTCAGAGATCGGTGTCTTACAACTTGCAAGTGCCCGATGACCTACTTGGGACCGTACAACGTTTATTTCCATCTGTGACTGATGTGCGGAAATTCGCAGTGTTTGATTACAAGATCTGTCAGAGACAGGCGTCTGGTAGCTTGTAGGTGTCCGGTGACCTACTTGTTATGTGCGACTGTGTAACGGTTATCTGGATCTGCAATTGACGTGCGGAATTTCGCAGTGTTCTTTTTTTAATACAGCCTGCCAGAGGCCGGCGCCTAACAGGGTGCTTGTGTGGCGCTGCTGAGTGGGGTGATTTCACAATTGGGGCCTGGTTGGCGAGTGAGCGCTTGTTACAATATATCCCCACCACCAAAATGAGCAATTTAGCACGTATAAAAAATTCGGGAGGTCAGCGCCTAAAGTGCGAAGGGCGACATTAGAGGACGATCCGAGCCGTGCACAATAGCCCTCGAATGATACAGGACACGTTGGCGGATGCTGGGTTGGCCCTGAAGAGCAAGCACGGTGTCCATCGAGTAGCCGACAGGCAAAAACGCAAATACGATGCAAACAAGCACAACACTCTAACGCGCGGACGGCAAAGCATATACATACACACACATGAATACGTGCGGTCACCACGGCGGGCATATGCTGTCACTGCGGCGGGCACAAGTGACCACCCTGGCGGGCAATCGAGGTAACTGCGGCGGGCATACGCTGTCACTGCGGCGGGCACAAGTGACCACCCTGGCGGGAAATCGAGGTAACTGCGGTGGGCATGCACTGTCACTGCGGCGGGCACAAGTGATCACCGTGGCAGGCAATCGAGGTAACTGCGGTGGGCATGCGCTGTCACTGCGGCGGGCACACGTGGTCACCGCGGCGGGCAATCGAGGTCACTGCAGCGGCGAACGAGACGACTGCAACGTCGACGGCGCTCGCACGTCCCGACACGAACGAACATTGTGTCCGGATCCTGGCGGGTGCATTCGTTGGGGAGGGGATGGCGATGTGAGCCTCACATCGAATTCCCGTGTCGTGGGAAGGGGAAGAGTTGATTGCGGCGCAAGAGGCGAAACCGGACTATAGCCGTCAATTCGGTGGGATGGCAGTTCGTGATGTCGCTGTCGTGATGACGTACGGAGTGTAACCGGGTATGATGTCGGATTGTCCGACTGCACAGGCTCCGAAATACGGTCCAACGACCGCTGAAAGGAAAGAAGCCGACGTATTTCTATTTGAGTAAGGTGGTATTTTTGTAAACACAGAAGTTCCCGCCACAATTAGCCAGCATATTCCAATGGTCATTGTACCCTGAAGCATAACATATCACTCATGATGACATCACACATCGTAAACAACATACGACGATCAACCAACATATCCGATGGCGTTCGACTGTGAGAACATCCATTATTTGCGAATGTGGTCACTTTCGCGATATTTGACTCTTAGGATGAACACCGGGAATCGGGCTGTAGGCGAGGTCGTTTTCCTGTGTCATGACATCATCATTATCCGTTTCGTTTCTTCCTTTTCGTTCGTTGGGTGGATAATCCAAAGACTGACCAAGCCGTAGCGCTTCGTTCTGGCGCGCATAATCCGTGAGTTGCCTCCTCCAACGTAAATCGCAACGGTGAGTCGGTCGCGTGTGTGAATACTCACCACTCAGTGGCGGTTGTGTTTGACTCGAACTCCTTTCCCTGTCCGTTAACAATTATGAGTCCTTAGTCTGAGGAAAATCGAACTTCGAAGGGTTCGCAGGGAATGATGGGATTTTGCCATATCCTTGTTCCGTGGTTCTTTATCCCTATCCGGTCGCCGTGGGCTGTGCATCCTCGCATAATAACTGCCGCTGGTCATACCAGAAGCGACCACTTATCTGCGCGTAGGGGCTGGTGGCGGAACGGTTCCCCATCCGATCTCGTACGAACCTGAATCGGTCGTCGTACGGACCCATTTGTCCCATTCCATACAATGTCGATTTTGCGGGGTTTCGAATTTTCTGTATGTACTAACGTGGTTTTCCCATTCATCATGCTTTTTATCACGCCATTTTCGTTGCCTATTTTTGGGACGATTCTTAATTGGAGTTTCCAAAACAATGTAGATGTTGTTGACTGCTATTGTTTGACAGATGGGTCGTGGTAATAGACGAGGTCTCCTGGCTTGCAGGAGGATGCTTAAACATTTTTGTCCTTCAATGCTTTGTTGTGATCTCGAGACTGTTGACGATTTCGGATTACCTCCTGAAAGGCGTTGCGCAAAATTTTTAAAGTTTGGGCCCGGTAATCCTCTAGTGAGTAACGAACATGAGGTTGTAGGAAAGTATCTATGGGAACTCAGCATCTCTTCCCTTCGTACATGATGACAAAGGGAGAATGGTTCGTGGATTCGTTCTGGCTCACACGGCAAGAAGCTAAGCAAAGATCTAGAACTTGATCCCATTGATTTTGGTTTTCGCTAATTTGTTTTGAAATCATTTCGTTCAACGTTATATGAAACTTCTCCGTTCCGTTATTGGTTTGAGCATGGTAACTTCATGTGCGAGGTTTCGTTACTCCTAATTCTTTGCACACTAAATCTATCATAGTTTTGCAATATGTTGTGCCCTAATCACTGAGTAACATGTTGGGACAACCGCGTCGGGTAAGACATTCTTCCAAAATTAATTTGGCGTTGGTTTCCACGGATTCGTCTGAAATAGCCCAGGTTTCTGACCATCCGCTGAAATTGTCTACTAGTGCGCAGGCATAGCGGTGGCCGCTGCCCGAAATAGGAAATGGGCCACAAGTGTTTAATAATTATATAATTATATATATATACCCCACAATTTAAATTGGGTTTCGAGGCATTGGCACGTATTGCATGGGACGCCAGCCATTCTTGCCCGAGTTTTCTCCTGCTGCTAGTTTCGCAAGTTTGCACGTATTGCTTATTCGCTTAGCATAGTTGTCCAATAATACGATTTTGCTATTTGTCGATAGTCTTCTCAATTTCCAGTTGTCCTCTGGAAAAGTCGTGCATGCACTCTGACACTGATTTCCTGACGGGAAGGGGCAGCATCAGTTGCATTCGAGTTTGCGGGCGCGTTTTTGTTCCTTTTTCTAAATCGTATGGTAAGTCATCTACACAGCACCTAGCTGAAAATTGAGTGTTCTTTGTTCAATTCTGATCTAATAGGCTTTAGTTCTTCATCTGCTAATTGCGCGTTTTGTTTAGGTCGGGTAGGCTAGGCAAAGCGTGGTTTGTGTTGTTCGTCTGGGGGACATCATTTTCATCCCTTCGGAATCGGATTCTGATTGGTATGCGTTATCGACTACGTTCATTTCCTCATCGGGGCGTTTCCAATCTAAGTGTTCATTGTTTGCTGGGTCTCCGGCTATGGGTGTGTTCGCGAGGCGTGCTATTTATATCGACAGTGTGGTTTTAGAGTCCCGAAATGTACTCAATTTTGCTTCCGTATTCTCCTAACATGATAGCCCAACGTGGTATGCGCGGATTTTTCATTCCACTAGTGAACAGGTGTTTTAACGGCTTGTGATCTGTATACACTGTCAGCTGTGCTCCTACTACAATATGACGGAGTTTACATTAACTGTAAATGATCGTGTAAGCCTCGCGTTCGATAGTTAGCCATATTTGCTGTGCATCTGAGAATTGGTGCCACACATATTGCATGACTCGGTTAGTCTATGACTAAACATCGTGCTCTTGAGTAAGCACAGCAACTAGCGCGTATTGGGAAGCGTCGGTATGCAATTTGAAAGGCTTGGATATGTCCGGAAAAACCAACACTGGGTCTCTGACTAAACTATGCTTAAAGGTATAAAAAGCCTGTTGTGCTTCGGGGTCCACTTACATTTTGCGTTCTTATTTGTCATGGCCGTTAGGAGGTTTTGCAATGTTGTTGAATTCTGGAACGTACTTTCGGTAATAGAAGACCATGCCTAAGAAGCTTCTGACCTGACGAACCGTAGTCGGGGTTGGCATCGTCCGTATGGCTTAAACTTTCACGGGATTTGCTGATATTCCGTCATTGTAAAAAAACATGTTCGAAATAATTCAGTTTCTCAGGTAAGAAATCACATTTTACCATTTTCAACCTAAGATTCGCGTTTCGCAACCGGTCAAACACTATTTCTAAATGCTGCATATGTTCCTCAAATGTGCTACTGAAGACAATGATATGGTCCATGAAGGTCAAAGCAAGCAGTCGTACATAACCAAGAACAGCGTTCATCAGATTTGGAAAACAGCTGGGCTGATCTCCATTGTGTCGAAGTCGTTAAGGAGCGATGGGACTTCCAGTTGACCAGTGCAGAACGAGCAGAGTGGTGGCGTTAGCTCTTCAGGTCGGGTGACTTATGGTGTGCCTTCTTGACAACAATCGACAATTTCCTTATCGTGTTGTAGGATCTGGAGTTCGTAAGTATCCAGGGTTGCTGTGTCGAAGCCACAGCAGCGACGCCGGCAAGGTAGGCAGGTATAACGATAGAAGCGGAGTTTAGATGTAGTGGTCAGGTCACAACCACAGATGTGACGGTATCCACACTCCAAACAGCATTGGACGGCCGTATTCGTGTGGGACGGGCAGAAGTGGCGGCGAAGGCTCGACCAATGCCTTTTTTGGTAACTACAAAGGCGATCTTCTATGTGCGAGTAGCTGGCTCTTTATTCCGCAACTGGAATGTAAATTCCCCAGCACGTACAATTGCCACGGGAGAGGTAGTCTATGTCAGTAGTCGAAATCCACTGACCTGTCTTGGCGTAAGGTTCGATGGAGACTGATATGCCGTCGATGTGCAGTCCTGGTTGAGCTGTAGGTTGTTAATTGACCACTACATGCCGGGAATGGCCCAATGAGACAAGTGGGTTATCTCGGCTTGCACTAAAGGTGTGGCAGAAGATGTAGACGGCTTTCGCTGTACGTAGCGATTGCCCATCACCTCTCGTTTCATGATCCTTAAAGCTCTGTGATGGTGCTTTAAACAACGCGAGGTCCAGGCCCTCGTGTTCTTATTATCATGCACAAGCCCTCTTGAAACAACCACACTTGATTAAAACCCCAGATCTCGACTCGTCGGCTCAAGGTCCGTCCTCACGCCAAGCCAGGTCACGATGTGGTAGTCGCCTGATGACCCTGAGTGGCAGCAATGTTGGCAGACCGAAGTCGGTTGGTGGTCTGTCGCTCTCTAGGGTCCTGCGCCGGGGTATTTATACGGTCGGATGTTTATACTCTCGGAAAAGGCTGTTCTTTGACCTCTAGTCTGGTGCAGAGGAGAAAGCAACAGCGCAAAGCATAAGTAAAATTGATGTGCTGAATCATGGGTGTTCATACAAACAAGGAGGTCGACGCGCGACTGGTTCATGTGAGCTGACAGTATTTGGTGTTTCTCCGGAGTTTATTTGATAGGATAAAAGAAGACCGATACGTAAGTAATCCACTGGGTATGCGCAAGCGTGCAACGCTTTTCTGTGTCTGTAATAGGTAGTCGGAATTGTTCAGTGTTTTATTTTGAGACAGGTCAGAGATCTGTGTCTCACAGCTTGCAGGTGTCCCATGACCAACTTGGGATGTGCGACCATGCAACGCTCATCTGCATCTGCGATTGATGTGTGGAATTTTGCGCAGAGTTGTTTAATACAGCCTGTCAGAGCCCGGTGTCTGACAGCGACAGGTGTAACGCTGCTGAGTAGGGTTATTTCGCAGTTGGGGTCTGGTTGGGGAGTGAGCGCTTGTTACAGTCCGTTATTGCCAAATTGGATCGGTCCCTTCCTACTTACTGGGCAATTTCCTATGTGTATGTGTGTCATACGAATCAGAAGGGGAAGGCAGCGTGCAAGGCTATCTTACAGCTTGCAACTTGACATTGAATCAGTTCTAACTTGGTAAAATATAGTATAAAATAAATTAAGTCAATTGTGAAAGTTTGGTGTTATGCCAGAAGCGGAAAATTAGCTTGAGGAGCACCGGGTGCTCACTACGTTTGAGAGCGGACGAACTATTTCGCCTTCCACACCTCCGCCAAGTGCCCTCGATGTTGAACTTATATTTTGACAATAACGTGGCGTTCATCAAAAGCTCGATGAGAGCAGTGTGTGCCACATCTTACTGAAATGTGCCACCTGGTTATCAGCCATAAACCGAACGTCGGCAAAATAGACCAGTTAGTCGGCGACACTCCGACTTTGACCCCTCTCGGACCCGACCTGGGGTGTCTATGGAAAAGATAAACGCGATTGAATAGGACCACAGAACAGATCATGGATAATACCCCGCCGGTGAAAATTACGCCACGAACGGAAACCAACCACAAAAACCATCGTGGTCTTGAACAAAAGCTGGAAGAGGTCAAAATATGTACCTCCCCAAGGAGGAGAGGAGGGTCAACCCATCGATGCCAGATCGTGGGTGCCGTGACCAGATACCATGGAAAGGAGGATTTTGACGGTCATAGCACAAGATGCACATAGTACAAGATGTAGTCAAGAGCACAAGAGACGCGATCTGGATCGCCAGTAACAGTGCAAGAAATGTATCAGAACCAGAGGTAGCCGTCGATACATGGAACCGTCTACTTCATTGGGGATCTTCTGTGCGAGTGTTCGCATGTTTCAACAGTTTTATTCGGAATTTGTCATCCATTACTGGATATAGTTAACGCTAGTCTTATCATCGGCACATACCAGACTAGAAACACACCCACGGTCACAAACATTCAAGTTCATTGGTTTCTAATCACGACAACATCCGTCATGACAGATATGATTGCTGGGTTCATACATCGACGGCTCAGTGATTCACAAAAACCGAATTCGTCTAGTTCACTGATGTCAATTGTTCAGTCAGGATATGGAACATGATTTCTTGTACGCCTGCTGTCCTTTTCAGGGCTGGAAAGCCGTACATTAGTTGCCAGCTCGGCGTAGACAATAGAAGCTCAGTGAGGTAGTATGTGAAGTTTTCCTCAGCCGAAGACTCACTGCCGCGGGTGCAGGAATGACAGCCGCTGGGTGTTCAGGACCACGTGACAGACGATCGCATCCTTGCGCGTCTGGTATCGCACTTAATCGATCTAATGGCCACGACGAAGCACCATTTGTGTGCGTATTTGCATTGTCACCGACATCAACAGGCTCATTTTCCCCAATTACTGATGCAGTCAGCGAATAAGACGGACGCGCTCACAGCTGGCGAGATCTTCTGGGTCGCTGGAGCTACAGCCGACGATGTGCCGGATGGCACGACGTCGGGCAACATCATCATCGTAATGGACGGCGATGGCAGCCCTCGGGGGGACGTCGCGTGGCGAACATCCGACGGCGAGGCATCCGCCGCCGACACATCTGATGTCTGCCACGGGTCTGGAGAACACCTGCCTGGCGGCGAGAGCAGTACAGCTTCGATTACGTCATGAGCCATGCTCATGTGTGCCCGATAAGTAGCCAGTTGATTGATATTTGCGAGCAGCTCACCAGACCACTGTGGTACACGTTCCCTTCTGCCTGGTCGCTCGAAGCGGAGGCGACGCGTCCAGAACCAATTTTAGCCAGGCGTGGCATGCCACGCCGTGCCGTGATGCTAGGGGAAGTCGTCCATCTCTCGTCTCTGCTGCCCTGAAGGGTCCGGGCACCGCTGAATGCTGGCGAACACCATTATGGCATCCGTTACATCAAACATGTATTGTTCACTGGCACGGACGGAGTTGGTTTGGAGCACTATTTCAGAGGGAGATGAAGCTAGCTGGTCCAGCCCGTCGTTACACTTGACAGACCGCCACACACAACTCACCTCACTCAACTCACCACTTCATTCAACTCACTGCCACACACAACTTATCTCACTCAATTCATCGTCACACTCAGCCCATCGCCACACACAACTCACCTCACTCAACTCACCGGCACACACAACTCGCCTCAATCAACTCACCTCACTCAACTCATCGCTACACCCAACTCACCGCCACACACAACTCACGTCACTCAACTAATCGTCACACTCAACTCACCGCCACACACAACTCACCTCACACAACTCACCTCACTCAACTCATCGCTACACTCAACTCACCGCCACACACAAATCACGTCACTCAACTAATCGTCACACTCAGCTCACCGCCACACTCAGCTCACCTCAATCAACTCACCGCCATACTCAGCTCACCGCCACACTCAGCTCACTGCCATGCTAAACTCACTACCACACTCAACTCACTGTCATGTTCAACTCATTATCACACTTAACTCAAACTCATGCCCATGCTCAAGACACCCTAACTCAGTTATTTCACTTTATTGTAGTTTGTGGAGCATCGATTGCATATGTCATATAGCTCAACCTCACCATCACTCAACTCAGCGCCACACAGCCCACCGCCACACTCAGTTCATCTCCACACTCAGTTCACCGCCACACTCAGTTCACCTCCACACTTAGTTCACAGCCACACTCAACTTACCGCCACACTTAGCTCACTGCCACACTCAGCACACCGCCACACTCAACTCATCATCACATTCATCTAACTGTCACACTCAGTTCAGCGCCACACTCAGTTCAACGCCACACTCAGCTCACCAACACACTCAACTTATCGCCACACTTAGTTTACTGCCACACGCAGCTCATCGTCACACTCAGCTAAGCCTGTCTCCCAACCGAAAGGATCAGTTCGAGTCGTCTCTGTCGCTACCCTTCAGCATCCATCAGCCGGTGACAGAGCTGGTCGGCGATATATGACACAGCACCGCACCCAGCTCACCACCGCTCTCATTTCACCACCGCACTCCGTTCACCACCACACACAGTTCACCACCGCAATCAGTTCACCACAACCCTCATTTCACCACCGCACACAGTTCAGTACCGCGCACAGTTCACAACCGCACTCCGTTCACCACCGCACACAGTTCACCACCATATTCAGTTCACCACCACACTCATTTCACCACCGCACTCCTTTCACCACCGCACTCCTTTCACCACCGCACTCTATTCACCACCATGCCCAGCGCACTGCCACACTCAGCTCAGCTCCACGAGCTCACGGCCACATTTGGCGCCACGGGGCATGAGTGCTCTGGCGATTGGGGTGGCTGTGAGCCTGGGCGCCGCTCGGGCGGACCAATGACTTCTCAGTGCCTCACGTGCACTGACAGATGGCGCCCTGGGGCCCTCGAGAGCGGCACGCGCCCGGCAGTCGCGCTCGCGGTCCACCGCGTGCCACCGGCGCTGAACCGTGTCGTTTCAGTTCGCTGCCGGTAGATGGGGACACGAGAGCGTGCCGCTCCGGTGGTAGCAGCAGATGCCGGGATGGAACTCCGCGGTACCGCTTGTACCGGTGGAGGGCGAATCAAACATCGACACACTGTTCCCACCTCCGTCGTAATGGACTGAACTCCGGCTCCCCGCAGCGGTGCCAGGCGCGACACGCGTTCGGCTTTTATCTCCTGTCGTCGACTGAGCGCGTCACGTCGGGGAGCGGCTGTTGGGGGTGGGGGTGGGGGGTTCCAGAGTGCTCGGGGCTGAGGTGCCCCGAGGTCACGGCCGGACGCGTTCCAGTACGGCCGGCTGCGTCAGCTGGAAAACTGAGGCACCGAGCGGCGCCACCCGGGTCACCACGACCGGAGTCGCCAGTGGACGATGTGGTGCTGCAAGTACCGCAGGTAGATCGTGACGACTCTCCTGGTGCAAACCGCCGTGCGTGCTTGCGGTGGTACCCGTCTGGCAGATTGTGGCGTACGCCGTGACTCGCATAATCGGCTTTGGTCATGACCTGCGGAGTCAGGCGAGAAGGCTTCAAGGACCATCAGCACCACGCTGGGTGACCGCTAGGTGTGTTCCGCCGTGTTCGTCTTCTCGTCTTCTGTCCGGACCCCAGAGGCAACATGGCCGTGATGCCTCCGTGGTGCCTGTTGCAACGTGATGTGGCGTATATGTATATATATATATATATATATGTGTGTATATGCATTTATTTATTTATTTATTTATACATGCCGGAGCATTCCGAACCTTATCGATAGCAAGCTTTCGTGTGGAGGCCCACGAGTGGCCACTGACATCAAGAGGAGATAAGCTCGTCTTTCGCTATGCGTGCAAATTGAGACAGCACACTCTTACACCCCCAGACCATACTGCCCACTACACCCAACACTCAACTACGCCCGACGTACAATACGGTGTTCACTCGCTGTTTATTAGTGCTATTTCGCGAAGGGCGGAAGGCAGCCCCAGAGCCATTCTGCATGCGACTTAGACTGTTAATTCAAGAAAGTAGTATCCGTGCACGCGAAGTTCGCATTGCTGACCGAGCGCAGATACATCCCAGGGAATTAGTATCGCCAGAAATAGCCCTGGTTCTCTTCGCGTCCAAGAGGAGTGGTGTCCACACTGAACCCTTCGGGCTAAGCTCATGGGAGCGCATAGCCACACACGACGTACGCAACCACGTATACCGACGGCTTAAAAGCAAAGCAGCGTGTCGGATGTGCATTCGTCCTCCGGATCTATTGCGAGGTCTTTCGCTTCGGTCAAATGCATCCGTGTATGCATCTGAACTGGCTGCGATCCGCAAGGCGCTCTGCCTCGTTGATGTCAGCAAATGATACTCCTGCGTTGCATTGTCGGACTCTTTGAGCAGCGTTTTGGTACTGGACAATTTATCCCACATGAACCTTATCTGCAGGGCATCTTTACTGGCTTACCTTACTGAAACGAGGGGAATACTTACATCCTTCTGCCATATCCGTAGCAACGTTGACACCAGTAGGAATGAACTGGCCGACGCGGCGGCGAAACGAACGGTAATGAAACCGCGTACTCCTGCCTATCTCTCTCCCTTATCGGGGTTTGCCAAATAATCTCCCAATACATGCATCATAAATGGCAACACAATTTGTACGCCCTGGGCACTAGCAGTTACCAGGAAATCAAACCACGTACAGGGTAGCAGCGTTGGCTACTAAACCTACCGGTAGACTAGGTAACCTAGAATATTGAGAATGGCTTATGACATTAGTTGTGTACTCACCCAAGCACAGGAGTGATATCATATATAGGTATGCAAATCGCTAAACGTTTAGATGAAGTCAATCTGGATGATGCTCTTCTATTTAATGTATCACATATGGTTCATCGGTTCATCAATTCAGGGTAGACAAGTCAAGCCGTAGGACAGTTGAGCGACAACAGGCTTTCAGTGAAAGGGTGGTTGATCAATAGAATATGTTGCCTGCTGATGTCGTGAGAGTTCCTCATTGAATGGAATTAAAATCATGGTTTAAAACCTTTTTTGGTTGAACAATCTCGTTTTTCAGTTCAAATGGATGGGTGGTGGACGGGGTGATATTTATGATTATAGATCGGTTGGTAGGAAGGATAGTGGTAGGCAGTTTATAATGTAGGATATAGTATTGGCCAGGCTGCCGGGTATATTTTCTTGTCCAGGAATATAGCATCATCCCTTCAAAAGTTTAATCCGTATGGGTGAATGTGGCTCGTATTAGGACTGGATTCTTTGTAACTGCATGATGGTACTACCCCTAATCCTTCATGAAGGCACATGCAGTGGAGTGGCGTTGGTGCGGTTACGAATATGACACACACGCACACCGCACACTGTCACTTCCTTAGGAATAAAGCCAATCCAATGCGCCCACATAACAATTTTCCACTAACAGTGCATGGTATACTCACATGCCATCTCTACACACTGGGGATAATCCGATGACATGGAGCCAACAGGACGTTCCCCAGTCTTCTTGAAGAGGACCAGGACTCCATAGGAAAGTGTATCTCTACTTTGGAAAATAGGACCTCCAATAATATATTCATGGCAGTGAAAACTACTCACAAAACGACACCGCTGAGCCCTGGCTCTCAGTAAGTAATCCCCTGATCTGTTATTAACGCTAAATAATATATCATTGTCGATGCGTCCAAACACCCCAATCATCAAAATAACATAATAACACTCGGAGATGCAGCGCAGGAGATTCAAGATCTTAGTGCAGCACTGTTCAATATGGGTCATATGAGAGTCAAAATAATCTTGCTTAGCACAATTCCAAGAAGTGTTAAAGTGGTTGGGCAGAGGTAATTTGGTCACGACAACGAAACAGTCTCATGGGTGGAATTAATGTGGGTAGTCGAGAGAAAAGCATTGCAGCGGATTTAGTTTGTGAGACCTGCAGCCACTAGAAGGAGAACCAAGAACCAATGTGATTCACGGCGGGTTGCATAAAATGGTTCACTTTGAGTGAGTTCACAAAATGTCTAAATCGTCGGCGTAAATGGAATATTTGAAACAGGGAGAAATTAGAGCGGTCCGGCCGAGAGCGCCGCTAACCATAATGACACAGAGGGGATAAAACCCTGCCTTGTGACACGCCCTGATCGCGATGGTGGGGCCCGGAGTTGACGCTGCCTCATTGAATTGTGAGTTAGCCGTGAGCGAGTAATTGTGTGATCGAAGTGGCCATGCTGTCCCAATTCGGTGTAATATAATTCGAAAGGCAGAAGTGTGCTCTACATTACAAGCATAATGTAAATAGAGCAAAAGCCCTAAGATTTCATAATTTACATGGAAACGCATCGAATTGAACTCACAACATGGATGAGGTTATCAGCGGTGTTACGACCCGGCCGAAAGCCGCTTTGAAAGGGAGAAATAATTTCGTATACACTGGTTCATCCATTGAATATGCCCCCGAAAAATCTCAGACGCACATCTAGTAAGAAATATAGGGCCATAGCTAAATAGTAGGTGTTGATGCTTGACAGGCTTAGCGATAGGTTTAGCGATGATTTGATCAAGATTAGCCAACGTCGACTCGGAGGAGAGGGGGGGGGAGTGGTCTTCAACCGCCCCCTCAGGTTTTTCGCGGATAGTGAAAGAACGGCGTATATATAGGATAGGGTCAACGAATTAGTCGAGGTCAAGTGAGATCACCTCCAAAAAAGTTCAACCAATCGTCACGGTTTAGCGGATACAGATATTTTGATGAAACCGTCGGCGTTTGTTGATCTTTAGGGATGCAACAATATGTACACGAGGAATTTTCCATTTTTCACGCTCTTGATTACTTATTAGTTTTGCATATTTGTCTCTTAAAGTTAAAATCGAAGATTCTGGCTAAAGTAAGCATTTTTGTAGTAGAGCAAGTTGACTTCGAACAACATTTATCAGTCTTCTCTACCCATTATAAATGGGACAGTAAAGAAGACTGGGAAATTCAAAATTTTAAAATAAAAAAAAATATTGTATTTTTATTTTGGGTTCCCATTTTTTTGGGTCCTGGTCGATTTCGCTGTCCTCTTAGTTCAAAATATTTTTTTATTTTTCAAATATCCACCAAAATGAACTCCCAAAGCCAAAGGCATGATGTAAGTCGTGTATTTCTAGGCTCCCTAGTGACGTCAAGTTTGAGGGGAATTTTTGGGTATGGTGTCGAACCCTACTTGTGGAGCGCTTTCCGATGACACCTCTTTCGTTTTCGTACGACGCTTAGTTTGTATTTTAGAGGGGTTCCTATCAGGCCTTCTCCCGAGACGGGGTGTGAGGATCTGACCGGATGGTTCAGAGGAGGGGGAGCGGTGCCGTCGGACCTTTGTTGATGTAGTGCCGTCTGCGGTTCTCTTCACCCGAGTCAAATATACATTTTGGAAGGAGGGGCATGCCAATTGGTTGGGGCCAACAGCAATGTTCGTAACCTTCAAAATGGACAAATCTAGTACATAAAGGACTTTGCATAGGGTTCAGTGTCGACAGAAGTGAAACCACAGACGCAAGAGTGTTGCGAAGGTGTGTGGCGGTATGTTGAGTGTTTTGGAAGTCGGAGGAAATGCCTGAGCAGTATGTGGCGAAGTGCCCTGCAACAGCTGTGGGTTCTGTGATGCGGCATTGCGGCATTGCGGCATTGCGGCGGGCGCGGCGACCTGCCGTGTGACTGATGGCGGGTCGCGCCGACTGCTCCAGCGGCCGTGTCACTGCCCGGACACGATGGATCACTATGTGACGGCCTCCAGAGGGGCTGTGCCGTCCGATCTGCGGCCGGTCACCAGGCTGGGTCAACTGTCGGCGGCCGGTCACCAGGCGGGGTCAACTGTCGGCGGCCGGTCACCAGGCGGGGTCAACTGTCGGCGGCCGGTCCCCAGGCGGGGTCAACTGTCGGCGGCCGGTCACCAGGCGGGGTCAACTGTCGGCGGCCGGTCACCAGGCGGGGTCAACTGTCAGCGGCCGGTCCACAGGCGGGGTCAACTATCGGCGGTCGGTGACCAGGCGGGGTCAACTGTCGGCGGCCGGTCACCAGGCGGGGTCGACTGTCGGCGGCCGGTCACCAGGCGGGGTCAACTGTCGGCGGCCGGTGACCAGGCGGAGACAACTGTCGGCGGCCGTGCCGCCGCCCGGACACGATGGATCACGTCGCCTGTGTGACAGCATCCAGAGGGCTGTGCCGTCCGATCTGCAGCCGGTCACCAGGCGGGGTCAACTGTCGGCGGCCAAAATGTCAAGATGTCCGGAGGCCAAGTCGTCCAACCCAGTGTTAACCAAAAATAATTGACGTGAAGTCATGGAATTCCAGAAATCAAATGTCCAACAATAGCAAAGACGAACATTATCATGTGAGACGATGCAGACTTCTGGACGTTCAGGACGCTGGAAATTCGGCTTCTACGCATTTTGTTGCTGTCAGCTGCTATAGCAAACTTCGCATCGGAGGTAACTGAAATGTCAAGATTAAGCCTACCCGTATCCAGCATCGAGAAAATAATAGAAAGCCATAAGTAATCGGTTGACACCACATAAAGTCCAGTAGATATAATGAACGGACATCGAGACCGCATGGGCATTTTAACTTTCCTCTCTCTGTAGTTTTATAAGCCGCACATCATGCCGCTTTCACTTTTACTCATGGCTATTTTGATTGATCGATGCCTTCGCTTTTGTACGTTTTCATCCGAATGTCATTTAATTATGCCGCCCATATTACGACCCTGAATTCGCAGGTGATTTTGAAACCACTTTTGAATACGCAGCACCAAGCACTCTAATAATGCAATTTGCGCCAAACAACGTCAATTGACGACAATGCGAGGCGTGCGTGATGAATGAAGTGCCCATGTCCCCGAAGCTCCGCGCCTGACAATAGTGAAGCGTGCGTGATGAATGAAGTGCCCATGTCCCCGAAGCTCCGCTCCTGACAATAGTGAAGCGTGCGTGGTGAATGAAGTGTCCATGTCCCCGAAGCTCCACGCTGACAATAGTGAAGCGTGCGTGATGAATGAAGTGTCCATGTCCCCGAAGCTCCGCGCCTGACAATAGTGAAGCGTGCGTGATGAATGAAGTGCCCATGTCCCCGAAGCTCCGCGCCTGACAATAGTGAAGCGTGCGTGATGAATGAAGTGCCCCTGTTCGCGAAGCTTCCCCTCTTTGTTGAAGGGATGCATTGAGGAAAAATTGTCTTCATATACCGTCATTACACTAATCAGGATGAAGGTGATTTAGGTTCTTTTAGACCGAGCAAGGTGAATAAAAGAGTGAATAAATGAATGAATGGGTCAGCATGAAAATGAAACCGCTTACGGTGCATTCGTTACAATTGATCCGGGCATGTCATCAACATACTCACCCTCCGCAGGCTTCATCCCAATGCAAAAATGTGTTTATTAATTTTGCACTAAGTGCCGCATCACGTCATTTCACGATTTCTTCCACGAACAGCTTGATGAGTAACCGATATCTAAATGCATGGGTCATGCAATGCTGCCTATGTATATATAAATATATATATATACATATATAGGTATATATATAAATATATACATGTGTGTGTGTGTATGTGTGTGTGTACGTATGTATGGCAGCATAGCTACTGTGCTGACCCCTGGCGCCTCAGATCGCTGGTTGAACCACCATCTGACCGCCAAGGCCGTCCCGCTGGCTGTGCGAGTGAACAATACCCAAACTTCCATGGATCGATACAAGTAATGTGCACATGGGTTTTTGGCATTTCAAGCGTGCAAAATGACCGCTTAGTGCTCATCTATGTGTACAGCCAAATGGACATCACGTTGACAATGCTCCTTAGCGAAACGTTGTTGATTTTGTAACTTCACCAGTGCGTATGGTGGGCGAATGTGGACTCTCTTGTAACACTCCACGTCTCCTCACTAGCTGGGTGTCATTTCGCCCACTGTCGTTTCGTTTACACAGCATTTTACACTCTGTCATTTCAACTGAGCTTTTTACCTGCATCGGGAATTTGGCGTACGTGAAATTCCGTACCTGTACATTCACATACCACGAACTTTTACTATTATACTTCGTGTTCGTGGTACTTTTTACAAATTACCACAAACACGAAGGTGCCCATTGACCTCGTTACCTTGCTCATATAACCCGAAGTTACTTCCTATCATAGGTGGAGGTTCCAGAAAGGAGTAGAGTGGCACAATGCATGAAGGTAACGGGCTTGTCCAAATAGATTGGGGACGGGGCGTACTACATAGGGTCCCATGTTAAAAGCTGCATTTATTGGGGGCTGGAACAGCCATCATTGTGGTGAGGGGAGGGAGTGCAAGTGGTCTCCCAAAGGCATAGAGAACTGCACCCCTGAGTCCTGCCAAAGCCAATTCTAGTACTGGGAGAGGTTCTTTTGCCACGTTTTCGTATAAATGCTTGGTGAGCTCAGAGAAGGTCTTCTAGCGCACCAAGGAATCTGCATGTGAGCTTTGTATATGTGTACACTCTTCTTATGTCTATAATATTATATTTATATATCAGGAATTATATATCAGCAAATCGTTTTAAAACCACATGAAATATCAGCAAGTTGTTTGATAACCACATCAATCTGGAATATATCAAAAGGTATGAAATACCAAAAAAAAAAACGAATCAGATCGACGTCACATGAGTTTGGCCACCGGGTTCAACACTGCGCGCAATTGCACCGCAATTGTCTTACCTCTGCCATATTTGTCGATCGCAACCGCAAATTGAACTTTAGACTGTGATTTATTGTAGCTGAACATATTATCCTTGGATGCTATAAATTTAGATCTTTTGAAGAACGGCCATCTCATTTATTTGGTGATGAGGTTTGACCTTGTATAACTACTCTTGTAAGCTATGGCTTGGTACCTGCCTGTTTGCTTTCTTCAAGAATATAAATTATAATAGTGTGCATGCGGCTTCTTGCTCACTTCTTCTTTCATGTTATCATAAACTGTCAGATACATTGGGTATTATTGGCTGTGATGCCCATATTATTATTGAATACATGCACGTTGTCATTGGGCATACCGGTGTGTAGGTAGGTACCTAGGTAAATAGCAAGCTCATGGTGTGATGGGTTGGCTCTGAAGAGAAATATAGTCTGTATATCCTCTATCTCAATGATAACTGATTGTTGTTGATGACTGGATTATGTACACGTTTGACACTGACCGGAAATTCAGAATATAATTAATACAGTTCAAGTTCGATATGCATGTGTTTTTGCTATTGGGCATGTGTGCAAGCATCATTATGGCAATGCAACTGTTGTCTAGTGGCTTTGCCACTAGACAACAATTATACATCAATTTAATTTTTTTTTAAATACCGTCTGGTTTAAAATACATCAGCATCACCTAATCTCAACATTTTATGATCTAAGCTATGCTTGCAAAGTGGAAGGAAATCCAACTTGTTTGTTTTTTCCAGACAACGTTAAATTTCGCAGCAAGAAGTGGATAGTCAATCCACTATCAAATCCAAATCTGTTCCATTTCATTACAAAGTGTGTTGGTTGACATCAACATAGCATACGGAACCCCTAAATCAGTTCGGATGTGTCTAACACTCACAGAGGTGAGCTTTTAAGATAACAGGAATATGGAGAGGCATGTGGATCAACGTTCGAACAACTTTTGTTTTTTACCATTGTTCCGTGGGACAGTCTAATGGTCAGCCTCATTTGCAAATGACGTCAACCCAACGAAACATGATCACTTAGAGAAGCTGCCCAGCCTTCTTTGCGCACAGTCGGAACAGCTTGCACTGGACGCTATCAACATGTTCCGTGCCATCGCGAAACATCAATACAGCTTAGCGTAGGTGTAGGAACAGGGGGAGGGGCAGGGGACCATGCCTTCCACACATATTGAGACGTTTCTGTGCCTCTGCAGTCCAGCCAGAATGCGGCTAGCCAGTAGATTTGCACCATGATCCAAGTAAATACCAGTCGACCTCCTGAACGGCTCCGATGCCTTACAAATCAAATCGCAAAATTCGGTACAAGCAGGGATGCGATGAACCCTTCTAGTCGTCTAATTTACCATACATTATGTACTGCAACTGCCGAAGAGATATGAGCTGAGGCATAATAAATCCCATCGGCACGCAGATCAACGGTCATTAATCATTTCGCAATCTTCACCATGCATATAATCGAATTTCACTTTACCACTATTAATTCATTCTGGCCTACATCGTTCGGCTATAATTAACCCCACGCTTCAAAGCAAACCATAGCCATCAGTGGCAACAGATATGACACGACGGCGGGTGTTCATGGTTATAGATTTTGGCGTGGAGATGATGGGTTGCATCCGCCAGCCGAAATTATACTTGCAATTCATGAACGATGAACATGAACGCAAGCATCTACATCGGTATTGGCGGAAGCGGTTTCTTTGCGCCTTATAGACGTGAAGAGAAATTTCCATTGAATTCGATGAGATTGCATAATGTCGCAATACATTTGTCGCGATAAATTAAAGCTTGAATTACGTAACGAAAAATTAGAGAATTAGGGTGTATAAGAACGAATTATGGAGATAGTACAACTTCACGCTCTCACTTTCATTTACCTGACAATTTTATTCATAATTCCCAGCATGCCAACAGATTGACACGTTCATTGATTGAAACACATCTGCTGGCATGCTGGGAATGGGTCTTGAGATAGAAACAGAAAACATAGGCCAGTAAAATGAAATTATACCTCAGGAAATGACCTGGCCTATTTGTTTCCTGATTTTTGTAAACCTTGAATTGGACTTGTCAGCGTAAGCACAGTTTCATAAGTCATGGAATGCTCTGACGACTGAAGCATGCTACCAATTAAATTCGGATGGCGAGTTGTCGCTGTGCTTATCTCCGTAATTTTGCAGAGGCTAATTTCTGTGTACTCGCAGTTATCGGAAATTATTCATCCAAGGTTTCTTTTTCAAGGTGTCATGCTGAGTTCAACATGAAGCGAATGACATGTGAGTTCTTGCATTACAAATAGGTGGAAATTATTTATGTTTTCCGAGATTTGAGTGCCGAAATAGTACGGTGACGCATGTTGTACTATTTTATGTCTTGCCTTTAGGTGCACCGCATCGTCCGAAATAACCACAAAAATCTAACGGAATTCAATGCCAAAAAGCTTCATTCACCCGCATACAGGGTGGAACACATGCAATCTCAACACCTTTAACTAACACTAACACCAACACCTCATAGAAAAGCAATTCAAGAGGCCCTCATGATGACTGAAAACAACGCAAATACATTTGGTGTTGCTGCCGCCTTCGCCCCCTTTCCCTTGTCTACGCCACTGTGTAGATAAGCGGTACTTTCTACTTGGTCTCGGAGAGCTGTGTTGCTGTTTAAGAGAGACTATGAGCGCTATGTTGTTGATTATGAGAGATTATGACAGCTGTGTGACTGGCGGTGCGACCCATGACAGATTTGCGCTGTTGACAGTTTGGTGATTTTTGGTTGTGCTTTTAACCGTGTGGTGTATTTCGGGTGTGTTGTTAACGGTTGGGTGCATTTCGGGTGTGCTCCTAACCGTGGGGTGCATTCCTGGCGTGTTTCTAGTTGTGGGGTGTGTTTCGGGTGTGTTTCTAAGCGTGTGGTGCATTCCAGATGCGTTTCTAATCCTGTGGTGTGTTTGCATCGTGCCGTTGATATTGTGATGTATTTCAGTTGTGGGGATGGCCGTGTGGTGTACTTCAGTTGTGTCTCTAAGCGTGCAGTGTGTTTCAACTGTGTCGTTGTGGTGTATTTCGGTTTTGTCGATAACCGTGTGGCGTAGTTCAGATGCGTTTCTAACCGTGTAGTATATTTAAGATGTGTCTCTAAGCGTGTAGTGTATTTCAACTGTATCACCGACCGGATGGTGTATTTCAGCTGTGTCTCTAAGCGTGCAGTTTATTTGAACTGAGCCGGTGACGGTGCGGTGTATGTTAGCCGTTTCGGCGGCCGCGTGGTGCCGTAACGACCATTTCAGGCGTGTCGTTGACCTAGTGGTGCACTTTAACTGTGCTTCTGAACGTGCGTTTTTTCGGCTTTCTCGATGACCAACATCCGAAATATGTGTTCTCACCTTCTGATCCGACGACAACTGTGGTGTTCTCTGTTCCAGTTCCCCCCGAATCAGTGGTGATCTCCGACTCGGGCGGTACAGTCTCCGACACGGTCGTGAGCGAGCTCGTCGAGGGACAGCCGCTGACGTTAATTTGCCGAGTCAAAGGAGGTTAGTGCTGCTTGGTTTCCAACTGCACTGCATGTTCACTGATACGGAAGTCTGGCACTGCTGTTCGGGGACAGGTCGCATGTTCCAAACAGTATTGCGTCTCTTACTCAAGTTAGATTATCTGCCAGTATTTAGTGCACTTGACACGGAGATGCATATTCTTGCACTTGTCGAAATTTTACTTTGCTCGCATTCTATTCGCAGCTTGCTTAAGCATGTTAGCCGAAAAATCACATAAACGAAAAGGATGAGTCGAAAACAAGTAGTGCTCAAAGACACGCTGATTGTCTAGTTTCTGACGGTGCCCCGAACTCTGACTTAACATTGCCTAACGTTAACAGAAATAAAACATTTTTACTGCGAATGGGATGCAGTTGATCGCACATCAGCCTTCGCCTCGTGACTGGCTTTGCTGATTCTTGCATTAACTGCTGATTCCCACTGCACATCACGTGAAATCACAATACAATATTAAATCAGCTATACACGCACTTTTTGTTCCATCACATCGCTAACGCACTTGCGCATGGATTGCGTCAGACTGGTGGAGGGCTTCCTTTGTTGAACTCTATGTAATACATTGTGCATTCCCAATCATTTCCAACGAATACTTCATTTACCGGCATAAGACGTCACCAGAGACAACGAAGAAGTGGTTTTGTTGTTGCTGTTGTTGTTTTAAGACGCACTCGGCAGTTGAGGCTATATCGCGTCGTCTGCCTCTTACCCTGGCAGGAAGGGCGGTTACCGCAGGTAAATCTAACCCCGCACCTCTGACATGCCCAGAACAAGTGTCGGCAGTGCTGGGGGCGCAGTAATGTCGAGTGTAGCTTCGTGTGCGTCAGTCTCTAGCACTTCATTGGCTTAAGCGTTCCCATAGCCGCGCCACGCAGCTGTGTAAACACTCGCCATCGCCTGGGTTCGAGCACAGCTCCTTCGCGTCGCAATTGTCACGTCTCTCTCCGGCGGTGGAGCTGACCTGGCCAACCCGTCAACGGCTGCTGTTGGAAATGCATTGGAACTGGCTTGGCGGCCAGTCACGCCGTCGCAAATCGGTACTCTGAACACAGACTACGAGTACGTCTAAAGAAAATTATGGAATAAAGCTTGCGACTTTTGTTTTAGGCACAGCGTCAGCTCTACGTTTGGCTCACACAAGGACAGAAATTCCGAGTGACTGAAGCAAAACTGATATTCAGATTCCAAGAGCGTGACTGCTGGGTCGATTTGACCATACACACATATCTCATATGCAGACCAGAGAACTCCCGCTGCGGCTTTTTCCTCAATCACATCAATGCTTTCTTCATTTATATTTCTGGTATTTCTAGTTGGTGTTTGCCTCGCCTCCTCAGTTATGCATAGGCATGAAGAAAAGAAAGTGTACACTTGCGGGAGTTATGCACCTCTGGGACGCAACCTCACGCCAAATGTTTACAAACCCGAGCAACTTGGAGGCTACTTCTTTCATAAAATGGCTCGAAATGACCACTAAGTGACAGCAATTCTTTTCCTACCGAAATGTGATGTTCGATCTGCTGTATGTTGATGCACCTCAAGGCAATTCATCAAATATAGTGCGCCAGCGCAAAATATGGCACGCTTGAAATTAGTACTGCGACTCATTGTGAGAGTCAGACGACGGAAAAGGTGGGGCGGGGGACCGCCTTCGCGATTGAGAACCATTGGCCTAGCTAATGTCCTGGTCAAGTGTGCATTACACCGGAACGATGTACCAACGACAAGCAATCGAGCTTTGGAATATATATGTACATTTGCGGCTCGTTTCGCTGGCTCGGCTCGGTTCGGCTCGTTGGCTCGTCTTGCAAAGAAGACCTACTCGTGATGCCACATCGGTTCAGAAGCAAATCTGCGTTGTCTTTATCTCTGCCATTTGTTCGACAGTTTGCCAGAGTAGAAAACCGGGCTTTAATCAGTCGGTTTCGGTGAAGCTACATGCCAGTTAAGGCGCAATCCAATTACGGCTAGTGTTGGCTATCTGCTTCAGAACTCATCCTGTCCCTGTCGCTAGCGGCGGACAGGTCTTGATATAAACGGCGTGCATTAACATCAATCAGCGGTGACGCCACCCAGAATGACAAAACAGAATTACCTTCTCGGAAAGAAGGCTCTCCTGCGGGCGATGTGTGTCGGCAGATGAGAAGACACAGTTAAGCGCCCCATTGTGAAAACCGCCAACAGCAGCGAGACGACAACGTTTGACTGGTCGGCGCTGTGCTCGAGCTCGTGTGCGATAGCGTTGCCCATAGCTTAGAGGCTGGTCGACCGTGGGGGGGGGGGGAGAGCTCCGTAGCAGCGCCACCTGGCTGATGGGCGGTCATGTGCACATGCATGGGCCATGACGCTGCCAGCTCTGACCAGCCAGCGAGGCACTCCTAAAGCTCTGTCCGGCCAGCGCGGCACTCTCGACGCTCTGGCCGGCCAGCGCGGCACTCTCGACGCTCTGGCCGGCCAGCGCGGCACTCTCAAAGCCCAAGCACTCTGACCGGCCAGCGCGGCACTCTCGAAGATTCATTGCTCTTGGGGGGGTAAAAGGTGGGGGGCTAAAAGCTGAAAGAACTCCCCGGGGGCCGAGGTGATGGGGGGGGAGGGGGAGCCGCCGACGGACACCCCCTGCCGCGGCCCCCCCACCCGGGGGGGGCCCCCGGCCCGCAATTTAACTGGCCTTTAGGGGGGGCTACCGACAAAAAAAAACCAAAAAAAGGAAAGCAAAAATAAAAAAAAAAAAACAAACAAAAAAACAAAAAACAAACACACACACACACACACACACACACACACACACACACACATACATGTAAGAGGTGTAAAAAGAGGGGGGTGTGTCCTCACCAAAAATATAGAGGACTATGAAGAGACCAGTTGACAAGGCTCAGACTTGGAATGGTAGTAGTCGTGCATGTGTAGACATGCTCTGTCTACAGAGTTATGGAGAAAAGCATCATGACAGGCCATCAGAGCGAAACTGAATACCGAGGACCGATGCGATAACCGAGGACCGATTTCGCACGGGCGCAACCAGGGGAGCAACTGCGGAAGTTTGCTCCTTTCCTCGCTCAGAGCGTTTTTCAAGCGAAGTCGCTTCTCAGAGTAGAAAAGGCACCTCATCCAGGGAAATGGTGCCACATCGGGAGAAATGGTGAGCCTCCAGAAAGAAAATACTATAATAATCAAATTCCCTTCATCCGCCCCTGCCGGTGTGTGAACTGTGCGAACGTGTTGTGAATAACGAGGACCGTGTGTGAAGGGTTCCTACCATCCACCACATGCGAGGACCGCTTTATACCCGTCCACGTTGTCTTCTCAAACGCCCTGTGCGGTATCGACGCTGATCACAGCCACAGGTATATGATTATGAGTCTGGCACCTGGCATCAAGCAGCAAGGCGCAACTTGACATCCGCTAGGAAGCAACGTATATTTCCTGGTGACGTCGAATACTTCCCTTGTAACTTAGTTTCAGTAATTCGAAGTCATGATCACGAAGCATCATGCAATTGTGTTTAACATCAGATGCTCCTTAGTGCGACCGTACTGAAATACTGGAATTTGTTTGAATTGTTTGAAATACAATGTGTTCTCCTTCGTTTTCCTCTGCTACCCAGTTTGCGCAGTAGTGGAGAGCGGCAACGAGAAGCATTCCATAATGCATACAATGATTTTCAATTCACTCTTCAAACCCGAATGCGTCGGACACAATGTGAAAACATGCGATATGACGCGATACAGGCTCATCTTCCCTCACCCGTCGCCCATTTCACCTTGAAGCACGTTAAGCTCTACGTCAGTTTGGAGGACTATCGAGCGCCTCCTGCCGGGCACAGGGGAACTGACTGCACAAGTGCTGGTGGCGCCTTTACCGAATCCCCCTGCTGTGGGGAATTAACAAACAAACCAAAAATACTAGGGAACGGCAACGAAAACAACACGCAGTAATCTGGAACTTAAGCAACTTTTATCATAAAATGACCTTTTGGGATCATTGCAAGGATTTGTTCTCGCCGCCAACATAATACGATACTCTGTCCTGCTGAGTATCGTGGAAGCTGACTGGACCGGTGCTGATGGTGTCCCTGATGAGCCGTCCCTACTTAACACCGTTGGACCTGGCCGAACTGTGATGGTGGCGTCTCTGTCGAGCGGTCCTTGCTGACCACTGCGGGAGCTGACTGGACAGGTTCTGGTAGCGTCCCTGCCGAGCCTGAATGCCGTCAGAGTAGCGAACCAGTACTGGCGATGTCACTGCTGAGTCACCTCTACTGAGTACCGGTGGAGTCGACCGACCGATGCTAGTTGCATAATGACTGAACGATTCCTACTTGGTAACTGGGAAGCTGATCGGACCAGTCTTGGTGGCTGATCGGACCAGGCCCTGCCGAGCAACGCCTGCTGAGTGTGGGGTGCTGGCCGGCGACGCTGGTGGCGTACAAACCATGCGGCCCCTACTATGCACCGTGGGAGCTGGTGCTGGTGGGGTACGTGCCGAGCGGTTCCTACTGAGTGCCGTGGGAGCTGACTAGGCCAGTGCTGGTGGCGTTTCTCTCGAACCGCCACTACTGGGTACTGGGAGAGCTGACCGGACCGGTGTTGGTGGCGTCTCTGCTGAGCGGCCTTACTGAGCACAGGTGGAGCTAATCGGCCGATGTTGGTCATGCCGATGATAGTAGTGTCCTACTATTTCTGTGGTATCGCTGTAGTGTAATGGTCATGGTGAAACGGTTCCAGATGTGGAGCGAAACGCCGAGTTCGCGTGTGAAAATCAGTTTGTTTTTTTGGCGTCTGAATCGTACTGCATGTCGTTAACCGCTAAGAGTAAGTAGCCCTGTGGACCACTTGGAATAGTGTTTGTCTGTTGCGGTGTTATTTAATGTGGGATATTCACCACCAGATTTCAAATACGTCTGGATTCGTAATTGTTAATGCGGAAATCGAATCGAGTTTTGCCGAACTTTAGCAATATTTGCTGGATTTTCACTTATTCGTCTTTGAGAAGCATTGCAGTCAATTTTATAAAAAGTCCGGTTCGAACAATCTTTGAAACAAAACTTGGCATCCTGTGCGGTTTCAGTCTGCTATTTTCTTTGTCTTTCGGCGGTAGGTGCTTCATGATGGCTAGAACTAGGCTGAGGTTCGTCTATGTGTGCAGAATTTCAGATAGTGTTCAAATCATAACAATAATGGTACACATGCGCAGAAATGAAAATGCCCTGCACGCCTTATTCGCGATGCTAACACCACAGGAAATAAAATATCTACCACTTTCTAGTTCCCTCTGAATGTAAAATGAATAGCGATTCAAAACACGATGCTCATGTGGATGCCATCAGTCATGGCATCTTTCCACAAATATACGTGTTTCACAAAACAGAATATACATTCCGTGTTGAGGTTAGCATATTGTTGCGCGATAAATATCTTGTGTAGTCTTATCATGTCTCATCAGAAAGGGTCATTATAACATAGTGATCATAATGGTCATATGTTCACGATCATTATGTTCTTGAAAGTTCAATATTTGCAAGCGACGATATGGGAATCCCAACTTCGTCTCGATACTATACAAAAAGAGTGAATACGTGGATTATAGATACAGGTGTGAAAACGAAAGTTATTTATATAAAAATTGAAATCCGGTACAACTTCAGCTATGCTATTTGTTTCTTGGTTTTTAGTATATCATTGGACCGATCAGTATTGGTAACCAATTGGTGTGACATAATGCTGCCTCAGGTATCGTCGCATCCTCTCCGCTGGTGCCAATCGATTGCTAATCACATGACGAGCAATAAGGGGCGTACTGTTAGACTGTGGGCTACGCCAACGGAGAGAGTTGGAAATATCGGAACACAACAGTCAGGTTTTGAGGTTGATTCAAATTAGTCAGGTCCTGCAACGAGCCGGCGACTCGTAACGCGGGGCTTAGAGTTACAAGCACGGTGTGATGGCTAAAGCAAGACTATTGAACTTATGGATGCGTTAGGCATGCGGCCGAGCCAGGTGGTGAATCTGCGAGCTCGGGAACGGATCCAGAAGCCTGGCGGGATGAACTTTCACAACAAATCTCCGATTTATTTTCCTTTAAAAATTATTCGATTTTTTAACCGCTGATATTCCTAGAATTTGTTTGATACCATATTTATCATATATAATGTTGCTAGACTTCGAGAAAATACAATCTTATTGCAAAATATAGGAAATAGTCGGTTCCTAGAGGAGGGGGAATGGCGGAATGGCTGCAAACACGAGTCCATGGCTATTCAGGGCGTTCGCAATACCCATGGATCTGATATAACTATGACTAAATAAGCGTGTGTCCTTGTTAGCACTTCATTTACTCTTCGGCACCATAAACACTCACAGAGCATGGGAGGATATAGGGAATAAGCATAGGAGCATGTGTGAAATGTGAAATGTGCCCCTTTGGCTGGATAGGCCAGAAGGCTCGAGTGCACTCCTTCCCCTGCCACTCGACTGATTTTTCATTCGTCAAGGACTACGAGGGATAGACGCCTCTAAGAGGAAGAGGCCCCACTTGGAGACGAAAAACCACCCTTCATTGTGCTCCGGTATACTCCACATCTTTCGCTTTACGAATTTTTATGCCGAAGCGCCCCGCCGACCAAATGTGTCCTTCCCGAAGGAAATTTAGGAATTTACCCCTGAATGTTTTGGTTTTTTTAAACGTGGCTGCGTGTGGAGAATTATGTGCATGACTCGTTGGTTGGGAAATATGCTGGGGGGATAGGTGTCAATTTTCAGACAGGTATGTAAGTGCCGAAGAGTGTTGAATATGGGTCTGATAAGGAAACAAGGGTTTGGAAGTGTTATCATGCATAGCATGTCATATACTTCGGACGATATTTAGTGAAGCACTTGCGTCCATTTATCCAGAACTCAGCCAGACCCTTCTTTCTAGCGTTTATTCTCAGGTTTCCATTTAACTGGGATGCAAGCGGGCAAGACCTTGGTATTTTCAAATTAGACAGCCAGAACCTGACTGGTTTTCCTCACTGATTCCCAATTAAATCTCAACACATTGCAACCTGGGTTGCCAACAAGCACTTAAGCACAAATGTCAAGGAATGATTTCCCCTACTGTGGCACTTATTTCCCCGGACCATTGTCACATGCTACAGAGAGTGCTACAAACTAACCTAGCATACACCAGCAGATAGTTGATCGCATCAATTAGGATGAACTATCAATCATCTTTGTCAGCAACTATCCATTCCATCACCATCACCATCCCATTCTCACGCTTCACACCATCACCATCACCATCGTTTAGCACAATCGGGTCAACTATCAGTAGGTCCATGTTAGGTTAATAATTTACGCATAGGTGTAGGTTAGGTTACATCAGCTTACAACACGTGCAATATACCTTCAATAAGGAGCTGAGGAAATGAGTGCTACTGTAGGAGAAATAGATGTTCAGCAAGTGGTTTAAGTACTGAGAGGAAATATGAACCAGGAAATGAATGCAAAGGCCCCCTGAAGACATAAGCGCGTATAAATAGCATCAACTATCCTGATTAACGTTGCCCCCATTTTATTATGTGTTGACGGTCAATCGTGGAAGTAGTTTACCTCCGGTATGCTTCTAGGTTGGTGCTTACACATCAGAAAGCTGACTTCTAATGAGGCAGGATCACTTTCTATTCGGGTCCTATACCTATCCTGCTTATACAGTATTGGTTTTACCTCATGTAGACCTGGCACTTAAACCTACTCGTCAAGCACTTCTTTTTCGCACTGCATCAGATGTTTCCTCGGACCCCGTTAAAGTTTTATGCAATGTACCATGAACTAACCAAATATAATATCAACGTGTAGATTGCATCCTCTTAATCTCTTGAATAATTGATCGTATTGCCAAAATTTAGTCAATATATCTGAGGACACTTGAAAAAATATCTGCAAACTGGCGGATCCAATGGCGGGCAAGGGAGCCATGTTCCTCGTCCAAGGAGGCCGATTTTGTCTAGCTTTTGCAGTCAGTAAAATATATTCTTTAAGCTTAGTAACATTTCATGACATAAGTATTGTCTTAAGCAGATCCGACTACTGCATCCGGTTAAAATCCGATGGCTGTTTCGAAACTAGAGAAACATTTTTGAATTTAGCCCGAAGCTTGGCTTTCGGATCCGCCTCTGGCTCTCCATGTGATTAAAGTGCTGCATCAGTGAAATATCAGTGACAGAAACCTGCAAATATAGTTAGATTAAGTGAAAAGATGAGCCAACTGTCAATTTACCACAGAATGTTTTGTGGGGGGTGGATTTATTGACCAGAGCTAGGCATGGAGATGGAGCCAGGTCATGGACCTCATCAAAGCAGAAACCATAGTAAGATGAATGAAGCCAAGACTACATCTGAAGCTGAACAGCTAAAGCAAACCTAGATGGTGCCACATTCATGCCTTGAAAGACCAAACCAAAAAGTGGCTAGAGCCAACAGTTGAAAACGTTAGTTAAATAATGCGAAGGGTTGATTCCAAAAGATCGAAACTAAATCCAAAGCCACGAATGTGAAAGCTAGAAAGTCGAAGTTGTTTGTATGAAAGCGAAAATAAGGCAAAGGCATTGCACCTTTTGTGGTTAGGGGTGGGGTGGAAATTCGAGGCAGAATCCATCATCATTGGTGATCAAGGCTGGGGGAAGGGGGCGATGTCATGCTCCTCCATAAAAAACAGCTAGTTATCTGGATTTAAATTATCTTGGAATTGAAGTCGAAATCATCTGAAGGATGTAATTTTACGTGGCAATGGGCACATAAATATGTATTAGAACATTGCATCCTCATTTTCGTTACTTCAAGCAGGGTGTCTCATCCATGAAGACATTTTGCCGGTAGTTTTCCTCAAACGAAATCCTAAATCATGGCCTGATCCTGGGTTGTGAGGCATGCCCACATTTATATTTGTAGGTAACAACGTGCTGTGTATGCGCAATCTTTTTCTACATTAACCATTGTCAAAAGCTGTAGTCTGTCGATATGGTAGTTGAATTCAGCCCATAATGTGAAGAATATATTCATTTCAGTAAACAAGTGAACTGACCCGCTTGCAAATTCTTGCGAAATTAAGCCTTCGGTGAGCGTGTTGTAGTGCGGCATGTAATGTCCTTTCCCACCAGCTACCAATTTCAAAGAAAGGCAAAGATTTTGCCAGCGCATCTTTTTACTGGAAAAGTAGTTTATTTGTTGTCAGGACATCTGTCCATCAGCGCATATTTTACTCATCAAGCATTCTAAGCAGCTACAAGGCATCTCTTATACAAGGAAGCAGCTTTCTTCCATAATTGCATTCCAATGTGGCACAGCCAGAATTCTATTTGCGAGATATCATGCAGATCAGGATGGGTTCCCCCATACTGGGATCCCAAAACAAAGGCACATTCATCAGGTTAGATTCATTGTATCTCAGTGGGAAACCTACGAAGGCAGTTCTGTCTTCTCATCCATAGAAAAGGAACTCAAAGTGAATTATGTGATAACTTGATTCGCAGGACATGCAACAACTAGAAGAGTTGTTGTCACGTAACTTATTAAGCAATCCTACTTGTTAGCACCTATTTTACTGGCCCTACAACCTTAACACTCGCACGTCCGACGGTCCGCACCAACTTCGCCGATCCGCTCAGGTCCGCCGATCCGCTTATTTTTCGCTCAGGTCAATACTCGGGTCACTGGGTCAGCATAGGTCAATTTCGACGAGATCGGGTGGGACACTCAGATATTGACACATATTATCAGGACCTGTAACAAATAGAAACAAACGGCGAACGTTATTCGATTCACAGAGAACAATCGAGGCGCCAACTACGTGTCCAAGCAGGGATACTTCTTACTCCGAAACTATGACCTCAGGCCAAGGTCATGAAGTAGCCTAGGGAGGGTATGTAATGTATCAATCGACACGTCTCGACGATACAAGCACAATGACGGTAATTTGAGCCTTCTAGCTCAATGCACTTAGATATAATGCACAGCAATGTGCTAGTGATCTCAGGTGACCTCAGATGACCTTGGTGAGGTAATTGAGCAAAAATGTCAGCGGTAACATTAAGCATAGCTGCCAACTACACGCCAGAACCGTTGTGAGGTCATTCCGAGAGCAAATATGTAACCAGGAAACATTAGTATATTTTACCATAGCCCTATGGTAGGGGAACCGATGGCCGCGACCTGACCTCAGGTCAATGCCACTAAAAAACGACATATATTATGATCCCTGATGAGATCATGACGTGATATAAGTTTGAAATCAATCGCCCAATTATTGTGGAAGTTATGCCACCTAGAACTCCGAGGGATGTTGGGTCACTACGCCTGACCTGATGACCTGACCTGAGATGACCCAAGGTTAAAAATGTATGAGGATATGCGGAACAGACGAATGAGCAGCCATGCGAGGTTTGACCTTGCTAGCCCGATTAGTATGGCGGCAAATTAGGATACCCCGCAGGGGGCTGATATCTGCCCCCCGGACCTGCGCCTCTTAAATATTGATGGGTCACTTTTATAGTAGGATGGCGTGGCTCACCACCGATCCCCCCATATGTTGAAGCCTATTAAATAAAGTATCAGTAGATTGAGGTTTGTTTGATAATCTACATTGCTCGGCTATTGTATGTGTTTAATATTTGATATGTACATAAGCCGTTTCCAAGGTTAAGGCGTATTCGCATCATTGTGACCTGAGGTGTTCACGAGACATGTTTTACACACATTTTGCCCACATAAAACAAAAGAGGGTACGATAGTTGAGGTTGTGTCAGGGTATGTTTTTAAGAGGGAAAGTTTATAGAGAAACCTTAATTCTTCCATTTATTCTTATAACGAAGGTTCAGATGAGTTGCGTTAATTTATATTTTATTTCCAAAATGGTTACTTTCGACTTTTACTTTTGATTATATTTAATATAAAAGCAGGCTACCAACTGCTTGCAAGCTGAAAAGAAAACATTTCAAACAGAAATAATTGGTCACATTCTCTTAATATAGTCACTTCCATAACTATAGTACTGAAACACTTTCCCACAAATCTGACCAACACGTTGGATCACATTTACGAGATCATCCTAAGGTTAGCTGTACAAATTTCAAATTTTAGGACTCACATTTTGTATAGTAACGAATCCAGCCAGCAGCAAAAATCACGAAGTTGGAGCCTGAGGCAGACAGTCACAACGCCGAGGACAGAATTGTAACGAAAAGTCAAAACCCAAATGTGTGGCTCAAGTCAGTGTAAAAATATCAGCTTCATGAAGCCAAAGGCAGCTTCGTCCAGTGTCTGATATGGGACCTATGTTAACCCGCGCCGTCTCGGGGGGTCTTCAACCCCCTCAGGTATTTCGCGGATTGAACGAACGGCGCGCAACAGCGCACCAAAATTTGGCACACCTTTTCCCACATCAATATCTCATGCTGTTTCAAAATTTTGAAGTCAGGTCATCTAGGGTCAACGAGTTAGTCAAGGTCAAGTGAAGTCACCTCTAAATATGTTCAACCATTCATCACGCTTTAACGGATACAGATATTCTAATGGAATTTTCAGAATTTGCCTATCCTTAGGGATACAACAAAACGTACGAGAGGAATTTTTCATTTTTTCCGTTTTTGACTACATATTAATGTTGCATATTTGCCAATTAGAGTTCAAATCGATGATTCTGTCTAAAGTAAGCTTTTTTATATCAGAGACTGTAATGTGTAGAGCAGACCGAGAAACGTTGTTGACTTCCAACAACGTTTATCGGTCTGCTCTACCTATTACAAAAATAAAAGTAAAGAAAACTTGAACTTAAAATTTTGTAATTAAGAAAAGAAGAAATTTTATTTTTATTTTGGAGGGCCAAACAAATATATGGTCCGGGTCGATTTCGCTGTCCTTTTCTGATTCCAAATATTTTTTCTCAAATATCCCCCAAAATGAAGTCCCCACAGCCAAAAACATAATGTAAGTCTTGAAAAGTCGTGAAAATGTAGCCCCGCTAGTGACGTTATCGTTGGGGGAAATTGTATTATTCAGGGTCGATCTGGGCTCTGCATGCCGAGCGCCTTACGATGACACTTCTTTCGTTTTCGTGCGACGCTTAGTTTGGATTTTAGATGGGGTTACTACCCTCCTCCCCCCCCCCGATGCGGGATGTGAGTATCTGATCGGAGACGGCACGGGTTAAGCAGACTCTGTGATGTGCGTTGACAGATCTAGGCGTCACTGGGATGCCAAGTATTCAAAACCACAATGCCCTGCCCTGACTTCACCACCCAAAATGGTACATTATGTCTGGTTATCGCAACATGGGCTGGATCAAGGGGGAAATGTGCATTTCTGTAATTACTGTTGCCACACAACTTAGAAGCATGCTCCATTTAATATGGTAACTGTGGTGGAATGTCCTCTTAGTGATACATAGCTTTAATTTGGAAGGCAACATTTGTGGACCTAAATGAAGCGCAGTTGTTCCTTATGCTATTCTGTCGTCGGTCCTCACTATTGTGTGGAAGCGCCAGGATGGATGGGTTCCGGATGCTCCATGAATTCCTGAAATATACAGGCCTTTCCTCGAAGCACTTGTGGATCCACCCAGTCGGTTTAGAGGGCTGACTTCTGAGAAATCTTTTATCTTAAAATTCCTCCAATATTATGGGTGACGTAAACAAGCATCAGAAGGACATTGTTCAGGGGAAAGAACCAAAGTCGCATCAGTATAAAATAGATCATTCGGGGGGTACACTGGAGTGACATGGTTGGCCCCACGGGTCCACCATGTCTGGGAGTATTTTATGATACGCAAAAATTAACATAAATTACCAGAAATCGATCCGAGGGGCTGATGAAGCCCAAGGTCGGTTTCCACCAACTAGGTTAATTTTCCATTATTGCCAGTGAGAGAACATTTCATGGTGCTGACCTGAAGGACACAACTTAACAAGTATTACTATTGATGAACTTAAGGACAGAATACATGAAGGAAATTGGAGAACTCACATCGGGTGGGGGTCCACCCAATGGGGTTCCATGCTACACGGTGGCATAATGGGGGCATGTCAGCTCTAACAGGCGCCCTCCCCAGATGTATGCAAAGCACGTACATGGCCGGCTCCCCGAGCTGGAAGTAGAGGTGTTTCCCACCCTGGCCCCTGGTTAAGTCATCTTAAATATGATCTGCTTTGAAGCCGATTCTTGAAATGCACTGTCATTCGTCGCATGCTAAACTTAAAAATCATTAGTGGCTCCAATTCTATAGAACATAAATGCACCTGACATCATACGAGTAGATGCTATCATTTTCATGGCGAATCTGACTTGATATCCGTAATTTTGGAAGCAGAGATCTCAAAGTTGCAATCCTCTTTCTATATGTATAATTTATGGAATAGAAGACACTCTTTGATAACAAAAAAAAACACCTCCAAACACTGAGCATTCCCAGCAAACATTACCAGCATTAAACACTCAGCACCACCTAAGACAGCAAAACAGATCCACCCACAATGCAGTTCCAAATATGTCATCAGCTGTTGATAGTGCTGCAGGATACGTATCAATATATGCTCTACCAAATGTAAAGTAAGATGTTTTATAATTATAAAGAGTGAAAATAGACATATAATACAAGTAAGATTTCTTCATGCACTCCAATTCACCTTTTTCCCACAGCATTTCAAAGTATATGAAAAATAAGCCATCCACCACTATTCAGCGAGTGCCGGAGGTTCCATCGGTTTTTCTCACACACGGTTTGACGCGTCGTTTCGCAAACACACTTTTACACTCCTGTCACACACAATCACATGTTTCGCGAAAATGTAGGACCATCATGAAACTTCGTTACGTGACTTAGACGACGATAAGAATCGCCTCTAACTAGTGAAAAAATAGCGAGGACCGGAATTGGTACTATCTTTTCACCTCCGGTACTCGGTTGTTCGGGTGTACTCAAATTTGGTCCTCGTTTTACACGCCTTACAAGTGCACACACACACACACACACACACACACACACACACACACACACACACACACACACACACACACACACGCACTGCTGAGTGAACTGCTGACGAAAGGTTACACGACAACCAGGATAGCAAAAACAAATGACACAGAAGGCTGCAGTGGCCGGGTATTCACAGTTCTCCCATATGAATCAATACCGTATGGACATATATCGATATAGCACAGACGAGCCGAGGATCTCACATTGTTTCAGAACACCAAAGAGCCTCCAGTGGAGCAATCCAATTTTCACTAGCAAGATGGCAGACGCTGCTAGAGGGCACTATCTTCCCGTGCCGATGCTCCTCTTGTCGTATAAATGGGATAAATCTGCAGGTGCAGCCAACGCTAACGATACTGCCGAAGGATAGTAATACTGAGAAAGTGAATTGGGGGTAGCCTGACACAAATCTTGATGCCATTCTGGTTAAATGGGATGAGCAAATTGCGACGAAACGGAACCAGGTGCGCAACAATCAGCTGGCCGTTGGAACAAGCGCAACTTGCTCTATAGTTATGTGCATATACATATATATATATGTATGTATATATATAAATATATGTATACATCTGCAGGTGCAGCATCAACAACAAATATGTTCCAGGCATTGGATGACTGCCCCCAGGATAGCAGTAGTGAGTCAGTGCTGGTCATAGGAGACTCTCGTGTGCGTCATTTAGAGCGGGTATTTTGTAAAGGTAGGAGGGACAGGAGGTGCATCACCAGGCCTGGTGCCAAGGTGAAGGACCTGGTAACTGCGGTGGCACAGGTCACCAGTGATCACCAGTTTAACACAGTCATAGTGCATGTAGGGGTAAATAACATAGGTCATACTAGGAGCGAGGAGCTTCTGCGGGAGTACAGGGCCCTTCTGGCCACCCTGAAGGGTACCAATAGAGTGCTTGTAACAGGAATTTTGCCTAGGGCTAGAGCCTCCCCTGAGTGGAGCTCTAGGGCACTGGCAGCTAACACCAGGGTAGGAAAGCTCTGCCAGGAGCTAGGTTTTACATTTGTAGACGAGTGGAGCAGGTTTTATGCATCGTGGGACCTCTATCAGAAGGATGGCCTGCATTTTTTTGAGAAGGGTGTCCATGTGTTAGGCAAAGTATATGAGCATGTCCTTCAGGGAAACTAGGAAATGGGGTGGGGAGGGATGAAATTCCATTGCCAACTCAGGAATATTCCAATAGTGTAAGCCAAGGCAATAGAACCTCAAAGTCTGCAAATAGGGACAGCAGCAACTCAAGGGGACAGAGTTATAGTTCATCTAGTGATAAAAGAACTCCTCAATATGAAAAAGCCAAAGGTGGTTATGGAGCATTTGTTAAGTGTATGATGTTTAATGCTCAGAGTATCCGTTCCAAATTTGATGAGTTCAAGTGTTATGTTGCTGAGGAGGAACCGGATTTTGTTTGCATTACGGAGGCATGGGTCAGTGAAGGATATTTTGGAGATAACTTACAGGACTATGAGATCCAGGGATACAATATGTTTTCGTGCAATAGGGGTCCAGCAATGAAAGGGGGTGGTGTAATGCTCTATGTGAATAGCTTATTCAGTTCTCAAAAAGTAGCAGGTGGGGATAAAAATGTGTCTGTAGAGTCCATTTGGCTTGATGTCACTGTGGGAAAAGGCAACAGCAATACTCTTAGGATAGGAGCTTTCTACCGATCAGGAACCCTGCCACATTCTCAGCAACTAGAGCTTGACAAGGTGATTTGTGAGGAAATCAGTAGAAACTTTAAGAGGAAGTGCCTTATTCTCGGTGACTTTAATCTAAAAGGTTATGAAAATGCTGGTGTTGGCTCCCCATCATGCAAAATGTTCAGGAAATGCCTTGAAGAGGACCTGTTCTTACACCAGTTTGTATCGGAACCTACCAGGCATGGTTCATTCTTGGACCTTGTATTCTCGGATTTAAGTGACTTGGTTCAAGACTTGACTGTAGGCGAAACTCTGGGAAAAAGTGACCATAACATAGTTAGATTCAAGGCACATGTAGGGGAAACTATCAAGGATAATTTGGTAAAGGTTCCAAATTTCAACAAAGCAGACTTTAACGGCATGAGAGCGGCTTTAAGTGCCATCAGATGGGAAGAAGAATTCTCCAATTTAAATGCCTGTGAAATGTGGGAAAAGTTCAAATCTTACTTAAAGGAAACCCAGATTAGACATGTCCCCCAAAAGCAAAGACGCAAAAGAAGGGTAGGAAAGCCAGCATGGCTTACACCAGACGTGATAAAAGCAATTAGGGCTAAGAAAACTGCATTTAGAGTTTTTAAAGAAGCCTCAAATGTCATTAATCTAAAGGCGTATCGAAAAGCTAGAGACACTGTGAAGCAAAAAACCAGAGCAGCAAAGCGAGCAAAGGAACTGGATTTAGCTAGAAACTGTAATGGGGACAGTAAAAAGTTCTTTAGTTTCTACAAGCTGAGTAAAGTTTCTAACACAATTGGTCCACTGGAAGTAAACGGGACTACATTGGGTGAGGATAGTGAGATGGTTGAGGAGCTGAGCAAGCAGTTCAAATCAGTGTTTACATTGGAAGATATGACCAATCTGCCGACCGTACACCATAGTTCAGATACATGGGATCTGACAAATGATGTTGATTTCATTGGTAGTGGTGTTGTTTACAATCATATCAGGAAAATAAAGCCAAATAAGGCAGCAGGATCTGATGATATTTATGCTAGGGTGTTGCGGGAAACTGAAAAGGAACTGGCATTTCCACTTAGTATAATATTTTGTAGATCAGTTTCACATAATGAAATTCCAACCGATTGGAAAAGGGCAAATGTAGTTCCTATTTTCAAGAAAGGAGAAAGAGGGAAAGTTGAAAACTATAGGCCAATAAGTCTCACATCCCTAGTCTGCAAGGTACTCGAATCAATTATCAAGGATAGAATAGTTAGTTATCTGGAAGGTAGCAGATTGATTCAAGATACTCAACATGGATTTAGAAAAGGACGATCGTGTCTCACAAACCTCTTGGACTTTTTGAACTTCGCCACAGAACAATTTGATCAGGGAAATCAGGTTGATGTAGCATATCTTGACTTTAGTAAGGCCTTTGACAAGGTACCCCATAAACGGTTAATGATACAGCTTCAGTCCCATGGTATTGCAGGTAGCATCTTAAAATGGATAGAGTTGTGGCTTTCAGATAGACAGCAAAGAGTGATGCTAAATGGTACAAAGTCATCATGGCAAAATGTTCTTAGTGGAGTCCCCCAGGGGTCAGTACTAGGGCCATTACTGTTCATTATATTTGTAAATAACATTGAAAGTGGCCTAAGCAGTAAAGTTTTGAAATTTGCAGATGATTTGAAGGTCTTTAAGGCAATAACAGGTCAGGATGAGCATATCTCGCTGCAAAAAGACTTAGACGAACTTGTGAAGTGGTCCGAAGAATGGCAAATGAAATTTAACTTTGATAAGTGCAAAATCATGCATGTAGGTAAGCAGCATATGAAGGCTCCATACTTGATGGGTGGCCAAGTGCTATCAGTGACTCAACAGGAGAAGGATTTAGGTGTTATTCTAAACACAAAATTGGGGGCATCAGAACAGACCAAGGAAGCCAGGAAGAAGGCACTGAGAATGCTCGGGGCAATAAATAGGAATGTATCATACAGAAGTGAGGAAGTGATCAGGAAGCTTTACTGTGCATACGTCAGGCCACATTTGGAATACTGCATCCAAGCTTGGTCTCCTAGCTATGAAAAAGATTGTTGGCTTTTAGAGAGAGTACAAAAGAGGGCTACAAAAATGGTTAATGGCATAAGCAACCTGGCATATGAGGAAAGATTGAAGAAATTGAATATGTTTTCACTTAGATATAGAAGGCTGAGAGGAGATCTCATCGAGGTCTTTAAATTTGTCAATGGTCTGGAGAGGGGATACCTTGGGGAAATGTTTGAATTTAACAGAAATGATGCAATTAGAGGTCATAAATTCAAAATTAAAATTAACCACAGCAGAACAAGGTTAAGGCAAACTTTCTTCACCAACAGGGTAGTGGAACACTGGAACCAGCTGCCAGAAAACATCGTCAGTAGCAGAACATTGAACATCTTTAAAAACAGCATAGACAATCATTATAAGAATAGAGGGCTTGCTTTTCAGTATTACAGGGAGGGCTGATTGGCAGATTTGGTGGGCAACTGGTTCAGTGTACAGAGTGCAACCAAGAAGGGCCCTTGTGGCTCAGAGTTGCACTGATCTTTTATGTCTTTATGTCTTTATGTCTTTATATATATATATATATATATATATATATATATATATATATATATATATATTTATATATGTATATATGTATATATATACATATATATGTATATATGCATATATATGTATATATATACACACACACATATATATATATATATATATATATATATATATATATATATATATATATATATATATACCCACTTTACCTCCATTTTCCGATCTATATCTCTCTATTTCACCATCTCTTTATTTATCTTTATATCTCTTCATCTATATCTATATCTATACCCGCTTCGTGCAATAAGCAGAGCCTGCAGCCTGCAATAAAACACCACCGCTCTGTTGCAGGCTACCCCCGTCCGCGCGTGGTCTGGAAGGTGGGCGGTGTTGTCGTGGCTCGCGCGTCTCGAGTGGATGGAGACCAAGTGGTCAGTCAGTACAGCATCGGGTCCTTGAGTCGCGACGATCTTCACAAGACACTCACCTGTCTGGCGAGCAACACAAACCTGACGGCCCCCGCCACCGCGTCCGTCATGATCGACATGAACTGTGAGTACCGGCCCCACCTACGCCAACTGATATCACATTGTTCAGGTGCTCCTGTGCAAGCTGTGCGTTTGCTAAGATGTTCTTCACCAGCCTAACACGACGATCGATCCAGAAATGAATCGACCTAAAGTCAAGATTGTACTGGTTATCCCGTTCTACGTGCGAAATGATAATTTTTACCAAAACTGCATGGCTTCGGTGGGCTTTTGGGAGTGCTTTCTGGAGGTTTTCGGAGGTGTTTGTAGCTACCTGCCAGGTCGTTCAGTATGACTAGTGTACAGTGTTTATAGCTACCCGATATTCTCCGACATCGGATTGCGTATAAAGCAGCATCCAGACACGAACTGCTTAGCACTATAAATAGTATTATCTAGTTCCGTCGTGGATCCGACATGAAAAGCAAATTTCATCCATAATCCCGTTTTATGATGCCGAAGAACCTGAACATTCACTTGATACGAATTCGAAATATATTTCCGACTATTCCTGTATGTTACAGGTGCGTTAAAATGTGTGGAAACAATATTTACTTCATGCTCTGATTTCGCATTCCCTGCGGGGTCATAGAGCACGTAAAATATATCAGTGGGAATGCGTCGAGATGCGACGAATCAGAGCTATCCATTGCTGTTGAAGTTAATCCAATCCATCAAAGTCTGCCTGAGTCATTTGCCCTATAATCGCCCGTTAAACAAAGATATGCATATTTCCGAACTGCCCCAAGAAGCTGAAATTGTAAAGATCCCATCTAGTTGTTCATGCTCAGGATCAGTGTCGCATCCAAGAGAAGATCCGAGGGGGACAGAGGGGTCAGCGATCGGAGTTTCATTTGGGACCATCAGCCTTATTTAGAATGGGTTCCAAGCGCGACTTAGATACCTTGCACTTAAATACCTTTCAAAGATTACGCTCATATTTCATGGCTGAATGAAGTTTTGTCAACGTGGAGTGGAATAATACAACAGCGCCATTTTCAGGTCCATAAGTGAACATTGAGGTATGAGGAGGAACAATTTTGAAGTCCATAATGATATTTGTGACCAATAAGAGCCCCTTTAACGGCTGTCGGGGCCACTTGAGATATTAGAGGCCAGCCATTGAAGATTGGAAGTGCCCTTTTAAAACTAAGGGACAGTGTGCGTCCTATTTTGTGCTCGTTCACGATGTTCGAGACCTCAATAGTTCAAGAAGGGCGTTGTGGATTTGGGAGACCCTTTTGTGGCCTCAGAGCGTTCTGTCACCTCTGAAGGGGTTGTCCTGGGCGCGGCATGCTCCATTTGAGGGTCTGCCACAGGCCCATTCAATTTATAGCATTCACCATCTTTGCCAAGAAGCTTTTCATTGTCTTAGGACCAAACGTGACAGGCGAGTCTAAGTACAAGTTCGTATACACCTCTTACTTCATACTTAATTAAATTATGTGCATACTATTGTCCGGGGTTTTCGCAAGCTCACGACTGCCAGTAATTTCAAGATGGGCAAAAGGAATTGTTGCAGAATCAAGTGTTACCGTGCAAGTCTGTCATGCCAATTGGCCTGACGTCCCGCCACTTGTCAGAGCTGCGACAATTGCGACAGCCGCGAAATGTCCGCTGTCGCCCACAACATCCAATCCATCAAACGGTCGCCTGGCAATTTATGTGCTGATGGGCATCAATGAGGGTATAGGCCTTTAATGCCCAACTCCGTCAGGGTTACACAAACACCTTCCTGAACCCCCAAACTGGTAGCGCCGCGTCTGTTCCCGGCCGCCACTGGAACGTGTTTTTCATGCCAGTCACTGGGCAGACGCTATGCTCAACACGTGTGTCCGGTTCCAATTGTCACGAGACATTGGCTGCTGCGCCAATTATTATCTCTCAGCAACTTGTGAAGCTACATTGGCTGCTTCTCATATAGCTGACGTTTGTGACGTTGCAGATGACATAAAAATCAATTTTTACACTTTTGGGATGCACATTTCCTATAAAAAAATTCGCTCTTTGTGATGTTTGATGTACTTCATCGCATGTTATATCGTCATATTATTTGATGAAATGGATTTGAATTGGACCAGGGAAGCTAAAATTATGCACATGTGGACATGTATTGCAGTTTTACCGAAATTCGAAACGCAATATCGCAATTACGTACATTTGCGCATACATACTTTTGAGCATACGTACATTTGCGCTTACGTACATTTACGTATACGTACATTTGCGCTTACGTACTTTTGCAATACGTACATCTGCGCTTACGTACATTTGCTCACGTGCATTTGCTTACGTGCATTTGCTTACGTGCATTTGCTTACGTGCATTTGCTTACGTACATTTGCTTACGTACATTTGCTTACGTACATTTGCTTGCGTATATCTGCCATATGTACATTTGCACTTACGTACATTTGTCTGAGAATCCCTGTTGCGGCATATGGCCTGTGGAATATAGCCTGGCCAGAAGGCATCGTTCATACGGTATAATTTGCCAGGTAACGTCAGCTTTAGTTTGGTTTCGTTTAGTTTATTTGCACGTCATCTGAGGACATGGGAACCCAGTGACATGTAGTCAGGAAGAAGAATAGAACGCACCATTTGCGCGAATAATACAACTGGTCGAAACGCCCTAAGGCCCAGGTAAAAGCAGATAGCACTCGTACGTCCACACAAGCACATTTAATTACACCTAACTACACGGTCAACTGTCCAGACCAGACACGAACATGGCAAATATCTCCTATGCAGATACGTGATCACCCGCTTCCTTAATCAGACATACCGTGGTTCCGAATATCACCTTCGGGATTGCTTCCGAAAAATTGGTCGTAAGGTCTTGATATTCTGGAGTATGTTTCACTTATAAACGTATTGACTCGAGCAAGTGGAATGTGACGCAGTGTCCTGGCATCAAAAGTCCTAGGAGGTACAGCCAACGGAAATTGTTCTAGTAAAAACAGTGAATCAGTGTTGTAGCAATGTACGCTCCGAACAAAAATGGTATCGTGTTCGTGATGTCAGATTCGCGAACTCAAAATATAGTAACACGGAGGTGCTCTGTAGATATGCACTAATTGTCGGCTTTGGGATATACAGGCATACCATAAATGCGTGCTGAATGCGTTCGATTCTGGACATTCTCCATTGCATTGACAAAATTATTTCCCTCGTTTGCCTGTTTGGGACGGTCTCATCCGAGGTCCTAATGCTGTGTTGCCTTTCCTCACAATGGCATCTATCTGGTCTGCAAAGGTCAGCATTTCACAGATAAGTACGCCTAAATCACACATAACATTAACTCTTGCTATTGCCATACCCCTATTGTGTACATAAGGCCATCGAGGGGCGTCATAATGTGAGCGAAATCACTTTGAATTTGGGTGGGTTTGGCGTCAGTTCCCTTGGCACGGACAAGTGACACAGGCGGTCCAGCTCATGCTGTAGCTCATGCACATCCGATGTTTGGTTCACTCTGCAGTGCATCTTCACGTTGTCGGCAAACATAAGGCAGTTTGGCTTAAGGCAAATTCTGAACGAATATTTATGAAGCACGTGAACAATACGGGTGCATTCCGCCTTCGGGCGTGCCAGACGACACCGGAATCCAATTCGGACACGTTTGCCATTCGCAACCACTTAGAACTCCTGTCCGGACATATATGATGCGCTGCATTGAAGTACTTCGCCATAAATGTTAAAATGGCCCTTCAGCATACACAAAATATATGTATGATTGTCACTTCGGCATGCGGAACTAGTTTCTGTGTAAATCGCATCTGTCTGAGGGCTGGTAGAGATGTGTCCGGACGGTTTGTAACAGCCTGCTCAAATTAGAAGCAGACGAGCGTCCGCACATGTGCCCGTGTTTGGCGTGGGATGTCACTGACTTGACAACAACTTCCTACATGGTGGTAGCCGTGACATCGCACGATAGTTGCGTGGTATACTTTTAGGCGCTTCTTTAATATGGCAACAAAGTATATTTTTAAGACATCCGTGAGACGACACCTTGGTCCAGAGACAGTGACACATTTTGTTATCCATGTTCTCAGCTCCTCGACAAACTGGTGAAATGCATGGGGGCCGATGTAGTCTGCATCACATGTCTAATGTTGATTTATGTTCATAAGTATGCTTCCAACAGCTTTCTCTGTCACTTTTCCGGACAGCATATATCATGCTGATTTACGTTCATAAGTATGCCTCCAACAGCTTCCTCAGTCACTTCTGGCCGCATGTCTTATGCTGATTTACGTTCATAAGTATGTTTCCAGCAGCTTCCTCCGTCACTGTGTCCGGATCGCGTGTGGTACGCTGATTTACGCCCATATGCGTGCTTCCAGCAGCTTCCATTGCCACTTTAAATGTGCATAGCCGGTGGACCGCAATTTCGGCAGCGTCCGGTAGCCGTGTTGCACATATGACAATACTTTTTTGCAAAAGTTGTATTAAGTAGATCAGCTTTAGCAGAATCGCGATTAGCTTTGTTATCTATGACCATATAAAAAGGTAGAGAACAGGTTTCCCACTTAACACACACTACAAAGGTCTATAACGTTTTAATGTCCACGATCAGCCTATTTAGACACCGGTAAAAGTTCGCAATGCAAGGCTATTTGAATCTTTCACGTGTTCTCGGGGGTAGGCCACGTTTTCAGGTGTGCACGCAGTACACACATGAAACACCAAAAGGGACGTAAACTGAACATTCTTCTTAATACCCGACGGGTTTCTTTTTCTTTCAGCGCCAAGTGCAATATCCTGTCGAACCATGGTGGATGTCCACAGCGCAGTGTCGCTGTCGGTACATGATGCTTTATTGTGACAGCAGGGTCATAAAATGTCTTATGGTGGCAGTACGGTCATAAAAAGTACTGGCAGCTTCAGCTACCGACATTCGATCTAACAAACATCAGAGCGTATATCAGAAAGCCCTCCGCAACCCATCCCATCCAGCTCGCTCACAATCTAGGGCAGGATCATTGCCACTGATGGCACCACAGCATAGACGTCGCGAACACCCCCCCCCGCCCACACACACAACCTCGATGGTCAGGGGAAGGTATCCTCGGTGGTCGGGGGAAGTCACTCCGTCGCTAACCTCCGCCTCGATGCACAGCCGACTCGACAGCGCCAGTTCCAAACAGATGTGTTTGCGGTGGCGGATGGGCCGCGTCACGCACCGGCCGAGCCACGCCAGGTGGCGGTCGTCGGGCAGCCCCCGACAGGTCGAAGCTGAGATGGTCGATCCGGCACCGGAGTCGCCCGCCGTGCGTCCGTGCCGTCCGGGCGACGCACTATGGGACAGGCTGGCCTGTCAAGTGACAACTCACATAAAAAGTCGATTTCTGAGCTGGTTTTCAACGTAGGAACTGATTCTGGCAACCGTGGTTGTTTATGATGACAATTTTATTAAATATTGTTATTGTTCATGTACCAGCGTGCGGTGCGCGCCATTTGACAATTGTGCATCACATCTCGTCGTACGTTTCCAAACACGATGAACTCAGAAATATAATTGGACAGTTTGTAACCACATTTAGCACTCGGTGACAAGAAGCATATATTCGGCACTATCCATCAGTGAAAACCAAAAATGATACGAAACAAAAGACACAGTAATGAAAACAGGGCAAAACCAAACTCCCTCACTCACTGAACCCGGAGTCGCTAATGTTTTGATCTGCGGCGGCTTGCAGCATGCTCCAAGAGTCCGAGGTCAAAGACCTCTTACCCCGGGCTGCTGCTTGAAAACGTTGACTTGCGGCGGAGGAGCTTATGAGCGGGTCGCTGCTCAACAACAGGTATCTGAACTGGCCGGTGATGTGCAGCCGCGAGTCCTTCCGTGCATGTCCTACGCCTTATGCAGGGACATCCTTGTTGCGGGACCCCTGGGCTTCCTCGTCCGTGATTCCGATGGACAAGATCAATGATGCGATGACTTGATATCCGTGTATCAGCACTCTGTTCAGTGTTACTGGCATCGGGTGCGAAGGGCACAGCGCAACATAGAGCTCCGCCGTGTAGTCGCAGTAGTCGGCGAATTTACTTGAGTCGATTTGGCACCCAGATGCCAGTACTCGCAGGTTGGCCTGGATGCGTGGAGGCGATGGATGAGTCCTTCGTCGACACCGGTTACTTCTGCCAGCCTCGACTCGTCGCTGAATGCCCGTCTGGCCGTGTTGTCGTCATTCGGCGTCCCGCCGCTACCCGCTCCAGGCTGGTCCGCGTGTAGGTGCAGAAGATGCCAGAACTGATTTTGGACCATCTTCTTGCGCTGAACGTCTTCCTATCTGTCAGCTATTGACCTGTACTGCCACTTTTTATGTTCAGTCTGGAGCTGATGTGCAAGACGCACTCGAAGAGTCAGATCCAGACGTACAGGGTGCTCAGGCCAAGTCGCAAGTGTTCTCTGTTGACTGCTAACTGACGCACGTGGGGTAGATCGTTCATAACTATGAGCGTGGAAGAGCAGATGAGACAGGTCTGAATTGACGCTATATTGGTGATGACGAACACTTTCACGTCGAGCATCGTCTACTCCGACGTGAAATCCACACTGACGCTGGCGCCTTCCAAATCATGCGTCTGGAGGTTGTCAATCTGCTACCGCCAGGACATCGACTCTTCTCCGCTCAGAGCAGGCGTCTCCTTGCAGCATTGCAACTTCATGGGCCTGCAGAACCGAGTGGAAGATGGTGCCTGGTTACACCACACCACCTGACCACCATGGGCCAACTGGAGCGGCACTGGAGAGGTCAGAAGCACCTGGCTGTCTTGGGTTACCTCTGGCGTACCACTTTGCTTGTAGAGGCTTTTATCGGTGGACCCATCAAATCCCCACCTGCAGATGAGCTGCAGTCACTCGGTTGTCTACATCGACCATCGAGCAGACCGACTCTTTCTGCATGTGAAGCAGCCGATCACTCGTGTGAGCCAGCAGAGATTGCAGACGCACTTCGGCGCGCATCGGCTCAATGCTGATGTTTTCCGAGTAGCACCGTTCTTTAGCAGATCGGATGCAGTTGTATGTCGGATAAATATACGCGTGTTGTTTTTTGGCCGAGAGTGGCGTGAACTGTCATGCCGCCTTGGTGAATTTTCCATCCACAAAAAGGGCGAGTGCTTCATCTTCGGGGTGCTATAAGGACTTAGGAGTTTTATCACAGAACAATTGACGCACCATTGTCCGTCCTGTCGAAGTTTCTACCGACCGATTAAGCACGGATTCCAGGTCGTCCCAGCCCTCAATTCTCGCTTTCCGTCTCGCCGCGTACACCAGCTTATCAGAGCAGTGTGCCGAATCAGCGACTTTGTGGCGTTTCGCTTTGAGCCACGAGTCTTCTCCGAAAAATTCAACCGCTGTCTGTCGCGAATGGGCACAGGAGTCTTGCCACTTGTCGATGCACCCTTCACGTTGACATCTTGCTTCAGCCACTTTTCATTAGCTTTGATGAATTGTTCATAGCGCCAGTCGGACTTGGCCAATTTAACTTTCAGTTCGACTATAAATGCACTTATATCTCAGCTGGAACGGGCCGGTTCGACTGGCTGGATGCCTTACTACTTGAGGAAAGCCGAAATACTTTACACTGTTGCTTGTATCAGTCCGCCACTCTGATAAATATACTCAGATGCTGCTTTTCTGGACATTACTGATTCAATATAGGGGAGACTGGGTCTAGTTGATGTGATAGTGCACACTCAGTCCTCACTGTAAGAGTGTAGTGTAAGACCACGGCCTCTCTATATTCGCTCTATGCACGGTCTTGTTACACAAACTGTTGACTGTGGCCCTGCTCTGATGCGACTGGCTCTGCTGGGGCGAACAGTCGGGAGTGGAGCGCGCGTCCGTGGAGGTCTATGATGATAGAACCATAAACCACGATTCGGTTTATGGTTCTACCACGATTCGTTTCCGTTTATGCAATCGCCTATGGTGACTGCAAACGTTGAGTTGCAGTAGCACCCACAGACGTGTGATGTCGCCTATGGCGACCACAGACGTATCCGAAGCAGCTACCGCCGTGAGGGCGTGCAGTGCCGCCATCGTTGCTGCCGGCGCCTCCGCCGCGTCATCCGGATGGCATCAGCGTGCGATTTTTGCTGGAAGAGATTTGCCAGAAGAAACGCTGACGTCATTTTCAGTTCGGCGACCAGCATCTGCGCCTCCCTCGGCTCCAGCAGGTCTCGCCTCAGGGCCGGGGCCGGCCCGCTGATGAAGCCAGCCACCCCGCGGACGACGCGCTGCATCAGACAAGATGTAGGACAGATCGCGTCTGTACAGCGGCTGGGTGGTCGGCGCCGACTCCAGTCTCAGTCCTGGCCAGGCCACCGTGTCGTTGAGCCGCGTTCTGTCGTTGTTACAAAACTTAGTTGTGGAGGCGCAGGCGTACGTTCGCGCAAGGCACCAAGTTTTTGATACTTGGCACGCTCTGTACAGCCATGGCTGTATTAATAAGACACTTAGCAGTAGCAGAGCTGGGGTGTGAAGTTTTACGTCTCCCTATATGAAATGTGGCCTACATCCATGATATGCGGCTTAAGTGCTGGAGTCGTGCGCAATAACAATGTATTTCATAGGAAGAAATTAGCCATAAAGAGGAAGTGGTGTGGAATCCAAAACGGGGTTACAATGCCTAGTCTAATATCCATAAACTTCATTTAAATCGAACAAAGTCTAAAGGCCCAAGTTCGAAGCAAACCACCATACGTTCTCTTCCGCACAATTAAAAAATGCGCTTCTGCTGCACAATTCGACTTCTTCACTTTCGCACACCTCGCCTTGGGTTTGGTGATCACCACGTTATTTCCAATACAAATTTCACACTCGTCAGTGTGGGCACTTAGCAACCATCGCCAGTGGAGGTGGGAGAAGGGGGGAGGAACCACTTTGCTTTTCGAATCGACGAACAAAAAAAACGGACTTGTGAGGTGGGACGAGATCTTGATGTTTTTTTTACCGATTTGAATGACAGGACTGGCACAGGGACAATGTACCTGACAGACTAAAATCCAGACGTTTCATAATTTGATCGCGAATGCTTCCGATCCTGCAACTGATATGCCCTTTCAGTTAGTAAAAGAACTTACCACGGTATATCAGGGACGTATTTTATGGATGCAATGACTTATTTCTGGTTCCATTTAAGGCATAGGTCGCGGGTCAGGTCAGACCAAGGCCCGATTCTCTAATTGAAAACTTGATATCTGACGAAGTCTTTTCCTTCAACAATCCCAGAAAAATTAGATAGTAAAGCTGATTCCGCACTTAAAATTATCCTGCACATTCTGTCAAGCAAAATCAACTTAGGTCGATTACGTTGAATGACTGGACTGGCACAGGGACAATGCCCGTATGTCAAGTCCGTCATCTATTAGCCAATCCTGCACAAAATGCGTCTCTTTAGGTTGCAGTGTTATGCTAAGATGCGATAATCCACGATTGCTGGGGCGTTCCACGACAGATCGACAAATAAAATTTCGATTTTGCACCCCCACATCTCAGATTTTGATGAAAATGAGTCTATAGGGTTATCAGCTGCCCTAAACACGCCTGTGACATTTTCAGGCCTCTTCGACTTCCGGTTTTCGAGCTACAGCCTGCAACATTTTTACATTCGAAGCATACATGGCTTTGTTTGGCAGGATTTTTCCCTGCTACATTGAATGATAAGTAGGTGAGTTTGTACATCAAAATGATTGCAATCCCATGCAGAATGAACGTTTATCACTATCGAAACCATAGCAATTAAATATATGTCAAATATAACACTTTAAAAAATGCCAAGTTCTCTTGAGCAATTTTCCCCTTCGATATTGTGATTTTTGATATTTTTTTAATGAAAGAGCGTTGATTATTACCTATATTTGATCAATAAAAAAAGTTGTTATCGGCTTATAAATATTTTAAACATAATTTCAAACACCAACCGCCCGGCCTCATTTTACCCAATACGGCGTCGTTCAGCAACGCCGCGGCCAGCTGCTGCCAACGGGGGATAGGGGTGCTGGCGGCTGTCGTCCGCGGCCCCGTGGGATTGAGAGGACACTATGCAGATTATTCATAAACACCAGGCAGGACGTTTTAGCACTTCATTTATTATTCACACAAATAACAAGCCGGAAAGTACATGTACATTTGCGAATGCTAACGAGATGGTACAATGAGCCTTATCAGAGGTACAAAATGCATAACTTAACATTAGCTCACTTCACATTGTAATTCGCACATAAACAAAATGAAATCAGCTGCCGATGTAGGTCACGCTAACCATTCAACCTAAATCCTGTAGCAAATCAGGCCACCATCACTTCTCTTCCTTCACTTATGGCAAGTTCTCGCACAACGACAAGGTTTGCCTTCACTGGAGTTACCCTGTGTATTTTTAGAGTCCCTTTGACAGTTTTTGCCATTGACAGTTTATCGCCAAGCTCATGCCGTGTACGACTAACCTCTTCTTTCGCTACAAAGCAGCACTCGGTATGCAAATTACCCTTGTCCTGTAGCACCTTACATAGCTTTTCCGCCGTAAGAATGTGGTCCGAGTGTGTCCGCGAAAGACTGGCGCTAGCTGCAACCATTTTCAGTGTACCCCCAACACCGTCGCACGAATGTTTCCCATGCGACGTTGCAAAAAAATTCCAATCGCACTGGACTCCGAAATCCTCATCATGAAAACTCACATTCACGAAATTAAACTTATTCTTGTACTGGGCAGCTGACCCATCCGAAAAATAATGAATCTTTTTCAAGTTCGGGACTATGCCTTTCACTTTCGGTACAATGTGCTGCAAGAATGTGTGCACAGCGACGGTGTCATGCCTCAGTTCTTTTGATAACACGCAAAAACTGTGGCATTCAATCTTTCCAGCCTCTCGCCAATAAACAACAAACGGATGAACGGTACACTGTGGTGCGTTCCAGTGATATGACTGAATATCGTCTTGAACTACAAAAGTGTAGTTTTCTGAAAAAATCTAATATGATCAGTGCTTCATGCTCAGGTAGCTGCTTTTTTAGATCGTCGAAATATTTACTTTGATGCTGACTCGTGAAATGATGCCGAGTAAATGTCACAATGGCGTCAGACAGTTTGTCAAGAAACTCGTCCATAGGAAGAACAATTTCGGTCAAAGTGCAACGATCCGTGCTTAGCCACTGACTAAATCTGACTTCGTCCACCAAGTCTGAGATTTCCCCTGCCTGCGCATTTAAAGTGTCGATCAAATATGACCTGACACCGTCCTGACCTGGACAGTTTTCACACTTTTGCAGCATACAGGCTTCCCTCCCGACATCACAAACCGCGTGCTTCAACAGGTCCTTGTAGGTAATGTCTTTTAAGCCCAGAGACGCTAACATTAGCTTCACGTTCTGGTGATAGTAACATACACAAACCGTATGAGTGCCGTTGCTTCCCAACAGGACACAGTGTTTGGGGCGGAGGCTGGTGAACTTCGAAAACCCAATGCGCGGGTTGCTACCGTTCTCTTTATAATGTTGGTAAATTTCCTGCAAATTACCTAAAATCAAACGTTTCTGCTTCTTTACTTTAACCCCATTTTCATCTCTTACCGTCACATAGTCTTTTTTCCAGGACATATTATACTGCAGCCTGGTACGGCAGTTGCAGCAGAGCAAAGTTATCTCTGTGATCCTCGTATCACCGACTTGAGTCACAAGTGTTTTGGACGCCGTTCTCAAGCCTCCCCGAGCTCTTGCTTTGTGCCTTGCAAAAGTATCGGCACAAAAAGGATGATTAGAACGCTTCATGGTTTGGTTGATTAGACCACACACTTGTCTTCACAACACCTACTACTACGACCTGTCCTTCACCTCGCACTCCTACGAACTGTCCTTGCGAACTGTCTAGTTTCACAGACTCACCCCCTGAGTAAACACGCATACTGCGCCAGTATGCGTGGGCCAGGGGGGAGGTGGCAGTCACGTCTCCCATATTATCCTCCCGGGACGCGCGTCTCCTTTGTTGACATCCCACGCTCGGCTCCCCTTCCCCTCCCCTCCCCCCGGCAGGCGTATCGCGAGGCAGCGGCAGCGCGCGCACCGGTCCGGTGAGCGCAGCGCCCGCATTCACCGCATTTGATTCGTCTTTCCAAGTCGATAACCACTTTTTTTTATTTATGTTTCTAGGGTAAAAAACTACGCTCTTTCATATGAAAGTGAGAAAAAATACGATATCGTAGGGGAAAAATGTTTTTATTTCTTTTCAATTTTTTATTTGGCTAGAGTCGGCAAAAATTACGTAATGAAAGTTTAAATGGTGGCATAGTCATATTCTTCAATGTTTTGTCTTCATTTTGACGTATAAATTTCTTCAGTTACTGAAAAATTACTCAGAGAAAATTAGCACCAAAGATAGTCATGTCAGTGCAAAATGTAAAAATTATATAGTTCATAACTAGAAAACGGTAAACCTAAGAGACTTCAAAATGACACAGGCGTGTTCAGCGATGCTGATAACCCTATATAACCATTTTCATCAAAATCTGAGGTGTGAGGGTGCAGGTCACATGTCGATTTGTCGTGGAATGCCCCTGCTTTAAAAAATAAGGATGTTGGAAGTTGTTACCTTTTAGGACATAGCTCCGTGACCTGGCAGACATAGCAACAAGAATTTTCACGAGCTCCGAAAAAGACGCTACAGACGAGGGCGGGCTGCATCGACCACCCCGTCCAGTGGCGATGGTGAGGCAATATGCAGCTGCCTCCCACACATGTGCCTGAGAGTCCAACATCGTCTCCTCGGGTGCCGCAGAACGGCTGCAGACGGCCATTCAGCGTCCGTTTGCTCTTGCGTCAGCCGCTCGCTCTTCGTAACCGCTGCTATCGTCGTGCTGGATCCAACTTGATCAGAATCCATGACGTGGTCCCCAAGGACGCGGCAAGTCTGCATGGCGTCCCAGCCAGTTGGTCATGCACCGTCTATAGATTCGATCAGCGTCCGGTCAGTGAGGACCGACGCCTGGAGACGTGACCTTCCCGGGGGACCCAGTCGGCACACATGCCGTCCGCTGGCCAAACAATACGGTGGAACATCGCGGCCAGTGTTCGGCGGCGGGAGTTATGTTGCTCCACCTAGTGCGGCGGCCAGATGACCTGTCATAACCACCCCGTACATCACCGTGCCTCGAGGAAGATGACCTGTCATAACCACCTCCTGTGCATCATAGTGCCCCCAGGCAGTTGACCTGTCATGACCACCTCCTGTGCATCACAGTGCCCCCAGGCAGTTGACCTGCCATGACCACCCCGTACATCTCCGAGGCCCCGGGGCAGATGACCTGTCATGATCACCTCCTGTGCATCACCGTCCCCCCAGGCAGTTGACCTGTAATGGCCACCTCCCGTGTGCCACCGTGTCCCCAGGCATATGACCTGTCATCACCACCTGACCTGTGCATCACCGTGGACTGTGCATCACCGTTTCCTCGGGGAAGTTGACCTGTCATGACCACCCGTACATCATTGTGCCACCCACCCGGCAGTTGACCTGTCATGACCACCTCTTGTGTATCACCGTGCCCCTAGGCATATGACCTGCCATGACCACCCATACATCACCGTGCCCTCGGGGCAGTTGACCTGTCATGACCACCTCCTGTGTATCACCGTTCCCCCGGCAGTTGACTTGCCATGACCACCTCCCGTGCATCACCGTGCCCCCCCCGGAGCAGCGGCCGGCGTCCGATGCATCATTCTGTCGGTGGGGGGGTCGGACTCCATTGGCCGGCACACGACTCGCCGAACAACGTGCTGGTCTCTCGGCGTTCCGCCTTATCCGAACAATAAGAGGGGGGGGGGCACCATCGGCGTCACGTGATGTCCCCCCTCCCCACGCCAGCAAACGTGACCGGGACAAGGAGAAGCCGGCGAGGGCCGGCCGCACGCCAGGCGACGCTTCCGACCGCCGCGACATATTCCACGCCTGGCGGTGCGAGTCAGAAGTTTAACCAAACAGGAAAAAACGAAAGGGTATACAGGGAGGAAAAAAGACAGGCGGGGAAAAAATGACGGGTGGAAAACACAGCTTAGGCCACAGCAAAGCGAACAAACAGAACGAGCACGAGCGAAACATCCGGCCGGGAGGAAGGACAGGGAGGAGCGACGGCAGCCAGACACAGCCGACAGGGCACTTCCGCCGGGAAGAAGAGCAGGAAGACGAGCTGGCCGCTACAGTGAAAAGAAGCGCAAGTTGATAAATCTGCACCGGTGTGGAAGCCCGTGAACCCGGTGTACTGTGGATGGGGTCGATGTCCGACACGGCTTCGAAAAATCACAGGATCTAACGGATCAGCTCGGCTCGAAGCCGGTGAAATTTTCGACAATTTTCAGCGACATCATCCAGCATATCCGCACTGAGATGCTGATATATGCCCAGGACGTCAAAAACACCCCGAGTTCCAGCTCATGAGGACGAGCGAAAGGCTTCCTGGTGTGCTGCTGTACTGGGCTACAGCCAGCTGCCCAGCGAGAGGATGTATTGGTCGGAAGCCGTGGACATGCACACACCATCATCCGCAACGCCATGCCTCGAAGCCGGTACATGAACATAAATCATATATCATATACAGGACAACCCGCTGCCTGGGCCGCAATCTCAGATCCAGATCGTGCCTTCAAGGTGCGTCCGCTGCTGGACCTTCTGAACGAGTCGTTCCAGCAGTTCAACGTTTTCAGGAGGATCTGGCGGTTGATGAGTGATGGTAAAGTACTACGGTCATCACGGCCTCAAGCAGTACATGCGCGGAAAACCGATAAGGTTCGGATACAAGCTGTGGGCGCTGTGTAGCAGTGACGGCTTCGTAACAAGTTTGACTTGTACTGTGGCAAGGAGAGCGGCCGGGGCTCAGTCTACCCCTGGACGCTGTCGTCTGACATGATCAGCCCAGTACCGACACAGCGCCCACAGACTGTTCTTCACAACCTGTTCACGTCGCGCCTCTGGCGCGCGAAGGCTCGTGGTCTGCGCGCCACTGGTACGGCACGAGGGACAGATTGGACAAGTGCGCGGTCACACCACCCAAGGCAATGAACAAGAAAACGTGTACTCACGAGCAGCACTTGACTCGACAACGAGGTGCTGCAGTAGGTGGAAAGACAACAAGGTGTCAACATCATGACCAACTTACACTGTGTTCGGCACCCCATACCGTTAGACACGGAAAAAACGCAAGGAGTTCCGCAGCCCAAACTGCTAAAGCGTCAACCCGGGCGGCACCTCCATACTGATCTGGGCCAGTCCAGGTGTCCATCCGGGGCAAGTTTTGGTGTCTCATCACCCGTGCTCTGGACATGGCCATGGTCAACAGCTGGCTGCACACCGCGCCGCAGTGCCTCAGCGCGAAACTGACGCTGCTCCAGTTCCGCCGTGACATCGCCACCACCATCTGATACCGCTGCCAGGGTCAGCACCGGAGGTGGGCAAAGGCGAGCTCTCCGAAGCGTGCACACGAAGTGTATCCCTGGCAGCCTCCGGTACGACGGCGTGGACACCTGTCCACCAACCTAGCTCGCCGGCGCTGCCAGCTAGATAAGTGCCAGCGGAGGTCCACCAAGAAGTGCGTGAAGTGTGATGTGCCTCTTGCTTGCCTGCTCTCGCCCCACACGGCCAACACATACATTAGTAACCACGGCCAGGGCGTTATCCGTCAGAGATGAGAGCAGGTAGGCAGTTAGTCTGCCACCGAGGTGTATTCGGATTGCGCCATGATTTGGGGCCGTCGGTCCCGGTGTGCATGCCATTGTTTGTATTTCACAGCTCACCTCCACATCAATGCAGGATAAGGTCCTTTATACGGGGTATCTAGTTACCCCACGTGAGTTTACCTACACTCAGTTTGTCTGTTTATCACGATATCTGACTCTGTATGTCAGCTAACACTTTATCCACCTAAACCATCTTTGGTTATACAGTTGTTTGGACATCACAAACTCGGCTTTTTTTTTTTTTTTTTTTTTTTTTTTTTTTAAAAATTAATTAACCAAGCGGCCACAGTCCCACGCGCACCCCCCCACCCCACAACGCCGTAGCCTACACCACACCTCCGAACTCCGAGGCCGAAGCGACAGCTAGGATGATTCCGCGACCCCCCCCCCACTCGGCCACCGGCAGATGCGAGGGTGGCGCTGAAGCGCGCCGCCGTCCTCCAGCGGCAGCCCCGGCCCACCGCCGATCGGCTCCTCCGCCGAGTGGCTCCTCCGCCGCTCTTTCCGTCTCGGTCGGCGCCGCTGTCCGTGGGCGTGTCTCAAGTTCAGCTGCTCCCGTGCCATCTTCCGCGGCCGAGCACAACTGGCCATTCACGCTGGAATGGAGCCACGGTGTTGGCCGGGCGAGATGCATTTCGCAGCCGATGGACAGAGGCACGTGCATGTGATGACCGGATCAATGGCGACTTCCTCGGAACGCAGCAGAACCGGACTGTGAGGGTGATACTTAGGCCGCTGGTTATGCTGTCAACCAACTCTGTGATGAGGATGCGGTCATGCGAGCACGGGAGAGAGAGAGAGAGAGAGAGAGAGAGAGAGAGAGAGAGAGAGAGAGAGAGAGAGGGAGAGATATAAAAAGAGAGAGATGGGGACGAAAAGAGGAAAAGGAAGAGTAGAAAGCCAAGGAAAGCAGATGGAGACAGAGTAGGGGTAGGGAAGAGAACGAGAAAATGAGAGGAAAGCGGTGCGGGAAGTTGTTTTGCAAATTTGGAATCGCCACATTTATGATGACCAACCATCAGCCGGATTAGCAGGATGTGCCATGTTATTTGCGGCTAATGCCAATATGACACATTTTGGTCGGTTTCCTCACTCCCTGTCTCCCTGTCTCCCTGTGTCATTGTTCCCGTGTCCCCGTGTCCCATTGTCCCCATGTCTTCTGTCTCCCTGTCTCCCTGTCCCCCTGCATTGTCTCCCTGTCTCCTGTCTCCCTGTCTCCCTGTTTCCTTGTCTCCCTGTCTCCCTGTTTCCCTGTCCCCTGTCACCTTGTCACCTTGTCTCTCTGTCTCCTGTCTCCATGTCTCCCTGTTTCCCTGCCTCCATATCTATCTGACTTTCTGTCTCCCTGTCTCCCTGTTTCCTTGTCTCCCTGTCTCCCTGTCCCCCTGCCCCCTGGCACCTTGTCTCTCTGTCTCCTGTCTCCCTGTCTCCCTGTCCTCCTGCCCCCTGGCACCTTGTCTCTCTGTCTCCTGCCTCCATGTCTCTCTGTTTCCCTGCCTCCATATCTATCTGACTTTCTGTCCCCCTGTCTTTCCAACTCTGTCTCTAGTGATTTCGTCGAGCGCCCTTTGTCAAGCTGCTGTGTTCCATAGCCAAGATTTCCGGTCGGAATAGTTGTGGGGTGGAATCAAGCCCATTCCCCACCCCACATTTCGTTGCCGCATAGAAAAAATTCGTCCACTATGTTTCACGTAATGCTGTATGAGGCTTGGGTAGATTGATTTGTTGGGTTAGGGTAGCTTACTTCGGGCTAAGTCAGTTCGGACCTATTCGAAGGCATAACATTTATGGACTGAATTAGGCCGAGGTACTTGTCCATTTTGGAGTACAGCAACACAGCAGGAAGTCGGTGTGAATCTAGTAAGTTGACATCTGGTGTTTAGAGTCGACGTGGAAGCGTTCGAAACTGTCAAGAACCTCGGTTGATATCTGGTTACGGCCATGGCCGCCAATGAGGGCCACGATCGTTTGTATGATTTACTGAACATGATGTTGTTCCTGACAGATTGACAAGCTGCAAAATACACACCTAATTTTCATTTTCAGCTCCACTGATGATATTGCGAGGCCAAGTGTGGTTTGCCATAATTTTCACCGGATGGATCTAAAGGACACCTTGTGTTTTGTGCAGCTTCATTGGGGTGTGGGTTCGCGGCCGGTTGAAGTGCAGTAGAGTTGTACTTTATTTGCAGCCTCCTCAGTCGCCAGGTTGTATTGATGCGGGTAATGCTGCCGCCATACCTTCGGTGATGAAAGTTGATAAAGCGTCCACCACTGATAGTCCTTTCGGTGTTGGAGGTGGTTGGACGATAGCTTGCTGTACACAGACACCGACAACGCCCCGAGCCTGCTGCATTCATATTGAATCACGTCTGCCGACCGCTGAACGGTGGGAACAACACGGTCATCGTGGAACCAAATTTAGCTTCACGGAAATGAAAAGGCCGTGCATAGTGGAACAGCAGGATGAACAAATTAAGGATGCAGCAATATAGTGGCTGTTTACCAGTCGCACCAAACCAGCGACACTTTGTATTCATCAGGGCTAGACCGTGCATTGCTCTTGAATGTAAACAAGTATTTAAGCCGAGATATTGTGCTCAGAAATTCACATCGGGCTGGATTGCACAGCATCCCAGTTTTATCGCCTTGGATTGTAACGCGCAACTCGCACCTTGCCTTGCAAACTGACCCACTTCATCTGTGTGTAGTGCCCTGATAAGATGTGTTCGAGAAAACAAAATGTGGTAAACATCTAGCTCAGACGAAGATGGAAGCGAATCGAAGATGTGCCAGGTGTGTCTCTTGGAATAAAACCCAGCAATAGACATGAGCGGTAACAAAACTAGCCTGCGTGTGGCTATGGCAATATGTGCAAATGATGTGATATGATGTGATAAAGGTTGTTCGCACCTGTCGTCTGCCCCATCTCAGTCACAACTTACATAACTTACACAACTTACTGCACCAACTTACATCCTCGGCGGCGCTTTTGCAACGAAACATGATATTACTTCAGCGGGTCCTCAGCATTGCCGAAGGCTTCGAGGAAAACGTCTCGTGTCCGAGCTTGAACACCCTTCCTCCTGTCGTGAAAACAGGATCATCAAGCATTCTCCAGATTTTCGTAGTGGACAAAGAAAAATCAGATACCGGGTGCTGAACCCCGAGTCCACTACTGGTGAGATTGACAACGCAGTTATATTTGAAGATGCACTTGGAGCCAATGTGATGTCCTCATCTTTCCAAAGATCCTGCAAAATTCAGCATCTCAACAAAATTTTGTCCAGATCACTTCAGGATCCAGGACTTAACAGTGCTTTTGGACGAATAATTACTCGCGACCAGTGATGTATACGATCTGCCAGGCTGTGCGTTTGTATTGAGCTTTTCTCTTCGAAGGACAGGACGTCCAGGACCAGGACGTTTTCCGTTTTTTTTTTCAGTCGTGCCAGTGTGAACTCGCGTGCTTCGTTGAAGAACGACACGGATAGCCTCCTAATTTCTTTATGTCGGCTCAGAGCCGACGTGGATGCTGGTCCTCTCCAACATTTATAGATGCGACATCTAACCCTGTCACCATCTGTACCGGACCGGCACATGCTCGGTTTCGTGACACGTTGGTCCACTTGGAAGCATGCCGTCGCATGTCTTCCGCCAGCCCGTCAGTGTCGTCCTACACCGCTTTTGGATCGCACGTGCTCGGTCTGGCTGTGTAGTACTGCGTGTGCCAGAGGACGCTTGGCACTACCATGGCTGCTTTGCCAGGCGTCATCAAGCTCGATATAGTTCGATATGTATATATATATATATATATATATATATATATATATATATATATAAAAAAAATATAATAAAATATAATATATATATATATAATATATATATATATATCCGGTCCGTTTCCGAACTGGCACTGTTTTGCATATGCGTGGCTTGTGCGCACGCGTGCGGTAGAAAGCTCTACAATGTGCAGTGACGGTAGTAGTTAGCTACCGTTGCCCCCGACTACGGAAACAAACGCTTGTTACAGCCGATACAACGTTGGAGGATTATACACTTTGCACCTTCGAGTAGGCGTATACAGCTGCACAACTTCCAACGATCGGCATACTATGCGACATCGTCACGTGAGCATTTTTCCGTTTAGGTCATGCAAATATCAAGCCAACTGTAATCCATTAAGCCAAGCATATCAGTGTAGTGGCTTCTTAGTAGCGCTGGGGGATACGGACAGTTGTGAATCACGACTCAGTGTTGCAAACAAATGTCCTTACTGCAGGCAACAGTTCGGCCATCGTATCATCGTTGGCTCCCGATGACCTTTGGACGGCCCGCAGCTGGCCCGCTGTGGCAACTTGCTGATATTACTAATGTTGTATCACCTATTGTACGGAGAATTGGGGAGGAGGGAGGTGGGGGGGGGGCAAAGCCCGGGAGAACTCAGCGTCGTGATCAAGCAACTTTGTCTTCACATATCCGACAAGAAAGTCGTTTGGTGGCGAGATGCTGTTCGTTTGAATGGTTCGAAATGGAAATGGTCGAACAGTCATGTTGTTGTTACTGCGTTTAAATTCCACGTGCTGCCCTCAGAAAGCCTGAACCTTGCATTTTGATATTGCCTGTTCATATCACAGTTTTCTTTCGGAAGATTCGTAAGTTGTGTTTAAAGGGCGTGTGTGTGCTGTGGCGGTGCTTACCTAACCGCACCGTGCTGTGTAGGGCACTACCTTCGTATGCGGCTCGACATTTTCATCCAGAGGGTTGTCAATGTGGGACCGTTGCGGTCGGTCAACGGTCAATGCAGATATTTGCCGCTCACAACAAATCAGGATGCAAATTTCGTCGCATAAACTGATATTGTATTGCGTAAACTCATATCGCTTAAAAATATAAAACGTGACCTCCTTTTAAGTGGAATACGGCCTGATTTCTGAAATTGCATAGTATTGTCAGAATCCTGCACGGGCAACCAAACTGGGACCCTGTCGTCTCTGATCCAAAGTTTGTGGCTTTGCTTTGCCATCGAGCACTGTAATTCCCAGTTAATAATTATTCGAGAAAGCTAAGCTTGTTGCCTGAGCGATAACAAATTGCCTCCGACGCCACCTACCATGCTACCGAAGAATATACACCAGCGGCCAGTGTTCGATCGTTCTGTCGACAGCGACGTCGTGCCCCGGTGTTGCGACTGCAGTACGTCGGCCTCACAGGAGCGCATTCAACAGGGTCTCTGCGCGCGTGGGCGCAGTCCATCCTTTCTTTGAATCCACACCGAATCCTTTCTTTGAATAAGGGGCATGGGAACTGAATGTCAAGCATTGTGATGGGGACTTGGGAGGAAATCTAGGCTTAAAGAGCAGATTAATGACGAGGGAGAACATTGGACCAGAAAGCGTGGTGCTCCAAGATCGTGCGGGTCGGATCGGACCGTGTGCTTCATATGAGTTTGTTTCTTACACCAACGGGCTTCAGTTTCGCACGCTCAACGGCTGGATCATAGCTCGTAATAACGGCTACCTACACGATGCAAAAGAATGACAAGGCGACATTGTCACTGAATTCAAATTCAAGTGCTAAATGGATCTTATATCGCATATTAGTTTGCAAAGTTGATCGGAGAAGGGCAAAACCCATCCGAGGCCACCAGAGATCAAGCGGGGCATTGTCGTCATTTGAACTCGAAAAAGTCAGAAGTGAAATAGTGTGGTCTACAATCACAAAAACCTGAATAACTAGTCAAGCGAGCATCTGCATTTCTGCAAACAAGGTAAACTTAGCTCGGCTTTACCCTCCGTGCGTCATTTTCCGCAGGTCACAATTAGCAAATGTCCGGAACTTCCATTAAGGAAGGAACTTCGCTTAGTAAGGAATAGGTGGCATACTCCAAGCATGTACCTTGCGCGTGAGTGGTTAACACTCGCGCCGGAGGGCTTCTGATATAACGCGCACAGGAGGGAGGGCGTATTCTGCCAGCTTAGTCCGCGCCGTCTCTCCGGTCAGATTCTCACACACCGTCTCAGGGGAGGGGGGGCGGATAGTAACCCCCACTAAAATCCGAACGAAGCGTTCCACGAAAACAAAAGAGGTGTCATCGGACAGCGCTCGACGAGTAGTGTCTGGATCTACCCCTAAAAAAAGATTGCCCCAAAAGTGACGTCACTAGGGGGCTAGATTTTCACGATTTTTTCACGTCTTACCTCATGCTTTTGGCTCTGGGCAGTTAATTTTGGGGATATTTGAGGACAATGTTTGGAGTCAGAAAAGGACAGCGAAATCGACCAGGGCAATGAAAAATTTGGACCTAAAAAATAAAAATGTTGTTTTTTTGAAAATGTACAATTTTGAGTTTTCAAGTTTTCTTTAATTTTCCTTTTCAAGTGGGTAGAGCAGACCGATAAATGTTGTTGGAAGTCAACGTGCCCTAATAAGAAATGCTTACTTTAGCCAGAATCTTCGATTTGAACTGTAATAGGCTGATATGCAAAAATTATATGTAGTCAGAAACGGAAAAAATCTTCTCATACGTTTTATTACATTCCTAAAGATAGGAAACGCTGAAAGTTTCATTCAAATATCTGTATCCGTTAAAGCGTGACGACTGGTTGAACTTTTTTGAAGGTGAACTTCAAAATCAGCATGCCAAACTGACGTTGGAAAAGGTATGCCAAATTTTGGCGCGCTGTCCCGCCCGTTCGTTCAATATCCGCGAAAAACCTGAGGGGGTGGTTGAAGACCCCCCGAGACGGGAGGGGTTAAGATACCGGAGACTGCTGAAGCTAGAAGCACACATTTTAGAGGGTAGATTACGGCTGTAGTTAACACGCTTCAGTATATATTACATGAACCCAGGGTTTTTAAGGTCAAACGAGATCGAAGTCCGTCACCTCCCCACGCCGCCGCACCACCACATCGACGAAGCCTTTGTGACCTTGAACGCTCGGCGGCTGGGCTGACGGCCATTCGGTCGACTTTGCAACCCAGCAGTACCTACATTTACCAACAAATGTCTTTTGTGTTATTGCATGTGATGCACGTTTCGATCTTTAAGGAAGTCACAATATTGTATTACCTTATCACGATCCGTTTATGAGATATCATTGAAAAACAAGAGAGGTAGGCGGATCCAACCGCCGTTCCCCCTTCGTTGCTCTTGACGATCATCTTCAAAATGCTTAAATGTAGGTATTCGGAGATTCCTCGGATTATGCTTAGGACACAGCAAGGTTGCCGTATGTCAGTGTGGCAACGCACAGCATGTTTGGAACTGCTGAGGTCATCGCCTCCTGGGACGTTTTTTTCGATGGTGGACAAATATCCGAATCGTGAAGAATAGATCATGTTTCACATTTACTGGCATGAGTGAAAGAGACAGCACTGCAGGTGCTTCATCTGGAAAATTAACCGTCAAAACTGAAACAACATTTCCTTACACATATTGCACACTACATGGTACTGAGTCGTTTATAGCACATGAGATTGATTTCCTTACTCTGCTGCCATAAAAAGGAGATAAGAAGTTATTGGAAGACAAAAGACTGATCTGTTGCTGGATATGCTCTGCAAGAATATTGTCAAGCTCTACAAACCGACTACAGTTATCGGAACATTTGTGCATGAATTGCTATTCGACGAAGGGACACTGAAGGGACTATTCTAGCATTAGACATCGAAACGAGGTTGACTCGTTGGAACATAATTTATTATGCTCACTTTTCAATGATTCATTTCCATTCGTGGGCAGAGTTGATTCGTAAAAATCAAGAATCCGCAGCCAATTCTCTGGAAAATATATCTAATTTCAACAACCATCCAGATTAGAACTAATCTCAGAATGTAAAGTGATGCGGGTGGACCCTAAGCGGTATAAAGCAGATGCCGTAATAGGCATCAGGGCAACTCCGAAAAGGAAAATTTTAGAATATGGTTCGGCGTCATCGCAACTTGTTGCTGAGACAGCATCAATTATTCAATCCGTACAAATATTTGAATAATAGATGACAAAGACGTTTCACCTTTAGAGGCCGTATCACGGTGGCGAAAATCCCTCTAGCTTCAGTGCAAGTTAAACCAATGCGTGCGACTTAAACCAAATACATGGTTAAATAATAAAATTTATGTGGCGAGGGAGACCACCAAAGTTACCCTAGGCACCCCGTGCCAAGCTATCAAGAATGACAGCTTGAATGGAATTGATGCAACGAGCTGGTATATTTTCTTTTCCCGATATATTTATCTCGATCAACACACATTTATCACATTTTTATGGTATTCAGAAGCACCCACGGCTGAAAATCTGATAATACTTTTGATAAAACAACACATGGTAACTTGCAAACTGGGAACGGATCTCAAGAACCGTGAGCCAGTCTAAAGGCGGTCAAGCAACGCATTGCCTCTCAATATAGTGATGAGCAAATCATTGCTCAGATTAAAAATTGTCTCGACGTATTCAGAAAAATCGAAGAGGACTTTGTTGTGACAATGAAGGCAATAATAGGGTAAACTATGGTTTATAACATCCATATGGAAGCATGAGAAGGCAATATACCAACACCACGATCGGTTTTTATATTTTAGGGTGTGCGAAACCGGAGTGTGCGTGCGACCACGTTTGTTGGGTGTGGTGTGAGACCGTAGTCACCTTGCGGTTTTGATGTGAGAGTGTTGCTACCATCCGTCTGGTGTTGTGTGACCGTCGTTGGCCCATGTTGTGCGATTGTCGAGGACGACATTGTAGCATAGATTGTGCTGTGTCACGTCTGACCTATGTGCACCGTATGCACTGGCGACCATGCTGTTGATGTTTGCGGACTGCCGCGCGAGCATGCGTAGCGGGGCGGAGGTGGGCGGATATGTGCCAACACGTGCGGGATGCGAGTGCGTTCTTGTGCGGCTCTTTCTCTGCCTTTGCGGAACATAATGCACTTTAAATGGGGATCAAAATTAACGTATTCTTACCTACGTCTGGCGTCCACATTGTTCGGTTGGTCGTGACGTTGTCCTACGATGGTTTCCAAGAGAAGGACTGCTCATTTTCAGCAGTATGGTTTCTGTGGGTACGACAGGAAGCTCTAGTTGATGAGGTATGTCTGGCAGGTGTGATGACCGGGGTGGTGGGGGGAACAATGAGCGTGTCGCCTATCGCCACGAGATGTCAGGTACTGGTGTCAGTAATACCAGCCAGCGTTGGCGGATGTTGATAATTTAATTTGCTGCAACATGTCTGTCACGCGAATTGACATGTGTGACTGTGACTGGTGAGTTGGTTACTCGATTTGTTTTATTCTGGGTGAACTACGACAATCCTATATAAGATAGGACGTGGTTCTCAGTTGCCAGGTTAGGGGAGACCAGGTTTAGATGATTCACGGGATGGTTGACATAACACCTTTCACTCCAAAAGTATAAAGCCTGTTTCCATGGCTACCACATATGTTGCTACTGGCGCCCCTTTTTCGCGGCAAAAACAAACGCAAGGTTGTTCGACGCACAACTTCTTAAATGTGTTGCATGTTTTCAAACGAAAATACAATTGTAACGTCTGTGTCTGTGCTTCAGCCTTATTATCTCCTGCTACTTTTTTCGCCAGCTTACTAACTTTTTAGGCCCATGTTATCATTGCCATGTCCTCTTAGCTTTGCAACGGTGAAACTCTTTATTGTTTGTTGTTACGCTATTGTCGCAACTTTTCCGAACATGTTGCAACCTCCACCAGAAAACCTGCGGGGTAAGTTGGTACCGCCTACATTAACTATGCCTGCCCCGTGTCTCCTGTCAGATCCTCACACCCCGTCTCCGGGGGGTTAATAGAAACCCCCTCTAATATCCAAACTAAGCGTCGCACCAAAACGAAAGAGGTGTCATCCAAAAACGCTCGACGAGTAGAGCCCGATATCACCCAACCCCGCAAAAATGACGTCTCTAGGAAGCCTAGATTTTCACGAATTACATCATGTTTTTGGCTCTGGGGAGTTCATTTTGGAGTATATTTAAAGACAAAATATTTGGAAGGACGGCGAAATCGACCAGGACCATATAATTTTACGACCACCAAAAATTCAACTTTATTTCTTCAAAATTTTGAGTTTCCAAGTTTTCAAGTACCCCAGGCCCAACGGTCTGTCGAAGCCACCTCCCCGTCAACCAAGACTTATACCCAGACGGCCACCGTTGCTTCCCCACACGTCGCGTCAACACTACTTCTGCGTCAATTCAAACTGACATGATTCCCGGTTTGGCTTCACTCAAAAAGACTTTCACCACTGAACACACTAACACACAACCACTGACGCTGCCGCCATTTGCACCCACCAAGCATACCCACCTGAACTACACTCATGGCTGCGCCAGGCACCGATAGGTGCCGACAAATATGACTTTTTCTCTCTTCTGATGCCCATATTATTACAACGGAATTACCGGAATATCGAAATGGGCCGAAATAAAAGTTTTTTTTTCCAGTAATCTCACACCTATTCTAATCGCACTCCAAGAACCACATCTTTTGCCTACTGATTCATATAACTTCAAAAGTTGTAATTATTCACTGTATCGTCACGACGAGATACGTGGACCACATCGCAGTGGCGGTACAGCACTGCACACCAACAATGATTTTATATATACACAAATTACACTTAATTCGCCCTTGCAAGCAGTAGCTTGCACTTCACGTTTACTCGATAAACACACAAAAAAAAATATATATATATATATATATATATATAAAAATATATATATATATATATATATATATATATATATATATATATATATATATATATATATATATAGTATATATATATATATATATATATATATGTATTTATATATATATATAATTATACATATATATACATATATGCATACAATTTCTTTCTCATTTATATTCCAGCACACAGCGACAACACACTTATTTTGACGTAGTTGGAAAATCTTATAGCACATTTCAAGAACCCCTGCATATTACTCGGAGTCTTTAATGCACATAGACCAGCGTGGGATAGAACACGCACACATACAGATACTCGAGTACGCACTATTGAACATATTTTAGACCGACACAATTTAGTATTACTTAAGACCGGAGAGCCAGCATTTTTCCACCTCGGTCACAACACAGAAGCTGCCATTGAGTTAACCATTTGTTCTCCAGTCCTCGCCAACGATTTTGATTAGACCAACATACATGATAGTGATCACTACCCTACCAAATGGATACCCGTCACTTCAACAGCTGCCGATAACACATCAAGCTTTATCCCTCGTTGAAAACTTTCAAATGTCGACTGGACCAAATTTGAGGAGCTCTCATCGTTACAATACAACCCACCAATTTATCCAGTACAAAATATACATTCAATTACCAACACACTTTTACAAGCAGCATCGCACCCAACAATGATTATACACATACACAAATTACACTTAATTCGCCTCAACAAGCAGTAGCTCGCACTTCACGTTTACTCGGTAAACATATATATATATATATATATATATATATATATGTATATGATATATATGAATTCGACGCACAAAACCGTTTGCAAAACGCACACCAGTACCTTGACAATGTGCCGAAATTTCACATGCCATCGCGGTAAGAAAAAGAACATTTATATAATATTTGCGTCATCCCAACCAAAACAATTTAACCAGCCGGAACCATGAACGTGCGAGGATCCGCCGCATCATTCGTCAAGTTAGACGCAGTTCATGGTCCTTATATTTACAAGAACTCGCATTTCAAACACCCTTAAGCCAAATATGGAGATTAATCCGCCGTTTAAGCGGATGATCACCATTAAGACCATTACCAGTCCTCAAACTTCATAATCACACAATTACTGAACCCAATAAAAGGTAAACACCATAGCGGATACTATTCCTCAACATAGCTCCGACGAAAAATACAGACCTGGATTCATAGAAAATGCACAACACACTTTTCCTCTCAATATCGCACAATTTGATTCTGATAACACATAAATATATAATGCTCCCTTCCAAATTTCCGAACTTGACACAGCCATATCTTTCGCAGGCAATACTTCAGTAGTACCCGACAACTTATGCTATTATTTCTCAGATATTTACCGGATCACACAAACATAATATTTTGCACACAATTAATTCACTATGGACAAACTCATTCTTTTCCCGAAACTTGGAAAGATTCATTCATTATACCCATCCCAAAGCCAGGCAAGGACTATAATCATTTCCTAATCCCGCGGCCCACCAGCGAAACAGTGTGGGCGGCGCCATTAGTCGTGAATGTGCATAAAGTGTGTCGTGAACCAACCAATAAATAAACAAGCAAGGACTATAATAGCCCCATACATTTTCGATCCATTGCACTCACCAGTTGCTTAGGAAAACTTTGTGAACGCATGGTTGTCAAAAGACTGACTTGGCACCTGGAAACACATTCTCTTCTATCAACCTTTCAATGTGATATTCGGCGATTTTCAACAACTCGACTTTCAACAACAAGTTCGGCGAAATCCAACAACTCGGCATAAAAGGACATTTAGCTCATTATTTAATGGGTTTCTTGTCTGGTTCTTATCGATTCCATATGAGGTGCCGGTCAGTCATATGCGATCCACATTGTCTTCAGAACGGTCCACCTCAGAGAAGTTGTCTTTCACCACCATTATTTAACATTGTCATAAATGACATTTTCCATGACGACATTTTCCATAAATGACATTTTCCTGGCGATCTATCATATTCACTATTTGCAGACAATAGTGCAATTTGGTGTTCTGGCAAGAATTGTGAACAATGTTTAATTCGCTTACAAAACGCTCTTGACCGAATACATGAATGGTCCCTGAAGTACGGTTTCATTTTTTTCTGTCCCAAAATCTGCAGCACTGATATTTAGTAAGTCGACACCCTGTCAACACCCAGACGCGCTGCTTCACCTCGAGAAGAGCCACATACCTTTTGCAAGCTCATTTAAATTTCTTGATATTATTTTTGATCGTAGGCTATCTATGCATGAACATATAAAAAAAGTCCAGACCAAATGTATTTATCAACTCAATTTATTTCACTGTGATACTTCTTCCTCATTCGGAGCCGATCGTCTTACGCTTTTATATCTCTACAAATCGTTAGTTCTTCCCACCATATAATATGGGTCGGTAGTTTACGCTGGGGCCAGTACCTAAGCTTTGCAATTTTTGGACAACACACAAAGTAAATTTATGCGCATAGCACTCGGTGCAACGACACCTTGTGCCATAAATTCCCTACAGACAGAAGCAGGAATTCCTCCATTATATCTCAGAAGAATAGAACAAGCACTTAGATATGCCGCAAAAATTCAATTTCACGAAAACCACCCTATACACACATCCTTGCACGTCCTTCCAAACCTACATCATGAATATGTCGGTCCAGTGGAAAAAGAACTGACTTCACTATAGCTTCTCGGATCAAAGCATCTTCAACAACAAAACACTGCTGTCTACCTGAAAGGTACAACTCTATCCATTTTAGGATGCTACCTACAATACTATGGACCTGAAGCTGCATCATTAACCGTTTATGGGGTACTTTGTCAACAATATCATGACCATCGAAAAACACTTACTGACTACTGTTAAACACACGACATTCCATTTTCTTTACTCACGCTACTGGGAGACGAACATCTTTTTCTAATCAAACTAATTTTCAACTTTCTCCAAGAAACCAACTTGCTCGAAATATAAACTGACTGTGCCGACATAACATTTTTCTCTTTTTTTTCCACGGCACGAAATTGCCTGAGGGGTCCAAAGTGCCTATTTTAACCCTTCTGAGGCCTATTCAATTTCTTCTAAGTGCCTATTCTATTTCTGTCTCTACAGTAAAATCACCACGCCCCGTCTCGGGGGGGCGGTTGATAGGAACTTCCATCTAACATCCAAACTAAGCGTCGCACAAAAACGAAAAAGGTGTCATCGGAAAGCGCTCAACGAGTAAGGCCCGATACCACCCGCAACAATATTTACCCTCAAAAGTGACGTCACTAGGGGGCCTAGGTATTCAAGACTTACATCATGTTTTTGGCTCTGGGGAGTTCATTTTTGGGGATATTTCAAAAACAAACATTTGGAATCAGAAAAGGACGGCGAAATCGACCAGGGCCATACAAATAAAACTAGCCACCCAAAAGTCAATTTTTTGGAAATTTCATTTTTTTTAGTTTTCAACTGTACTTGAATTTTCTTTTTCTAATGGGTCTAGCGGACCGAAAAACATTGTTCGAAGTCAACTTGCTCTTACAAAAAAAGAAGCTTACTTCAGCCAGAATCTTCGATATGAACTCTAACAGGCAAATATGGAAAACTAATAAGCAATCAAAAACGAAAAAAATGAAAAACTCCTGTCGTACGTTTTATTGCATTTCTATAGATAAACAAACGCAGAACGCTTCATTTAAATATCTGTATCCGTTTATTTGTTTATTGGTTGGTTCACGACACACTTTATGCACATTCAGGGCTAATGGCGCCGCCCGGCGCCATTAGCCCGGCGCCATTAGCCATATATTTCGCCGGCGGGCCGCGGGATTGGGAAATGTCCTGAGTGGCGCTAGAGTCGAACCCGGGACCTTTGGTACCCATAGCCCGACACCTTAACCACTCGGCCATCCCCGCCCCATCTGTATCCGTTAAAGCGTGACGACTGGTTTAACTTTTTCGGAGGTGACCTCACTTGACCTAGACTAACTCATTGACCCTAGATGACCTGACACAACATGCTAAATTAATGTGGGAAGATGTATGCCAAATTTCGGCGCGCTGTCGCGCGCCGTTATTTCAATATCCGCGGAAAATCTGAGGGGGGTTGAAGATACCCCCGATCCGAAACGGTGCGGGTTAATCAACCGGTATCAACATCAGCCTGCATCAATGTTTTGTGGGATGGTAATGAAATAAAACAACTACGATATGGGCAATTTGTATATAAGCGTTTGCTAACAATGTTTAAAGATCATCGTATTGAATGTTTCTACCGGACATTTCTCACCAGGTTGAAATCACGAAACGAAGGAGAACGTGCGTCTACGGAATGAAATATTTCAGCATCGATAAATGACAAACCATGAGCTTTCAGGCAGAATTCAAATCATTATTGTTTTTGTAAGAGTGAATGCTGACCATTTAGATGGCATAAACTAATGCCATCTATAATGCTTGTTATTTAGCTTACATTTTATGAACTTAATCCATCGTCAGTAATACCGTACTCCTATAGCGAAATATGTAAAATGATTAACCGGTAGTTACGCGATATATTGCTCTCTGGTGGAAAGCCCAGGGGATACGACAAACAAGTACTTTTTTAATATCCTCAGGAACCCTCTGTGAGGACCCAGACGCTTTTCCAACAGGCCGGGGGCTCGTTTTCAAAAGTGAGGGCCATCTACATCAGGTTAGGGACACTTTCTTTGGCTTGGGTTTCGCCATCAGTTCAGGGGCCTTTCTAACGATCCTGGGGCCCTTCGGTCGACCTGGAAGCCCTTCACATTCCAATACAATACACACAATACAAGGTGACTACTATTCTCAAGACTTTTTCCTCTTGGTGGAATTTATTGTGAAGTCTCCAGTTAGCATGAGTAATGGCCCCATGAATCGTATTTCAAGTCAAATAACTTGGTTAATGACACTCGGCTCACATGGTATACGGTGTCATATATTTCAGCAGTAGCACCACACAATACCTTCATGGCTCACGTGTTACCTGCGCGAAAAGAGATGCAATCAATCTTCCAGATCAAACGGAAGCGTGCAAGAACTTATGGATACGTGCATAATTATGCATAAGCTTCCACGCGTATATGTGCCAGCACATGTGTGTATACGTTCAAGGTATTTTTTTATGTTTTTTTTTTTTTTTTTTTTTATTTTTTTTTTTTGGTTTTCGTTTTCCGGTTTGGGGGTGTGACCAACCACACATTTCCCAACCCAAAAACAACAAAAAAAAAGGGGAAGGAGGCCCCAAAAAGGGGGGTTTTGAAGGGGGGCCATTCTCGGCGAAGGCGCAACTGCCAGTGTTTTATTGTGGTCAACTGTCCGCTGGAAGTGAAGGCGGTGCCACTGGGCCTGGAAGCCACAACCGACAGTGTCGTGTGATGCTCAACTGTCCGCTGGAAGTTGAGGCGCGGGCCCTGGTAACTCACAGTGGCGCGTAGTGCACCACGCGTTATCGCACCACTTCAGTACTACGCGCGGCTGCCCGCACGTTCGGAGACGTCGGCGTCTGGTCCGTCTCCCTCCACCACGGCACTGGATAGTCGCTTCTCTCCAGGCATATGTTGGATAACGGTTTCTTTGAGCTCTAAGCTTGATAACTGCTTCCCCAAACCTGAGACAAGTAACCGATAACCTACAGCCATGATTAAGTAGCAGCCCTGCACGCAACTGTCAGCAATTTCTCAGTTCTGAAGTGGTGCCAATTTCCCGGCTCTGAATTCGATAGCTGTCTGCCACCAACCACGGGCTGGGCGATAGAGTACGTTTTCCTGGTGTGTGTGTGTTTGCGATCAAGTTTCTGACATGTTTTCGGTCAGTCCACTGAGACGTGTCTCGACATTAACGGCTTATTTTAGCCGCCACGCTCAGCCGGCTATGGCGTGACTGTGACGGGCCGCTCCTGACGGAATGGCGTTCTCAGTCGGCACCCTCAGACTGCGTGTGATGGAGTGGATGTCCTAGCATCCACCCCTCATTCAAGTTCAAGTCAAGTTCAACGTTCCTCGTCGGCCCCCGTTTGTTATGTATGGACTTCCTCAGCCTTGGGTTTTGATGAAGTGTATTCGTTGGTCCCTGCATTACCTTATGGTGACGTAGCAATATCAAACCCTCTCCCGCCAGGCTATGACGAATACGTCCGAATCCCCACACATCAAGTAATGATGAAATTACTGCTTCAGCCTCTCGTCCTCATACAACTATCATTTTCTTAGCCCTCCCTCGGAATGCTCCCTTTTGATGGTACAACTTCCTCAGCTTGTCGTCTCATTCTATGGCAGAATGGCTCGTTCAGCCTTTCCCCTTCAGGTTAAGACGGGAGGATCGAGTGCTCCTACTTCCTAACATTGTGAGGAATTTACTGGGTGCCTATAGCCCCTACAGTTGTGAGTAAATGGCCGAGTGCCCCGCATGTCTGGCGTTGTGAAAAAAATGCAATATGCTGGGCGTGTGTTGAACCGTGCAAGTACTGCTTGACCCCGTCCTTGAGTGTGACCAGTAAGGCCTTCCCTCGGGCGAGACTTGGCGGCCCGGTCGAAGTTAGATAACGCTCCAAATACACGGTCCGAATCGAGCTACTAGCGTGTCATTACGCGGCGACGGGGGCAGCACGCTGTTGAGTGACCAATGGAAGACATTGTTCGTCAAGGGACAGTGACCGTCATATCCGAGACCCATGCGTGGCGAGGCCGCGTGACAGTCATTTGGTACGTACGGTGGGCTGCTGGAGCAGCATTTCATTGGCGGAGGCCGGTGACGCGGAGCGCAGCGGCAGGATCGGTAACGTCACGTCGGTTGGCAGGGTCAACAAGATGGACCGTGTCGGCCGGGGAAGGGGCGGGCCAAACGCGCCTCGGCATATTAGTGCCACCTACCGGGGAAGTAGGGAAGTGCAACAGCGGAGGGCGCCACTGGAGGACGCTAGTCAGCGGCCCCGGCAGCAACGACAGCAGCAGCAGCAGTATTGCGCAGAGTTATTTCGCTCTTGAAGTCTGCAACACCTGGAAGCAGCGAGCCCGTCCCGTGACGGGAACCGTTTTGGGTGCCAGCGCCTTGGACACCTGAGGGTTCCTCGTGCCGGGCTGTGGTTTGGCACATGACAGAAGAAGAGTGCTTGGTGGTGGTGGCCGCGACGGGTCCGTCTGGAGGAACACCGGAGAGCAACTGGCAGCTGTTGGCGATAGAGACTGCATGTATCTCCTCCCTGTCGCCGTGAGGAATTGAGTGTCACTCTTCCCTGGCGTCCCGCGTCGTGAGTAATTGACTGAGCGCCTCACCTCCATGATGTCGTGAGGAGATGACTGAGTGCCCCTCTTCTCTGGCGTTGTTTCAGTCGCGCCGCTCAGCGTGTCTATTCTGGGCGAGGAGGAGACGTTCTCCGCTGGTCGGCGGTACCAACTGGTGTGCCAGTGCGTGGGATCGCGACCGCCACCCGTCGTCACCTGGTCCCTGGACGGGGTCAGACTGGGGTCAGACGCCGACACGGTGAGTGTTGCGTCCCTGTACGGGTCAGACTGGGGTCAGACGTCGACACGGAAAGTGTTGCGTCCCTGTACGGGGTCAGGCTGTGGTCAGACGCCGACACGGTAAATTGCGTCCCTGGACGGGGACAGGCTGGGTCAGACGTCGATACGGTGACTGTTACGACCCTGAATGAGGTCAGTCTGGGTCAGACGTCAAAACGGTGAGCGTTGCGGTGATGGTGATGGTGAGATTCAAGCAAGAATGTGATGATCCGTCACAATTTTGCAGGTTTGCCTATCTTCACATGAATATATTAAACATCTTACTCAATCTTCTATCTTAGTGTCATCATGTCTATACATAGCATAGCATACGTATAAAGATGTATGAGTCTGACAATTATTTGGGGGGCACAATACACGAAAGCAGTGGACGGGTTGAAATGAATAGGGGTGATAACCATATAGGGTGCCATCATAAATGGTGCAATTAATGGGGGCACAGCCAACACTATGCGAGGGGCGACATACTCCCAGAAGCACCAAAGCAGCACCCATGAATACGGACGTGTTGCAAAAACAACAAACAAAAACAAAAACAAAAACAATGTATTTTTACATTTCACCAAGAAATAGTCGCACTTTTCTGAAGTAACGAAAATACGGAAGTTGTTTTCATCTAGCCCTAGTTCAAAAGCAGTGGTTGTGCAGTGTTCTATTTGTCCATACACCAGATGTAGATTTTGTGATGCACTCCTTGCCAATTGGAGCGGTTTTGACCTCGAACTCAAGGAATGTAAGTCTAACTGGCAACTCCTGTCCCTCCTCCCTCCACATACGCTTGAGGGTAGACTGCTTGTCGCTTTCTCGTTAAACGTTGAAGGCTAAGAAAAGAATCAAGGAACTAACTCTGGCAAACTTGGGCGTTTTTCTGTGGCGTACTAATATTGAACTGTGCCATGTATTATGATGATTCGGATTGCGCGCGCTGTGCAAAGAGGTGTAGTGTGCATTCCTACCTCACCTCTGACTTCTGACTGTGAAGTCGGCTTGCAGAGTCGAGTTTCTCGCCTGTCTATCTGAAATTGAATTTCACATCACACGGGTCGTGGAAATCATCCGGCGCAATTCTGAGACATCGGCTTTTCAGTCAGGATCTGCCAAGTTCAGAACGCCGAGGGGCATTGATGTTCTTGTGGTGATGTCGCTGCCCGCGTGGTGATGTCAACATCCACCTGCCCGGCGGCTACAAGTAGACCGTTGCGACGGTACCATTATGTGGCTGGACGCTGGTGCAGTGCCACATTGCTCGCTCCACTCTGGACCGATGCGCTCGACCCTCACAACCGAACAAGGAAAGCAGGGCAAACGACTCCGTCTACTGTCTGGCTTAGGTTCAAGGATGGCACGCCAAGCGTTCGGGTATAGCATGTCACTGAATCAGAGTTTTCCGATCGGGTCGTGATCGGTCGGGACCCAAAGTCGGGATCGGGACTTTGGGTCCATTGGACAGCTTTTCGTTACATGAGTCCCCTTCACGTTACACCACGACATCAGTACCTGTGTGGGTTGGACATTTTTCACACAATAATTATAATAAGTGATTTCAGAAACACTTGTAGTTATAGTTAAGGCATCTTTAGTTGAGAATGATCTGGTGGTATTAACTTGCTGAGAAACTACACGTTCGCAGGACCTCGTATGATACACTGACATTCATCTGTAGTAAGTATATCAACCATGATATCCTAAGTTCTGCCGAACTCTCATTTATGGTGACATTTTCATAACCTGGCTCTCCTAATTCCTTTTTTAATGGTAACATATCGGCTCTAGCTGCTTCGTATTAGATGCGGAAATCTCAAAGAAAGCTTGCCATGAGATTGAGGCTCATCGCACATCTAATAGCTTCAGTTACATCAATGATGGGCCAAAGCTGTCCAACAGCCCAGTGGTAATGTGACCGTCAAAGACATTGCTGGAGAACCTGTGTTGGCGCCCAGGCCACGTCCTGGCGCCCAGGTCACTTCCTGGCGCCCAGGTCACGTCTTGGCGCCCAGGCCACGTCCTGGCGCTCAGATCATGTCCTGACGCTCAGGCCATTTCCCTGACGCTCAAGCCACAGTTGAGTTCCTGATGCCATGTTCTGGCGCAGACCGTTAGCGCCGAGATAGATGGCTGCCGCTGTCGGAGTCAGCAGTTTACAGAGAGACAGCCAGCCTGCACAGCACAGTTCTAGGATTGCAGCGCAGTATTTACGTCTGGGGTGCAGTACGCTGCGACAGCGGTACGTGTGCTCAGTTCACCAGACTCGGCAAACGGTTATTTTAGCAATTTTCACGGAGGCCGTCGGTGTATTCAAACGCGTTGGATTGCATATGCAATTCAGTTCGACTGGATGTATGACCCTAACATGAACAGTGGATGACCTAGGATTCTCATTAATAGTTAGGCGATTGTGACTTCGGAAACTGAAGGGGAATGCATTGATAGGACCCGAGACACGAACTCGAACGAGACCACGGACTCGAGATAGGGGTTGTGGTGCGTGGGGTGGACGAGAGGGTTATTTTTGAATGCTGTTGAATTCGCATTCGGCACTGGCACTTGCTGTTGGGTTCTCTCGATTATTAGCCTGGGACAGACGCCCAATTATGGGCAACATAGCGTTGCATGCATAACATGACACATAGGGTGGCAGAACTGGAGTGGGTGTTTAGATTGTTTTTGGCTGTATATGCGAATGCATGACGTTGCTAAAAATACCGCGTATTTTCGCTGTCAAACATGCATCGTATGACCAAGGTCTTTGCAAATGTATGGTCACTTAACATGACTTCATTTGACTTGGACCTGGGTAAAACGCATGCATATAATGTATGCAACTGGCAGTTCTTGCCTTTGTGCTTACAAATTCACCAACACGAACAATCTTACAGATCTCCCTTAGATCTAAGCGATGGTTCAGAATATTCCAACCGTCTTTAGTTGACATGATCATGACGAAATCGGTGACCTCGATTACAACAGGATTAAATCTGACCGTGGCTAGACAGGCGTTGCATAACCGACGCAGTCGATGCGTCCCTGAACCCCAATATCCAACCAACCAACCGTGGCTAGGCTATCCATTGTAACTAGCTTCATTTCGATCCCTCTGTTGGTTTCAGAGTTACGAGGAGCCTGAAGAAGGTTTCAGAGTTACGAAGGGCCCCTTCCTGCAGTGGCCGGCGTTTGAAAGAGCACGCCAGTGATCGCAGGCGCAACGCACATCCATTCGATACTGAACTCGTCTACCATGACTGATTACAAATATGCGGGTGCTCAGTGAAAACCTGCAGGCGCTCGGTGAAAAAGTTGTTAGAGCTCTCAACCAAATTAGTGCTACTGAAAAGAAAGTCGAGGGCCCTCGAGCATCCCGACTAGATACAAAGTTTCGCTCCTGTCCATGGGTGGTACATTCAGTTTCGCGACGTTTCGGGTCGTGTTCCCTCTCACCCCACCCTTTGGACGATGCCCTTGGGCATACAATATTGCCAGAATAGACAGGATGACGATGGGTCAAAGGACATCTTTATGAAAGGCATGACAAATCCACCTGTCGAGGATTTCCCATGTCGACTGGGGCCAATAAATCCACCGTTGCCTCGATTGTCCACCGAAGCCAAGGGCGTGGCCACGGAATCGTCAGCGTCGGGTGGCCGCCGGCGCGACGGCCGATCGATGCGGCTCGGATACTTCCAATGAATCAGAGGTGGTGCTTCTGCTTCTGCTTTCCATCTGCCTGAAAGTGTGGCAGACATACGCAGACACACACCTAGAATCCCCACGTGTATATATATATATATATATATATATATATATATATATATATATATATGTGTATATATGTATATGTACATATACATACATATATACATATATCCACATTTATATATATGTATATATATACATATATATATACGGATATATATATAGCATATATATATACATATATATATATATATATATATATATATATATATATATATATATATATATATATATATATATATATATATATATATATACGGGTGAACCAAATTACTAGCAAATGAATGCCGTTCTACGGTGGGAAAGGCCAAAACGATGTTTATCTTGCTCTTCACATGGGTTCGTCCAGCAAAGGCGGCGCTTGCCTAGCTTGCCTGTGCTTCGCATGTTTTTCAGCTGATATTGTGTATCATAATCAGCTTACCTCCCAAATTGATATCAATTCCTTCAACCTACCAAATTTATTTAAAATTCGGCAAGTAGATCGACAGATAATTGGCTTTATCCGATTCCATGCATACTGGAAACTCTGAATCTTCACCAATTAAACGTTATTTGCATGTTTATGAATTGGTCACTAAGTTCACCAGTCTTGATCATGATCATGTACAATTTCCCTGGGACGGCCATCATGTGCTGACCGGCCCAGAGAGGTGCTCGTTCTGCGTATTGCCCTGAACCTTGTTTTGGGCGTGTGTGAGATCCTCGTGTTTCTTAATTATGCGCTAGCATTGTATACGCCGCTGTTATTGTACACTAATTACACACAAAGCAAGCGTGATGGGTGGTACAGAGGGAGAGACAACTTCTGGCAGAAAGTGGCAAACGGAATCTAGGCGCGCATGTGTGCAAGGATGACGATGCTCCGAAAATTTGGCAACGCCACACTGGTTCAGGTGGATGCGGCCTCCACAGTTGGGAGAGGACCACGCCGGCCGTTGTCCGTGCTGTGCAGCCTGTGTTAGTCTGCTCCAGTCAGCCAGACACGGTCGTCTCTCCTTCGTGGCACAGCCGGCCGGCTGTACCAGCAATGTGGCGACACCTGCCTGCTGGCAAGTACCGCCACATCGCCGTGCGCTCGCCAGTAGGTACCGGGCGGTGAACGGTCCGGACCGGTGGCCCCGGTACCGGTGTTGCTCGGGTACCGGTACTTCCCGAACACCGGTACTTCCCCAATACCGGTACTGCCCCAATATCGGTACTGCCCAATGCCGGTACTTCCCCGATACCGGGGTAGTAGCGGCACTTCCACGGTACCGTTCATACCCCGGTACCGGTACTGTCCGGTACCGGTACTGCCCGGTGCCGGCACTGCCCTGGCTGCTCTGGTGCGCGGCCAGCTCCCAGCTCTGACCCTGACCAGCTTCTCCTGCCACTGGTTGCTCTGGTGCGCTGTCAGCTCCCAGCTCTGACCCTGACCAACTTCTCCTGCCACTGGTTGCTCTGGTTCGCGGCCAGCTCCCAGCTCTGACCCTGACCAGCTTCTCCTGCCACTGGTTGCTCTGGTGCGCGGCCAGCTCCCAGCTCTGACCCTGACCAGCTTCTCCTGCCACTGGTTGCTCTGGTGCGCGGCCAGCTCCCAGCTCTGACCCTGACCAGCTTCTTCTGCCATTGGCTGCTCTGGTGCGCGGCCAGCTCCCAGCTCTGACCCTGACCAGCTTCTTCTGCCACTGGTTGCTCTGGTGCGCGGCCAGCTCCCAGCTGGACCCGACCAGCTTCTCCTGCCACTGGTTACTCTGGTGCGCGGCCAGCTCCCAGCTGTGACCCTGACCAGCTTCTCCTGCCACTGGTTGCTCTGGTGCGCGGCCAGCTCCCAGCTCTGACCCTGACCAGCTTCTTCTGCCACTGGTTGCTCTGGTGCGCGGCCAGCTCCCAGCTGTGACCCTGACCAGCTTCTCCTGCCACTGGTTGCTCTGGTGCGCGGCCAGCTCCCAGCTGTGACCCTGACCAGCTTCTCCTGCCACTGGTTGCTCTGGTGCGCGGCCAGCTCCCAGCTCTGACCCTGACCAGCTTCTTCTGCCACTGGTTGCTCTGGTGCGCGGCCAGCTCCCAGCTCTGACCCTGACCAGCTTCTCCTGCCACTGGTTGCTCTGGTGCGCGGCCAGCTCCCAGCTCTGACCCTGACCAGCTTCTCCTGCCACTGGTTGCTCTGGTGCGCGGCCAGCTCCCAGCTCTGACCCTGACCAGCTTCTTCTGCCACTGGTTGCTCTGGTGCGCGGCCAGCTCCCAGCTCTGACTCTGACCAGCTTCTTCTGCCATTGGCTGTTCTGGTGCGCGGCCAGCTCCCAGCTCTGACCCTGACCAGCTTCTCCTGCCACTGGTTGCTCTGGTGCGCGGCCAGCTCCCAGCTCTGACCCTGACCAGCTTCTTCTGCCACTGGTTGCTCTGGTGCGCGGCCAGCTCCCAGCTCTGACCCTGACCAGCTTCTTCTGCCACTGGCTGGATGGTGCGATTGTCGACACCGCGTGTCGGGACGATTTTCGGCAACATTTCGACAATGTGAAAGAAAACCAAAGTCATCCAATGACTTCATAGATGATGTTTGAACATGTCCCTTGGATCATTGGTGGGTGTAGGGTCGACAACTGCGCATTAGTGTCGATACCGTTTGAGTGCATACATGCCTGAGGAATATGCGAATATGCTGTATAGTGAGCTGGATTACATCCAGGGGAGAATCCAACTGCCCATGTCCAGGAACCCGAAATAATATTAAGCCAATATGATATGCTACTGGCTTGCGGATAAAGAAGGGTGTGGAATAGAAGAAGTTGTGTAAGATAGTACCGAAAACAGCCAAAGAGTATAGCAAAATCTGCAGTCACTAATACCGTCGGTTTAACATTACTCACCAGAAGTTTTCGACCAGACTGAAACTTCAACAGAGTTATCAACTACAACACCAGTGCGTTGACATTCGATACAAAACGTGGCCGGTATGACGGGAAAAGTTCGTTCCCATTCCGCTATCAGCATCTGAATTAAGAAGAGTGAGCAAGGGAAATGCTGAAGCATGCAAACATAATTATTTGACACACGGTCAAGAAGTTTTCAATCATGTGTACATAGTCTACTATAAAACTCGCACAGGATACCAGGCTCAACAAGTAGCTGCACATTTCATGTCCAAAGTTTAACCTGCCTTTTTCGTTCGACGTGCCAGGGACAAGCACTGCAGTATCCTATCAAATTACCTCTTTTCACTCATGCAGCGATTCTGCTCCGTGCTTCACCGATTTCTTTCGCCTTCCCTCATCCAGTTTCGTCACCAACCTGTGGCGCAGCTCGACTGCTGACACGTTTCGCAGCAGCCTCGCAGCGGCCACAGCCACGCAGCCAGGGCGAAACGGTGGCAGGCGTGCCACATTCGTCTTGTGCGGCGGCCGGGCCGATCCCCTGTTTGCGCAGCGGCGGCCACAATTACAAATGACTCACCGCGGCAGACGAGTTTCGACGCAGCGATACAAATTGCCGCAGACCGACAAACAGTGCGCTGCACCGGCTTTGTGAGGAACCTCCACCATAGGAGATCTGGCCGGATTTCCAAGCGATTCCGTATGAAGCTACCTCAGCTGTTGACTTGGTCTTGCGGTAGAATGATGTAGTATTGCGCACACATTTTTCTTTGCGTTTGACCCCACCATAAAATAATAACGAACGATATATATCACAGTTTCATGTTTAATTTCTTAGAAAATACAACCTGATATAATTCGAACGGATGCTGAACGCAGCCTTCGCATGTGCTTAGGGAAATTGCACACTCCCTCTTATGTATTTGCATTTTGCTGACAATACGAGAGGACTGGAGGTGCGACTCTCGTGTTGTCTCACGTGTATTTTATATTTGCACACCGTGCGTCATGTTTTGACTCAAGGCATCTCAGAACATTAACCCAAGGCCGTTCAAGGGGACAACGGCCAGCGGACATAAGACAGAGACGGGAGTACAATTTCAAACAGCAAAATTGTCACTTCCATGAAGAGCAATCATCGCAGCAGCTCTCGACCTCGCCGCCGGAACCAACCGATCCATCAGTAGAGCAAAATCTCGCCACTGACCTTTATAAAACACCCGGAGGCGCGGGCGGGTCTTGTGTTAGCAGGTGATGTCCGAGTACCACTTAGACTTTGGGACCTGCACAAGCTACACATGCTGAACTGACGATACATCACGTGGGGGAGGGGCAGTGATGTGCACAGAAGCATAAAGACTAATGACGGTCTTTAGGTTTGGGTGGCGTGCACTCTCCCACCAATATTCTAGATAGGCTTGTGTGATGACTGGATGTCACAAGCCAGGTGCATACAAGACGTAGGATATGCACACATCACAGCACTCTACGGCAACCATACGTTCTGAGGATCTTCATGCGGGAGGCCTCTCACATACCAAATATGAATTATTTGTTCCTTTTTTCATATGTCAGATATTTGATCAAATATCGTCCATGTGCACCATGTCCCTGGCGATTGATCCTCAGCCGTCGTGTCGCTACAGACGATTTCGTGCGCTTATGAGGCTGAAAGTAAGATGTAATGGCATAAAGATGAGGATTAAGGTGCTATGAATTATTGTACCCACTGTGAAGGGTCCAACCTGCTAGATATTGTTGGTCATATTTTGAGGGGCATAGCATAGGCATGTCGCCAAATGAATTAAAACATCTGCAAACCCGAGCTAAATTACGTGTAAAAAGGTATGAATTTATTTTCATATAAAGTTGAATGTTCGGAATTAACGCGTAACCAGCTTTCGTATTACGTCATAGTAGTACCTAGCCATTTCAGCATTCCGAACATTTGTAAAGAACAGTGCTTCTGCGACATGACCAGCTGCCGAAGTACACGTGGATGTTTGCGTACCAACCGACCAAGTAAACCCGGAATATGTCTTTGTTGTTAGTAGCAGCTTACTTGATACCACCACAAATCCAACGACTGACATATATAGCTGCACATCAACGGATAACGATCCTTGTCAGCGTGCCAGTTAAGGTGAGCAAAACATACTTGAGAATTTATGACGGGTTTCTGAAAAACGATGGCTTCGCAGCTATTGTGTGTAGTAAAATTATGGAACTATTTCATTTGAATTCATTTAGCACAGTGTCGTGTGTGCTAGTATTGAAGACATTACCATGCGTTATAAAGGGAGATGTTCAAATGTTCACCGCAAAAGAGATGTGCGAACGTTGAGCACTGTCGGATATAGAAAAGCAAATACGAATAGCAGAAAGAAGTGTTTGTGCACGTCCATCCGATATTTAGTCTTCAGCCAAGCAGAGAGCTTAATCACAAATATGACTAGAAGGGGAACGTTTCCAGTAAAATGGACCCATTATGACCGCGATGTGCATCAGGCAATATGGCAATGAAGCCTGTAGACCTTGAAAAAAGAAAAGGATGTATATTAATGGAAAAGGGATGTAAGATTGTGATTAACTGAGACATTTGATGTGGGACATTTCTACCTTTATTTGTCCAAATTTCCCACGAGGTTTCCTCAAATTGTCCTCACATGAATCAGGACTAGATGATATATACATATATATATATATATATATATATATATATATATATATATATATATATATATATATATATATATTTCGCGGCTTGGGCTGGACAAATGGCCATGTCGTGTGGTCTGTTGTCCAGAACATGTCGACCTTCTCAGCATTAGTATGTCCTTCTAACTGCATGTGCTGTGCGTTATAATGAACTGTTTCACACTAAGACTTCAAGTAAAGCTGTAAGCTACATTTTAAATTGCAATTCCGACTTCTTTGTATAAGGTCTTAATTAATGAACAAAGCGCGTTCCACAGAGGCCGATGCGCAGTGGAGCGAAAACGTTGGTCTATGGAAACCAAACAAAACAAAAAGACTAGGAGGCTAATCTTACTAAACTATGCACACAAAAAAACTGGTGCGATTTCTCAATCCTGAGGTTGAGAGTACTGTGCTAAGCCTGGTCGGAGCTCAGCCAAGTGTCATACTACGCCAAAGCGCGTTCGATTGGCTGCTAAGTATGACAGCCGAAGTGAAATAATCTAGTTTGTGTGTTCAGATTTATAACCTAGTGGCGCTGGCAGGTGCTTCTGTCAACCTATTGACAACGAGAGCGTCCTGGAGCTTCTCATCTACCTCTGACATATCAGCCTCCTATTAGTGTACAAAATATGAGGGGCTTTCATGTCACCCGCGCACGGCTCGCGATAATCGGACTTGGAAGGTCCTTTTCTGCACGTAATGCCAAACCCTTTGTTGCCAATATCGACACGTGTTGAGTAGTTGAACAGTTCAGCAACTGCTTCTTCGTCCGCCAAGGGCGTCGCGGGTGCTCGGCTGGATCACTGAAGACCTGGTACCGGTCTGCTGTTTGCTTTATCTTGCTGCGACCGTGGATGGGCGCTGAGCGAGTCCGTTCCCGAATGTGTACGGCACAACAGTGCACTTGGGCTGCTCGGCCTGGCTCGGCTCAACGAGCACTCTTGTGAAACCGCAATAACTTCTTTTTTTTGCAATAGAGGTGTGTCGTGAAGTATCTACTCACATTTCAGATGCTCCACTGATCTTTATGAAGTGCTCTTAAACTTTGTAAAGGGAGAAAGCTTCACGATGCCGTGCTGTGACGTCGAGAGGTGGTTGTCTCCAAGGAGGCCCGAGCCGACCCTGTCGCTGTCATTGCCGGATTTCTGAGAGCTCATGGAACATGACCGCAGTAGAAATGAAGATTCTCCTGTGGGTATCGGGCTTGGTCCGCTTCTGTTGGATGCTTCATATTCATGTCTGTTTGGTGCCTGTGCCCCCGACAGGGACTGTTATCGCTAACTGTGTCCATTGAATGACATTGCCAAATCGACGGTACCCGCTGACTTCATGAGATGTCTACATTTACAGTGTAGGATATGCCTACCGGGTTTCGGTGGTGCTCGACTGCACTTGCCGAAGGTCCCCTGGGAAATGTCAGGCTGCAAGGACAAGAATTGCTGCTGTGACGCTCAGACATGGCCATGTTGGTGCTAGTAGCGCGTATGGGGACCCCAGATGTGCCAATTTCACTGCCAGATACACTTCTGCCACTGCAATACTCCTTCGAGCTTGATCTGCAGCGCGAACTGTTAATCGATGCGCAGTCATGCTCCTCAGCCAGGTAGTCAGGCCCGGATAGTCATACGCAGTCACACATACGCAGTCAGACATACGCAGTCAGGCCCGGATAGTCATACGCAGTCAGACATACGCAGTCAGGCCCGGATAGTCATACGCAGTCAGACATACGCAGTCAGGCCCGGATAGTCATACGCAGTCAGACATACGCAGTCAGACATACGCAGTCAGGCCCGGATAGTCATACGCAGTCAGACATACGCAGTCAGGCCCGGATAGTCATACGCAGTCAGACATACGCAGTCAGGTCTGTGTACGTGAGACGTCGTGATCCCACAGCCAGACTGCAGACTGGTCTGGCACTGAGATGGTGACGCCACTGCAATGCGGAAATGCCGCTTGAGTCGCTGGGTGATTTGGGCCTCAATGTCTGGGCACGGATGGCCGACAATGGAGTCGGAACCGGGAACGGAGGTCGCGGCGAAGTAGAATCTGAGTGGAACTGGGTGAATTGGCCGCTGAGCCGCGCGAACAGTCAAACCGTGACCCAGAATATAACGGCGCGTAATGCGTTCTCCTGCGGTGAGTCTTTCAAGCAAACTAATAGCCTTCTAGACATGCAAGTCGAGCACCGAAGTAATTAAATACCGCGGCAGAGGACGGGACGCAGTGCGCACTATGGGAAAAGTTCAGAGCGGGCCCGGTTTGTTGAGTTCGGTCCGGTCCATACCCGCACCAATGAGGCCAGACCACGAACTGGATGTGTCAATTTCCCTATGGATGCATCTCGTGGCTATCAGAGCGGCCCAGTCATGACGAATAGGATATTCATGGCAACATCAGAATGGCATTTTAAACATTGTCTCGTCGTTTATGCCATGCAATATTATCTCTGGTCTTATATAATTGGCTCAGTGTTGTTTGCAGTCGTGCATTAACATCAGCATTTGGGGATCTCCCTCTCTTTGCTTTTGAAGATACAGAAATTGTAATGATTTCCACCATACCATGGGCACAAATGCCTTGCTCGTGGGCATATCTGGAGGCACTAAAATATGACGCTCACGGGTGTAAATATTAAACTTTCCAGTGCAGTGACTGATGCCAGAACCCGCCTGGACCTGCATGCTTCAATGTGCCTGATACCGAGTTCCAGGAAGACTATCATCTGTTTCATTAAGATAATTGATGCATTTGCTGGGTCCCTTTTATTCAGACCATATAACTACAAATTGTCTCAAGGATGTGGTATGTGGAAAACAAAATCCTTTTTCGGCTTTAACCCGTCCCGTTTCGGGAAGGGGGTCTTCAACCGCCCCCCTTAGGTTTCTCGCGGATAGCGGACGAACGGCGCGCGGCAGCGCGCCCAAATCTGGCATACCTTTTCCCATGTCAATTTTACATGCTGATTAAAAATTTTTAGGTCAGGGCATCTCGGGTCAACGAGTTAGTCAAGGTCAAGTGAGGTCACCTCCATAAGCGTTCAACCAGTCGTCACGCTTTAACGGATACAGATATTTTGATGAAACTTTCAGTGTTTGCTTATCTTTACGGATGCAGCAAAACGTACGAGTTGTATTTTTTTCGTTTTTGACTACATACAAATCTTGCGTATTTGCCATATTGTAGTTCAAATACAGGATTCTGGCTAAAGTAAGCATTTGTATTGGGGCAAGTTGACTTCCAACAACGTTTCTCCGTCTACTATACACATTGGAAAAGGAAAATGAAAGAAAACTCGAAAATTAAAAATTTTGAAACTTCAAAAATTAAAAATTAAATAATTTTTGGGGGGCCGAAAAATAGCCCTGGTCGATTTTACTGTCCTTTTCTCATTCCAAATAAATTTTGTTTTTTTATATATCCCCAAAAATGAACTCCCCAGAGTCACAAACATAATGTAAGTCGTGAAAAGACGTGAAAATCTAGCCCCACTAGTGACGTCACTTTTGGTTAAATTTTTTTTCGGGGGTGGACTCGGACCATATTCGTCGAGCGCTTTCCGATGACACATCTTTCGTTGTTGTGCGATGCTTAGTTTGGATTTTAGAGGGGAGTGTTCAACCCCCCCCCCCCCGAGACGGGTTGTGAGGATTTGACTGGGAAGACGGCGCGGGTTAAGTAAATTCGTCATAAGAGTGCGCCGGGACAGTGTTGAATGCACAGTACGGGAACATGCTTCCACGGGTATCTTCGCCAAAGCATCGCTATTAGCGCTTCTATAGCTACGCGATTTCAACCGTGCGATGTAAATCTTAGGTGCGATGCGCTCGCTGGATGATGTCACTCAAAGCATTGATAGAACTTGAACTCTTGAACTTGAACTCTTGAACTTGAACTCTTGAACTTGAACTCTTGAACTTGAACTCTTGAACTTGAACTCTTGAACTTGAACTCTTGAACTTGAACTCTTGAACTTGAACTCTTGAACTTGAACTCTTGAACTTGAACTCTTGAACTTGAACTCTTGAACTTGAACTCTTGAACTTGAACTCTTGAACTTGAACTCTTGAACTTGAACTCTTGAACTTGAACTCTTGAACTTGAACTCTTGAACTTGAACTCTTGAACTTGAACTCTTGAACTTGAACTCTTGAACTTGAACTCTTGAACTTGAACTCTTGAACTTGAACTCTTGAACTTGAACTCTTGAACTTGAACTCTTGAACTTGAACTCTTGAACTTGAACTCTTGAACTTGAACTCTTGAACTTGAACTCTTGAACTTGAACTCTTGAACTTGAACTCTTGAACTTGAACTCTTGAACTTGAACTCTTGAACTTGAACTCTTGAACTTGAACTCTTGAACTTGAACTCTTGAACTTGAACTCTTGAACTTGAACTCTTGAACTTGAACTCTTGAACTTGAACTCTTGAACTTGAACTCTTGAACTTGAACTCTTGAACTTGAACTCTTGAACTTGAACTCTTGAACTTGAACTCTTGAACTTGAACTCTTGAACTTGAACTCTTGAACTTGAACTCTTGAACTTGAACTCTTGAACTTGAACTCTTGAACTTGAACTCTTGAACTTGAACTCTTGAACTTGAACTCTTGAACTTGAACTCTTGAACTTGAACTCTTGAACTTGAACTCTTGAACTTGAACTCTTGAACTTGAACTCTTGAACTTGAACTCTTGAACTTGAACTCTTGAACTTGAACTCTTGAACTTGAACTCTTGAACTTGAACTCTTGAACTTGAACTCTTGAACTTGAACTCTTGAACTTGAACTCTTGAACTTGAACTCTTGAACTTGAACTCTTGAACTTGAACTCTTGAACTTGAACTCTTGAACTTGAACTCTTGAACTTGAACTCTTGAACTTGAACTCTTGAACTTGAACTCTTGAACTTGAACTCTTGAACTTGAACTCTTGAACTTGAACTCTTGAACTTGAACTCTTGAACTTGAACTCTTGAACTTGAACTCTTGAACTTGAACTCTTGAACTTGAACTCTTGAACTTGAACTCTAGAACTTGAACTCTTGAACTTGAACTCTTGAACTTGAACTCTTGAACTTGAACTCTTGAACTTGAACTCTTGAACTTGAACTCTTGAACTTGAACTCTTGAACTTGAACTCTTGAACTTGAACTCTTGCGGGACCGAATAAGACGATTCCGGATTACAAATCTGACTGCGTGCCACCAGGTCAATGGTAGCGGTATGGCGGCCGACTGCGTTGCGAAACGGGGAACAGCTATGCGTATGCGTAAAATACCTCTGAAAAGAAGTTTGTTTTTTAACACGTGCCCTGGAGGGTCTCTGAAAATTACGCGCACTAGAGGGGGGCGGATTCCGCCCCCTAAGATCTCGGCTCCCATTAAGGCAAGAGCAACGAAATTCTCAAGGTGAATGGGCACGATAGTTAACTATATTGTGTGCAAATTTCAGGACCTCATTTGACCTTGAAGGTCAAATGAGGTCCAAATAGCAAATTTTTATGGTTTTGCGTGGCTTGGCTTTTCACTGCTATGGGTCGCTGTGATTGTGTTTAAATGCTCAAAAATTGGCATTAATGATGTTTTGGACATTGCTAATGATGGAATACATATGCTAGATCCGCCATTTCACCTCAGGCCAGCTATATAAGAGCACATTGTCAGGTCATTACCTCTCCAGTCACCGGAACCGGGCTGCCCACCTGACTGCTCCGTTGGGCGGCTTGGCACAATCTGCTACACAAAGAAAGGAGTGAAATACATGAATAAAGTATGGAAACGCTTAGGCACACAATGACAAACAGTACATTTCCGTATGTGTAGCGAGTAACATGCAAAGTGACATCAATCGCATGACAGTCTTTTTCATTTTTGACAACATTCCAGTTGACCAAGTTTGGTTCAATTAACCTGTCCTGATGACCTCGGCGACCTAACATGACTCTTAAATTATATAGCATAACAATATGCATCAAACAAATCGCTAGTGTTGTCAAGAACACTTCCCTTTTGCCAATAAACGGGAAGCGCATCAGCGCCGATTTTTGTGGTCTGGCACTGCGATTTAAAAAAAATGTTTTAACTTCAAAACTCTTCGGCCGATTTACATTTTTTTACTGTAAAGAATGTGCCGGACATTTCTAAGCAGGTACGGAAAAAATAGTGTATTTCGTCCGGTACAATATGAAGTTGTGTACGAAAATTCGGAGGGGTGAACAGATTTAGCCCTCCACCCATCCTGGGCGTGTGTTAACCTGTCATGAACTTGACCTGACTTGACCTGGGTAACCTAACATGACTTTGAAACAATGCAGCATAACAATATACATCTAACAAGTTGATAGTGTTGCCAAGAACACTTCCTTTTGCCAATATACGGGAAGCGCATCAGCGCCGATATTTGTGGTCTGGCGCTGATAATTTTTTATTTTATTTACCGACACATAGCTATAAAAAATCGGTCGATTTTCGTTTTTCTTCCTTTATGCAACTTGTCGTTCATTTCTAAGGAGGTACACAAACAATGGCGTATATCGGCCGGTAAAATCGGGAGTTATCTATGAAAAACCGGAGGGGTGGGCGGATTTCGACCCCCGCCTCCCTCCAGGGCGCGTGTTAACTTCAACAGTCAACGTACTGCACTTCGGGCAAATATTTTTTAGAAACTGTGGTGGCTAGTGCTAGCGACTGCCGCACTTGAAAGAGCAGATCTAGTTCTGAGTAAAGACAGTCGCGCTAAAGTGCTACATGAGCAGTTGCCCGTAATCACAAGGCTACGATTGTCTGTGTTTTCAAACAGGGTACCAACAACCTAGAACAGCGTACTAGCAGCCCGGAACAAAATTGAACGTGACACTATGTGCACGTGACAATATGTGCCTTATTTATGTACTTGGAGCTATTTGTTTGCCTTCCATGTCAATTGAAGGGTTGTTTTGTGTTCGTAACAATACAGATATGTCACGTTTAATTGTTTTCAGTGTACAACAATGCAAATATCCGTATGGCATGTTCAGCGTCGTAGTTATCAAGAACTTGAAACACTAATGATGCGCGATATGATAAATCTGAATATACAAGTGAACCTATATAAGGTGGAGGTGTCTGCTGGCCTACTTTTGAAGCTACGTTGCAGTGCCACAATGCCACTATTTGCTTGGCGGCGCGGTTGAGACCCGTTTTGAGGAACCCACGCCGCGTGCGGAACTGTAGCCGAGCTTTCTCACACGGACAACAGCTGGGTGGGAGACGAAGCCGCCAAATGATAACCCGTCGACCACACCACGTAACAAATTGTGCTACATTCGGCTACGAAAAAGTCCGCTGAGGAAGAAAAGCTGATGATGACACGACTGAAATTAATGGCGCGGTTCCGAATTTACGCTGTCTACGTGGCAATGCTATACCCGCCTCCGGCGAATTCTTGGCACCGGCGCCATTTCCGACCCGCGCAAAGTTCTTCGCTTTCAATTTCTATCTGCCATCTCCTGTTACATCAACAGCATTTTTCAGCCCGAATCCACCCGAATACTCTCAAAGCCAGCTTGAACTAGATTGCGCGTGACAAAGATAAAAACGTGCCACTCAGAACGAGATGAAGCCAGTTGAGTACAATGCTGGCCTCGGGTCTGCTTTTTTGCCGTGACCACTGGTCAGCGACGTCAAAAGGCAGGCGTTGTTGTCTGGAGACGAGCACAACCCACGACGAATGGTTTGGAAATGAAAACACATCGCTGTAAGCACGTGCATGGGGCTACAAAACCCGCAATCACACATGCACGCACACATTAATGCTGATTTCCTGTTACCATTTTCGTGCCGTGTAGAAGTCCCCACGTCCAAACATGTGTGCTTGTCCAGTTGTCTGTTATCCTCCGTTCAATGTCCTGCTGTGCTTAGCAGATACATGCATCTATGGTGCACGCATACTTAAACCCACATGACACTGGCAGATACCAGTATCCAAAGGTGGTATCCGACTGAGATGGTGCCCCACAATCAACTGGGTACTAAGCTGATTTTTGCTTTAATCATGTATACTTTTTATTTGTGAAAGCGCCACGCATTAGGCTCTGACCTGGAATAGCCATGCACATGGGCGACCATGCAGTCGCAAAATGGTTGTTACTCAGGTCAGGTCTGTTTTCGAGCAACCATGAAGAAATGCGAAGAAGCATGATGTTGTCTTTGGCAAGGCTACAGTGATCAACTAGTGCATATATCGGGGCTGATAGGCATGCAACGGTTTCAACATAGCCATAAATGAATGTGTTTTGTGTTTGCTTTTCACCGATCGGGCACTCGTTAGTCTGACTGTAGGTCAGTTTTGCATCACAAGCGAATCATACAAAAAAAAAAAAAAAAACAACACACAAAAAAAACAAAAACAAAAAACACACACAAACAACAAACACAAACACACACAAACAAAAAACAACACACCAACACACACAACAAAAAACACAAAACACAAAAACAAAAAAAAACCACACACACACACACACACACACACACACACACACACACACACACACACACACACACACACACACACACACACGCACAGGTTGTCGAATACAATGGAATGCCGATCCTGGCAGGTGACAGCTGTCCGTGTCCAGGCACATGACGCTGTGGTGACCATATTTTGTTTTGGTGTAATTACATGGATACCGGCTTGTTCGCAAAGTAGAGCATCAGTTAGGCTGGTCGGCACATCTGAATGGAACGGTTTAAAACCATCGGGTGACTTGTTTGTAATCATTGACCGATGTTATAGGCACAAAGTGTGCTTGAATATTGGACCTGCACCAGACTCGTCGTCAGGAATACATGTTTTGTCAACTTATCGCGACGCAATTAAATGAGATTTAATTTATCCCGACAAAGTTATAGCGACACCATCTCATATCGCGATAAATAGTTTAAATTCATCTTCCAAAGAACCTCTGGGGCCAAGGAGAAATTATGCATATCTGACAAATGAAGACAGACTCTCAATGGCTGAACTGCTACATGCTTTCGGCAATGATAATTATCCAAGTAACCATGGCAGCGGAAGTAAAACACATACTTTCGCTAAAGTTGAAGGACTTGAAACTCTAGATTTCTGATCGTCTGGGACTTGGCGCAGTTTTCCCAGTGGGAATCAGAGGAGGATTAAGGAATTTATTTTTTTTACCGGAGAATTAGGCTTCCTGGGAGCGGTGCCTTTGGCCCGACGGCAGTGAAAGAGAGAGAGAGAGAGAGAGAGAGAGAGAGAGAGAGAGAGAGAGAGAGAGAGAGAGAGACCTCCAGGCGACAGGTCTGGGGGACGCCTGAAGAGGACTGGTAGTGGTAGACTGGTAGACTCGGTAGACTGGTGGAGGACTGGTAGACTCGGTTGGACGAAGATGTTCTCTGAGAGCCAGCGAGAGCTGGACTATAATTATTATAAGGTTGAGAGGGTCCCTAAATGATTAACCAGGTCCCATGAAAGAAAAAGATTACATCCGTGTTGGCGATTGCGGTGGTAAATGTTGAGTTTCAGTTTCAAAGAAGCACGCTCTTCAAAAGGTCTGTTAACCCGGCCTCTACGATCTCTCCGGTCAGACCCTCACATCCCGTCTCAGGGGGGGTGGGGGGTGGGGGTGGGTGGGGCTGATAGGATCCCTCTCTAATCTCCAATCTAAGCGTCGCACGAAAAGGAGAGGTGTCATCGGGAAGCGCTCGGCGAGTAGGGTCCGAACACCACCCCTCTAAAAAATCGTATCCAAAAGTGACGTCATTAGGGGGCCTAGTTTCTCCCGACTTACATCGTGTTTTTAGCTCGGGGATCATTTTCGGGGTGATTTGGGAAGAGAAAAAAAAAACAAGTTCTTTGGAATCAGAAACGGAAAGCGAATTCGACCAGGACCAAAAAATTTGGCCACCCAAATATAATTTTGTATTCCAAAATTTGTAATTTTCATGTTTCTTTAATTCTCCTTTCCTTTTCGGTAGAGCGGACCGAAACACGTTGTTGGAAGTCAACTTGCCCCAATAAAACATGCTTACTTTAGCTAGAATCTTCGAGTTCATCTCTAATGGGCGAATATACAAAACTATTAAGCAATTAAAAATGGAAAAATGAAAAATTCCTCTGATGCGCTTTTTTTCATCCCTTACGATAAGCAAATGCTAAAAGTTTCATTAAAATATATGTATGCGTTAAAGCGTGACGACTGGTTTAACTTTTCTGTAGATGACCTCACTTGACCTACACTAACTCGTTGACCCTAGAGGACCTGACATCAAAGTTTTGACACTACATGCCAAATTGATGTGGGAAAAGGTTCGCCAAATTTCGCCGCGCTGCCGTGCGCTGTTCTTTCACTATCCGTGGAAAACCTTAGGGGAGCGGTTGAACACCCCGAGACGGCGCGGGTTAGTAACTTGGAAGAGCTTTGAGGGACTTGTGGTAACTGGGAAGTAGCTTGAGAGGGACTCTGAGGGTCCACAGAAACTTCTCAGAGCTACAGAGAAACCACGAGGCTAACAACGGTTGTGAAGAATGGTAGTGCCAAATGACATTAAGCCTGCCTCAGACACAAAAAAAAAACATTGAGCTAGAAAGCCTCTCAAGGACTGGGCTAATAACAGCTGGATGAGGCCCTTAATGATCGAAAAGGGTCATTAAGCGCTAGAGGGGACTAGACTGGAATGCAAACGAGTCCTGGTATGGTCCATACGAGTCGAACATGGCCCCTGAGAGCTCCTGAAGGCTGACAATAATTATGAGGAATACTGAGGGTAAGTTTCAGATCTGGAATATCCTTCATAGCCCGAAAGACTGTCGTGGACCTACGGAGGCCCTGATATCAACAGAGGACAGTACTGGTATGCTCTTGAGACTCGGGAGGGATGTTCATGGATGAACAGAGCACAAAGGAGCCAAGTTAGTTCCGGGAGTTGGTGATTCTTGTTATAAATTGAGACCTATTTCGGAGATGGTTTCCCTTGAAAGCTGGGAAGGTTTTTCGAGTGCTGGGAAGTGCCCATGCAGACCGGAGACGGCTCGCCACAGATTACCCCCACCTCCGCCCCCACGAGAGCCAAGTAGGACTGGACTGGGAGTTCCCCGATATGATCACGGCCACCTGAGACTCAAGAGTCCTTGATAACTTACAATGGGTGTGAGGAGTACTGAGAGACCGCTTCAGAGTTTAGGATATTATTAAGAGCCATGCATATGGTCGAGGATTACGGAGTGTCCCTAAAAGGCACAGTACCATGGGGGACGAAAAGAGCCACCGAGTGCCAGACAGGTATGCCTGAAGCCTAAAATACCATTTATAAGACGCAGAATAGCGAAGTTCGCCTGAGCGCTCTCGCTATGATGATCACATCCAGCATGAGAAAAGTGCTGTCACCTGCTGGAAGACTACATTGCTTTTAAGGACAGAAAATCCGCTGCTAGGTAATTTCCCGAATGCCGATGGCCATCGGCGACGGCTGTCCCAACGAGCGGGCGTTGGTAGCTCCAGGGGCCACGGCCGCCCCAGTAGTGATGGCCCTCTCAGCAGCCACCGCACCTCGGCGGCAGCGACCGCCTCTGTGGCCACGACTGCCCCAGCGACCACGGTCTTCCAAGCGGTGACGGACGCCCCAGCGGCCCCAGCTGTCCCAGTGGTAAAGGCCGCCCTAGCGTTGACAGCCGCCCAAGCCGTCACAGCTTCCCCAACAACCTCAGTCGCTCCACCGATATCGGAAAAGAAAGCCCAGCGATTGCATTGCTGACGGGCGCTCCAATGATACCACTCGCTTTGTCTTACGCTAGGGCGACGCCAATGAAGCAGCAAGAGGTCAATTGGCAGGATGTTGTTTGGCATAGGTGGTCAAAGATGTTGATTGACCTCCTTTCCTAAACTATAGCACTTATTTTCCGCACTAACATTCACGCCTCGTTTTGACGAAGTTTCTATGAAAGTGTTTAAAAGGAGCAGAATGTGGGGGCATCCTTATAAAAACATACTTTTACGTTACCTATTAAACTATTCCTGAGCATAGCGAATAGCAGAGAGAAGCAATTGTGTCCATGGATACGAGAAATTGTATACAAGCTAATCATATTCGTCCCCCTCCTTTACAGATGTGTTAGTTTCGCTATATTTTCCAAAATACGCTAGTTCCCTTTATATTCCATAATGCTAATCTATAAAACCTGTAATTTTACAATTCACTGTGCATATAATGCATACTCACTTAAATACATAGTGCATATAAGTGGTCATACGAAAAATAAACCACACTAAAACTTTTCAGAGAATTGCAATGTGGCTTATTTCGCAGTGTCGCGATAAATGAAGTTATCGAGGCATACTACAATGTCACAATAAATTTGACTCATGGCCTTTCAGGCCTTAGGGAAGAGATATAAATTATCGCGAAATTGTATGCCAGGATGAATACAAGAATTCAATAGCCAACTTATCGCGACAAAATGTTGCGGCATGTGTAAAAAAAACGGAAGAACTTTACTCTAGTTTGTCTCTCTGGATTTGGAAATAGAATTTATTACGGTTCATGTCGCTTTCTGGAGGTGAAGTGAAGTGAAGTGTTCTCAACCGTCGGCCTTGGCAAACAAGTCCGGTTAGCGTTTCCAAAACGACAGCCCTTGGCAATCGATCACCACTGATTTTTTGGCGACATTGGGTGACGGTGTGTCCAAGTTAATTTGCATTGGATGTGAAATGTAATTGAAGGGGTAATTATTCCGAACAGTGATGTGGGTAATGATGCCACATTACATGTACCCTACATGCTCTGCTTGCATACACTTTGTGTTTGCATCACACACAACATTATTTGAGCAAGCTTGACTAATTTGAGCTTGGCAGGCTGGATGCTATTATGATATAACTTTACAATTTATTGATGCAAAGCTGTCAAAGACGTAAACACGAAACCAAGTGCTGGGCTTAATATACGTCTTCGGTTATTTTTGGTTTCCATCAAACTTTGAACATCTGGACACGTTGATTTGACACGTTATGACCAGGATATCCGATCACAACTGACAAATGACCTGAGTAGTAAGCGCGTCCAAGACACCAATCCACTAGCAATGATGTTCAGATGCAATCCTTGGGAGCCAACCGCAACTGGGGCGGGGATGGCCGAGTGGTTAAGATGTTGGGCTCTGGGTACCAAAGGTCCCGGGTTCGACACTCGCACCGCACAGGACATTTCCCAATCCAGCATTTCCCGATCTGGTGTGCGTGGAGGGGCTGCTGTGTCCGACGGGTGATTTTCTCCTCCACTGTCCATAGGCTAAGGGAGCCTATGGACCCCTCATCATCCCGACGGCAGAGGAAGAAGTCACCCGTCGGTGTGTCCAGTGTGTCTGTGTCCATGTTCTGATGTTGTAGATGGTCGTGGGCATGGTGTTGGGTTAGGAGAGATATGTGTACACTTAGTTACAGATATCGGTGGCATGGGGAGGGTTGGCGGCACCGCCGAAACAACCTGGAGTCGAGCTGAGAGGTGCAGAGTGGTCCGGAAATTGGAAGTGTAGAGCTGAACTTGAAATGAAGAGTTGGAGTTGAATTCATGGCAGGCTGTTCTGGTGGCTTGTGGTCGAGTTCGTTGTGCGTATTCGAACAGCTGGCGCTGGCGCAGCTTTCTGTGCACGCCTACGCCGCACCCCGGCATTTTATGTTGTACGTTGGCAATGAACAGTTCTGCTGCGCCTGCGGCGTGGAAGCCTCCTTGGTGGCGTTTCGGCTTCGCGCCGTCGTATTGTGGCTAGCTGTTCGTTGTGTTGTGGTTGCGATTGCGAGAGGGTGAAAGAGATTCGGTTGTCTTTAGCATGGTTTGTTTGGTTGCTTGCAGAGCCGAGATATCGCTGGATACGCAACAAAGAACACCTTGTTTTAAAACTATTGTTTAAAACTATTGTTTTAACGCCATATTTTGGATGCCTCCAGAAAGCCAGACCCACATGTTTACGCAACCACCGGTTTGGCGGTCGCCGGAAATAAAACATGCACAATTTCTGAGATGCTGTTGCTCCGCGCGCTTGCTTGTACTTACAAGTATTTCTATTTTTTATTATGAGTACAGGTGGCTTTAATCCAAGCATTGGTTGGCTTCTTATGTTTCTTTAAGCCATCTCATGCATTCCTAAACCAGGTAAATATAATATTGAATTTCGGCCTAAAAGGGCATCATCCGTGCAAAGTTGGCGGCAATACAAAAACTGGATATCGATGGCAGTAGTAGCTTCTTAGCGTTTGCGGAAACAGGAAGGAGAATCAAGGTTATTTCCCATGTTGACTCGGTCGGTAACTGACTACCATGTTCAGTTACGAGAAAGAGCAACTAATATGTGCCTTGTTTTCCATGTACTTCTCATTTCAGGAACTACCCTTCTGCCGTTTTAGCTACGGAATAGTGCACCTAATGTGTGCCCTGATTGTCATTCACTCCCAGTTTCAGAGGCTACACTTTCTCCGTTTTAGGTGCGGAAGCGTGCACCTAATGTGTGCCCTGTTTGTCATTCACTTCCAGTTTCCGAGGTTACACATTCTCCTTTTTAACTACGAAAGCGTGCACCTGATGTGTGCCCTGTTTGTTATTCACTCCCAGTTTCAGAGACAACCCACTCTCCATTTCAGAAGACGATGCACAAGGGCAATGTGACAATGGCTACCCTCTTGTTCACGCCAAAGCCCAGCCACGACCGGAAGGTGCTCCTGTGTCGATGCCAGAATCCTAAAGTGGCTGCACCTGCCCTCGAAGACAAGATCAATCTCGTCGTGCACTGTAAGCAGACTACTACCAAGGACGTCGTGCCGAGGAGCTTGTGGTGTGCTTGTGGATGAATGCACTTATTTGCATCTATTAAGTGTATATTGTTGCTTAATGTGATTTCACGGTGAGTATCTAGTTTACCTGTGCAGCACGAAATAGTGCTTACGAGGTACCTTTAACAAATGCCTTAGCCTGAGTGTGTTGGTTACAACTTGGAAATGCATCTGACAAAAGATACCGCTGCCTTTCTTCTCCTCCCGCTTCCTTGCGTTTGAGCTCTGAAGACGCTACGTATGTTTGATTGAAGTCAATTAACTATTTTTGCTTTTGCGAATGAAGACGTCGGGCAAAATGAAGTGATGCATCGTGCCTATAGTAAAAAATGTTATTAGACTGCGTCGCAAGTGTTTAATCTGCTGCGACATTAATCGCAAAGCTACTCCTCACAGGCTGCTTTCGCCTTGCACGGTCACCTGCAGAAGCCATTGGAGCCACTGTCCATTTGAGCATAATATTGCAATTGCTTTCGTAAATGAATACATCTTCATACACGGATAACATCCACGCAGATGTGTGATTTAGGTTAGCACAAAAATACATATCAACGCCCGGGTGGCCGTCCATGGAGAAGATTTCCGGTATGCCGTATTCAAGCCAACATTTCATTCCAAAATCAGTTCAGCTCAACACAGCAGGTGATTTTTCCAGTGCAATAATCTGCCCGGTATTCAAAGTAAATGTCATGTTGAGTCAGATTCAGGTGCTAAGCCACTCAGGGCGGCAATACTCGGGGAACCATTTGTGTAGCCGTACAAGCAGTGTAATTTAAATAGAATTGCACGCCAACCAACATTACCTCAACGTTGAACGGAAGAAAATGAGAAGTATAAAAGAAGCATTGTGATTGCTTGAATGAGCTGCAATGATTACAAATGACGAGCATCGTGCTGAAATTGTTCCGGCCCGGACTTCATGATATGACTGAATCGCCCTTGTTGGATTGAATTGCATTGTATTAAATTGGATTAGATTGAAGCATTCCTGTATTGGATTGCATTGGAGAGCTCTATTTTCAGTGACCGAATCGAAGCTCCAGCCTGGTGCCGTATTGGCCAGTGCCGTATCCATGGTGCCGGATTGGCTCGCTCTAAGGTGCACGTGCTGTACAGTGAGCAGGCTCAAGCTACTGTGCGGTGGCTGTTCTGCATGCCTGCTATACCCGCCGTGTTTTAGTTTTAGTCGGCTCACCTTCTGGGTAGCCATCGGCCGTTTCCCGGGCAGTCCGGTCACGTGGCCTGACTGTTTAGCGTTTACGGCGGTCGGCTATGTGCCAACTTGGACGGTCACCTGGCCATTGGTCGTTGCCGATGAGGCCGGCCCATAAAGGCGGGCGAAACAGGCGCCAAGAGCCGCCGTTCCGGTGATACCGGCTGTTCAATTGCCGATTGTCTGTCATCAAGTCGAAAGGCACGGTGACGCGGTAATGTCGACCGGTAAGTGTTGCCGATCGACCCGTCTCTGTGCCGGGTCGCGAACGGGCTGCACTGGCGGGAGAGGCGTTAATTGCACGACCACCTTCACCGTAAAGCAATCTTGAGATCCGTGCCGTCGCCACTGACCGCCTCGCTGGGAAAATAACAAACAGCGCGCGGAACTCCAGGCGCTTGAGCACGTCGCTGGCAGAAGTGCCACGGCTCCAATTGCGGTCGGTCAAAGGAGCGACGCTGTGCTGGTTGGAAATACATTGTGCAAGATGGAGTTGGGAAGAACCACATGTGTAATGAAAATATTCCAGTCTGACAACAATATTTTGTCAGGAAGGAGACGCCTATCCGGTGTCTGTCTTCCAGGCTGGTCTCAGCAACGTTCCAGAAGGGACAGACACTAGACAGACACTGGACTGTCTAGTGTCTGTCTTCCTGTCTGATG
>JAOTOL010001168.1:0-125000 GCA_034440575.1 Imbricaverruca yamaguchii | reverse complement strand
GTCCGGTGCTGTGTGTCAGGTGCTGTGTGCTCGGTGCCGTGTATCCGGTGCTGTATGTCCGTTGCCGTGCCGTCCTGCGCTCTGCTGCCCTGTGCCGTGCTGTCCTGTGCCATGTTGTCCGCTGTGCGTGGTGTGTCCAGCTGTTCGAGCCGCGTGGGCGGACGCGTGGGCGGACGCGTGGGCGGACGTGTGGGAGGACGCGTGGGCGGACGCGTAGGCGGAGCCGCGCGCAATGTGCCGACCGGTGCATGACGGCCGAGCCACCAGGGGCTGCCCATGGCCCCGGATGCCGTTTCAAATATTACCCATGTTTCAGCGGGCGATGAGAGCGCCGATTGCACTCTAATCGGTGTTCGGCCGACCTGTGCGGCACACGCGCTGGCGGCAAATGGCACGCGGCCGGAAATGTTGAAGCGCACGATATAATACTCGCGCAATGTGCATTGTAAAAGCCAGTTTTCAAATGTAGTGCATAGTTAAATAGTGTCAGAAGACAGTGACGATATTGCGTCGAGCCGCAGCCGGACGGGTTCACAGCGGCACGTCCGGCGTCGCATCGTTACATTGTCAGCGTCCATAAATGCAGCATGTCTCCACGTACAGCGCTTGGAACTGCCACCGATGTGCCGACGACAGGCCGCCGGACTCGGTTGTCACTGTGTGCGGCCTGTGTCACACCGCAGATCTTCCGCTCGTCGCCATCACGCTGTCCAGACTGTTCGACCCCGGAGACATCAAGGAGGGTGGCGACGTCTACTTCGAGTGCAGCATCCGCGCCAACCCTGCCGTCTACAAGATGCAGTGGCGCCACAACGTGAGTGTTTCACGGAAGTGGGACAATCAAGTGACAACGTGGGTGTTTCACCGAAGTGGAATAATTGGGTGACAATGTGTGGGTTTCACGGAAGTGGGATAATCAAGTGTGAACATGAGTGTTTCACGGAAGTAGGACAATCAAGTAGCTTGAAATCACATAGCTGCCACATGTTCACTGGGCAGTACTTAAACGATAAATTTGCAATAGCCTCTGCATGGAATGCTAAGTCATATTAATGACAATGAGAACAACATGTGCTATGCCCAATGCGCATTGTACATAACACAGAGGCGTGGTTGCATAGCGCATAGAAGGCGTTAAACACAGGGGCTTTATTCGGCGCCCTAATTGGAAGTTTCATATAATCCAGCATACCCGTAAAGTAAACTATGTTGAGGTAGAGGCGCATTGCAAATACACTTACATGAGCACACCTAATGATCGGATTGATTCAATGTACTCTCGTACACAAAACGTGGTGACCAATGACATGACTGAAGCAGCAATAGCTGAAGAATGGCAGCTAGTTGCAAAATACAAGGCAAAGCCTATCAGGCATTAAATAAAGATACATGTGTATATTGAAGATAATTAGGCTATCCAGAAAAAGGAACGGCAATGAAATCAGGCTACCACATAGGTTCAACCTTTGCCAGTACACTTCTACCTGTTGCCGCCTTCTCCATTGCAGACGGATTCTGCCCAAAATCCATAGTGTCCTCACGTGGAGGGTGCTATCAATATGAAAAGGCAACGAACGTCCTGAATGTGACGAGATCCCGCGATGTCTCTCCGTGCGTTAGGCCTTTGATTTAACTTTCAGATCAGGTCAAAGTCTAATGTTTGCCCCCAAAATAAAAACAACTACGTAGAAGTACTATACGGCATAACCAGACGCTGAATTGACATTGGGTTCTTTCACAACGCACTCAACCGCTATGTTAAACAGCTTCGCCAACCTCTCACGCTGATTGGCCGCGGGTGGACTCGGTAAATGCCGGTTGTTGCGAGATTCGAACCCACAATCTTGCGATCAGAAGTCATACGCTCTACCAACTGAGCTATCGCGGCCCCAGACGCTTAACTGGAATGCATTGCGCAAGGTGAAGAGGAGCTAAAGCCTCCAGAAAGGTCACTCGGGGTCACCTGAGGTCGATACCTCAAAATGGTCACAGAGAAATTAATTACATATGCGAACATGCCACTTCAGTTGTAAATTATCCTGCAACATGCAACGTCATGCATGTGGTTATGCGATATGTCATTATGCGATGAGTTGCCGCTAAAACTCGCCTTTGTGGTGGTAATAATTAGATGCGTCTTCTCAGATGACATGTAAAGCCTTAACCTGCACGGCCCGGCTATTTGATTTTTACATCAATATCATGTAAGAGCCCCATTGGTCGTACAAAGCAGGGGCGAAATCCTCTGAGCAATGCGAAGCACATGCTTCACAAACCTTAGAAGTCGTATCAGTCCCCTTCATCGGCCAATGCTGACCAATGCTGATCTAGGCTGTATTTGAATGTATGTCAGTGTTCTTGATAATATGCAATTATTCAGCGGCATATTTACTCCGAGTAACCCAAATTGTTATGTTATTAGCTATCGAATACGAGACAATATGCTGTTGCCTCTATCAATCTTCGCGGACATTGACGTGGGTGTCCATTTATAGGCAGCATGTGAACGAAATCTGCATGCACTGTATGATAGCCACATGGCGTCTCACTAAGACGTGGGAGGTCTTGGGAAACATGCAAGCCCAATATGTATGATATAAAAACATAGCACCTTACTCAGACGTGAGTAGTCTTGGGGAAACATGTCAGCCCCATATATATGGTATCCACATACCACTCACCCAGACGTGGGTGGTCTTCGGGAAATGTCCGAGCCTAATCGGTGTGTAATGTTATGACCCCACAGCATCTCGTTAAGTAACCTTCGATATGCATATAATATTAGGCAGATGTTGACTGGTGAGATACCGTTCAGCAACATGTAAAGGCCATTGGTTGTCTGAAACATTTGGTAAATGGACCACCTACATGTTTATAGAGTAGCAATACTACCACGGTTCTTTTTCCCCATCCGTCTGTTGCCTCCGGTTCCAGAATATGTTCAAAACTATGTTCAATATGTTCAAAGTTCAAAACGATGGATTGTGCACATTCAATGGTTTGTTTTAACCCGAATTGACATCCCACTAACTTATGCAGTCCCTCACTTCACTTACCCGCCTTGACTTCAAGGGAGCTAACACGGGTATCAAGTTTTACGCAACAAATCAGTGAAGGAAAAAGCTTGCCAGGCACCTCCTTGGTTTCAAAATATCTGATGGTGACACACCTCTCTCACATTCACAAGTGCAGACAATTGAGAAATAGTCAGCATTGGGGATGATAATTTTCGTCAGCACCTTGCCAAGCGAGAACAGTAATGTGGTCTTCCTTTTCCCAGTATGCAAAACTCCAGGGTTAAGTGTTGCATTGTATGGGCGTTGTGGCAATATTGGCCGCTAATGCATTTGATACTATTGAAGAGAAACACGCCAGTTGGACCTGCACCGAAGAAAAGCTGGACTTCTCTTATCAATGCAAAAGAGTCAATAATGGCCATATACATGAGCACTAATTCTCAAATTTATCGAATAATTCAACACTTGCTACCTCATGCAACTTAGTGCTTCGAAGGCTAAACTAGATATGTAACATGTGCCAAAGGTTGAAATGCTCATGAAGGTATAATGCATGCCAACTGCACTGTACATCCAAACAGTTTCTAAAATGTCCCAAAGGTTTTTGCCACACACCGCAATAGGCGATTAACGAAACACACTTACATATTCATGAGGATTTGTTGTATTATTCGTGCTTTGAACGCATATGATTAAGCGTCATCCAATATAGGATGTGTCGTTTCGTGCTGGCACGCCGAAGTTGCAGGTGGTTGTACCCTGAAGTTGCATGGTTACATGCCATGCAGCAGACGTCATAGTTGTGTCCGCCACGGATCGGGCCGGCCCATGGGGTCGCCGACTGGACCCGGCTGGGTCCGGCATGGGCCCGGGCTCGCCTCGGACCTGAGCCTCTAAATTCAAAATTTCCTGGGCCATGGGCGGGCCCCGGCACCATTAGTCAGGACTTGGGCCGGACCAGGCCGGGCCGCGATTAAGGTCGAGTGTCGACCGTTCAGGACTGAAGGTCTGAGCAGAACAGCGGACACCTCGGCCGCGCCCACGGCCCACCTCGGGGGTGGGACATCTCGCAAAGGGAAGCAAATAGCATACAATGGCCAGTCCAGTGCCGAACACGCACTTCACACACTTCTGAAGAGCCGCGAGTACGCCTTACGCCCTATGTCCAGAGCGATCGATCGTTGTTCAGTTACTACAAAATTCAGCACTGAAATTCTGTCCGGATGGCAAGCATTATTAGACGTCGGGCCGAGAGGCTATATATAGGTTTTCCATACCAAACGGGAAGTGAATGGCCTCGGCTGGGTTCGGGATGTAAATAAAGTGGCGGGGCTGGGTGTGGTGCGCTCCTTCGTCAGCAGCGACCTAGCTCGGGCCGGAGCAGGGCTGCAATCCGACCTTGATCGGATTGAGACAGGGCTGCAATCCGACCTGGCTTGGGCTGGGGCAGGGCTGCAATTGGAAGGGCTCTGGCCAGGCCGGGCTAGCAACTTTTCGGCGAGTGGTGTGGTGTCGAGTGATGTAGCCATTTTGTGTTAAGCTGAAGCATGCTTATAATAATCCATCTTAAGTGCCTAACAAATGCATCAAAATATGAGAAGAATACGGTTGAACGTCACCGAAGTTTAGATTGTTGACCTATGTAGCAAGACGTAAATATAGTGTACACACGTGCAAGTTCCCGACGTCTTTCGAGCCATGGAACTTCTTCATGTTAGGATGGGAAATACCTTGTTAGCCAGATCTAGCAGGAAATATTGAAGAGGTCTTGAAGAACTCTCAGACACTTCACTTTGTCTCACGCCTACGATTTTTTTCTCGAGACCCTGGCATCATTTGGTTTCTTTCCCATTCCCGGTTAGTAGCATGTACCAATGTTTTTTTGCACTGGCTGAGATGCCAACAATACAATTATCTCGCAGAAAATTCATAGTCAGCTAAATTTGGTCGTAGTCCCTTAAATTTGGTCCCAAATTGTATACATTATATATATAAGTCAAATGGTATGAAACCACCCAATATAGCAGAGAGGCATACAATCCAAAGAGTGGCCAGTTCGTTCCCAAAGGTGATCTTAGCGATTCGCAAGGTAGGCAGAATATAAATTTACATATAGGTGAATAATATGCTTCTGAAAGCCAATGCCAAGTAAACTGAATGTGTAAATAAATGTATGTATAAATGTGTAATAAATGTATAATAAATGTGTAAACATGCAATTTTTGTCTGATGCCGAACTATCGCTATTCATTTCTCATCTGATGTCGAACTCTCGGAAATCCATTTCTCGTCAAGATAACCGGTTCATTCTCTCAAGCTAATTCTAAGCTAAGTCACAAGATTAAAAAGGATATGCGCATGCTTCCTGTTTAGCCTTTTTCAGCAAGGCTCGATGATTACCATTGCCGCCATTCACCATGTTTTTAGATCCACAACTGGACAGGTCAATGTTAAACACCAAAATTCGACATTGTACCACTGACGTAAATTACAATCAGCAGCGTCCCTGTCTGCTAATTGAAACGCATGATTCTAGTCTGACCTCGTTGCACTCCAGGGCTTGAGGTTAGTGAATGCGAAGAACGAAAAATCTTAAGGGCCGAAACGTTGTGCGCGTCTCTACGAGGGTGATTAGTGCGTCATATATCATATAACCATATACGTCACATGCAGTACGTCATATACCAAAGCACAGGACACACTAAGGATGACAGACAAAACCACAGCTCCCTTTGTGTAGGAATATAGTGATTAGCGAATCGCATGAACATAGGCAAAACGTATATTCAGCTGAAAGCACGGCATCCAGCGGCCTCAAATTTCAGTGCAATGCGAATTCCTTCTGGTACTCGTGTCCACTAAGCATGTACGAGATCAGGCACCGGAGTGTGTGAACGTAGTTAACCGCAGCTAGGCTTTGTGGATGTGTGGTTCCCTGGGCGACCGACCCTCCGGCATATGCGTTGGCGCCACCCGACCTCCTCAGCAAACCAAGGTACCTATGTGCTGCGCCAGTGCTTTCCATGTTTCCGTCTCGAGCCTAGATTCTCGCTTCGAGCGATGGAGCGCGTTTTGCTTCGGCGGCGGCGGCTGCTCTTCGACACCTCGCCGCGCCGGCGACCGCACACAGGACGCAGACGCGCTGCGCGTAGGGTGGTGCGGTCCGCGTGAGCGACCTCTTGACCTCTCGAGCCGCGTCGGCCGGCAAAGGTCGACGTCCGCGCCGGGCGGTCTCCCGCCGGCTGCAGAGAGACGGATGGTGGCGCGGCCGTGACGTCACGCGCCGATCTCGATCGCGCGGGGCGAGCAGGTCCGGGCCGGGCCGGCGCCCAGCTCGGACGAGAGCGTCACCGCCGCCCGGGAGATGAGCGAGCACCGCCGATTAATTTATGCCGACCGTCTAATGGGATTAATGCTACGGCCGGCACGTGCCGCAAAAATGTCAGCCGCCGCGTGCTGTCCATCAATCAGAGGGACGAGAGGATTGTGTGCGCGAGTTTCGCCCGCGCCGGCGACGCCTAGCGCGCATGGGAACCGGCGCCGGGGGAGCGGAGCGGCGCCCGTATCCAGTTATGGCCGCTTTGTAGAGCCCGCTCCCGGGATCAGGGTGTTGATGGAGCACGCGCTCGCGGATGTGCGGCTCGTATCTGGCCGTGTCGCAGTTTGCTGCCCCGTTTACATGGGCGTACAATAACGGAACGGTTGCGTCGTTTTTCTACTCACGCGGGAGTTGGCTCACGTAGCCGGGCACTTCGTGCCACAAAACTGACGGAAGTTTTGTCGTAAAATCGCTGTTGGCAGTTCCCACAATATCGCAACCTTGGCGGCCATTTTCATCACTAACGTTAGGATTTGCACAACTGAAAGGTAATTAATGGCTACATTGCCAGTAAATATACTAGTTACTTGCGTTTATACGTATTTCACACTATGGCATAATAAATATCACTCATATGTATCTCATATCCAAATTACGCCCGTCATCGCTGCACCGTCGGTTCTGCCGCCGTTGTGAAGTCAATGCCAAAGTCAGTCAATGCCAGGGCCGGAAAGAGCGGTTGAAGGTATTTTAATAAATGTATTAGTTGCTACGAAAAGAACATTATATATATAAGTCAAATGGTATGAAACCACCCAATATAGCAGAGAGGCATACAATCCCAAGAGTGGCCAGTCCGTTTCCAAAGGTGAGCTTGGATCCAGTGTTGATCAAAGAAAATTGTTTCTCAAAAGGTGCTACGAGAAGATGTTGTTCCAGTGAGGAGTAAAAATTAACCCGCGCCGTCCCGGGTGGGGGTAGGGGTTGTTATCCGCCTACCCTTAGGTTTTCCGCGGATATTGCAAGAACGACGCAAGGCAGCGCACCGAAATTTGGCATACCTTTTCATGCGTCAATTTGGCATGTTGTGTGAAAATGTTGAGGTCGGGCCATCTAGGATCAACGAGGTATTCAAGGTCAAGTGAGGTTACCTTCAGAAAATTTGAACCAATCGTCACGATTTAACGGATAAAGATATTTTTACGAAACTTTCAGCGTATGCTTATCTGTAGGGAACAAATAACAAGCACCGGAACAATTTTTCATTTCATTTTTTTCATTACTTACTAATTTTGCATATTTGCCCATCACAGTTAGAATTTAATATTCTGTCTAAAGTAAGCATTTTGTATGGGCGTAAGTTTACCTGGAATAACGTTTATCGGTGCGCTTTGCCCATTCAAAAATACAAATTAAAGACAAATTGAAAATTCAAACTTTTGGAAGTAAGTTTAAAAAATGGATTTTTGGATGTGCAAAAATGTTAGGGTGGTGGTCGATTTCGCCTTCCTTTTCTGTTTCAAAATATTTGAAAATATTCCAAAAGTTTGTTAGGTTTATAGATAGATAGATATACATATACATGTACATATACATATACATATACATATACATATACCGATACATAAACATACATATACGTATGCATATACATATACATATACATGTACATAGACATACACATACGTATACATATACATATACAAATACATATACCTTTGCAACTACATATACGTATGTAGATATTACAGCCAGCAGGGCAGACGACAGCACAGATCCTCTTCGAGCCCGATCCCCTGATACAAGAAGCTAAGTATGCCTTGGCAAACAGAATACCTAATGTAATCGCACCCTCGGCTTAAGAAGAATAGCTGATTATCCGACAGAACCGCTTTCAATCAACAACCTGACTGGGTTTGACAAAAAGTGGTCCAAATAGACGATATACGACGAGCCACGGCAAGACGCCTTCAGCACCGGCGCATTAAATCAAAGGTATTTGCCGCTCTGCGCCGTCAGTGGAAATTCCGTTTAAACTTCCGGTAGTTTGGCAGCTTAAGAATTTCGCAAAGTAAATGGGAAAACTCACGCGTGCTTATCCAAACGCTTTAGGGCGGTTGGGATTTTAGCTGGAAGGGAATTACGTTTACCGTCATACCTAATCGTGAGGCTCATATACGGGACACCCTGTGTGATGTGCGAGCAGGCGTTGTGCAATAGATATATAGAGACAGAGTGATGGAGAGATAGAGCGATAGATATTTATTTATTTATTTATTTATTTAACAATACATGCCCTCCACGTGCAGTGGCTATTACGGACAGTCTGGGAGATGGGGATATAGAGAGATAGAGAGATAGAGAGATAGAGAGATAGAGAGATAGAGAGAGAGAGGAATAACCCAAACATGGGAGGGGAGGAGGAGGGAGCGGAAGAGGGAGCGGAAGAGGGAGAGATATGTAATATATGAATCCGATGCAAATCAGATGGGTTTTCTTCTGACGTAGAGAGTTATGTAAGGATCCTCAGCTTACACGAGCATCCAGCGAACATTTTTGCGTACCGTACATTGGAGTAGTATTGACTGTGTGATTTTTGTTCACATCCTTTCGACTTCAGCTGATGTCATTCATGTTCATTCGTACTTCCCTTGATACGCTGCAACCTGAAACATATCGCACGGTTTACGCTGCAATCTGAACGGAACAGCTCGGCTTACCACAACCGCCGCGCTCAGCACGAAACTGCTCGTTTGTACCCGAAATTGCATGCTGGGATATTCGCAGATACGTTGGCGTATTATGCGGACGACGGAAAATGCCCTGAGGGTGCGGTTGGTCGGGCATTGGAAGATTCTGCGAGATGTGACCGATCGGTGTTGCCAGTGACTGTGGTGGCATACGCTATCAGTCCGGTCCTCATGGTAGCGGACACACTGTGGTCTACCACCATGGGCACCAGCATGAGGCTGGGAGAGACGTTTCAACGCATGTCATCAGTTACAGGACCTTTAAATTAGAACCTTCCCGTCCGATGATAGAATGGATGGAAGATTCTAGTGAGCTTAACGCTGTTGAAGCTGTATAATACGTGACCGTAGACTTGTTGGGCGGAACTCATGCCACTTTGCTTGGTCGGACCACGAAAGCGTCGTGTGATTCGGACGGCTTGGCGTGGCACTTCGAACGGCTCTCCAGCCTTTGCGGGATTGTGTCGGAAGTGCCCTACGGATGGCATCGATTGGTGGCATTGATTGGTAGCATTGATTGGTGGTATTGATGGGTGGCATTGATTGGTGGCATTGATTGGTGGCATTTATTGGTGGCATTGGTTGGTGGCATTGATTGGCAGCATTGGTTGGTGACATTAATTGGAGGCATTGATTGGTGGTATTAATGGGTGGCATTGATTGATGGCATTGATTGGTGGTATTGATTGGTGGCATTGATTGGTGGTATTGATGGGTGGCATTGTTTGGTGGCATTGATTGTTGACATTGGTTGGTGGCATTAATTAGGGGTATTCATTGATGGCATTTATTGGTGTCATTTATTGGTGGCATTTATTGGTGGCATTGATTCGTGACATTTATTCATATAATCATATCGTAGCCGAAGCACATTCGAACGGAAACAGTTGATGCTCGTGGTGGTTTTTGGTTCGCACTCACAAATTAGCATTCCCATTAGAGGTGAACTCGTCAAGCTGCATTGACATTCTTTCATCAGCCTCCACAGGGGACGAGTAATCTAGGAGTAAGTTGCCCGTCTCACAATCGTAAGATCGTGGGTTCGAGCCTCACATGTCGCTGCTCTTCGCCCACAATCAATCGGCGTGAGAGATTGGCGCCGCTACATGACTCAACGATCGTGGTGTCGTAAAACCAATAACCACCGATAACGACCATCACTAGCTTTCAGCGATGCCCCTTTGCAAGCTTTATTGACTAATTTGAATATATATGTAATAACATATGTACTCAAATTTGTGCTTGACTGGATTTAACTCATACCTTGATTGGGTGCCCCATCGCTAGATTCGGGACACATTTTTGTCGTGGAACGCCTGTCATCTTGGCTATCAGCCCCGCGCTGCCATTCACAACCCTACACTGGAGCGCAAAGCCGGCCGCCGTGCGGCTGACATGACCGGCGGTGCTCTGACCTCAGGACCGCCTGCTGGAACACAGCACACACCGCGGCGTGATCATCATCAATGGCAGTCTGGCTCTGCAGCACGTCAACCGGTCCGACAACGGCGTCTACACGTGCGTCGGCTTCAACGCGGAGGGCAACGCCGAGAGCAGCCCCATAACGCTGGACGTCAAATGCGAGTAGTCCAGCGGTGTGCGCAGGGTGCGCAGGGGGGGGGGGCAGCTGTTCCGCCAGCCGTGTCCCTGCACCAGCGATCCTGCACCTGTGACCCTGCACCTGTGATCCTGCACCTGTGACCCTGCACATGTGACCCTGCACCTGTGACCCTGCACCTGTGACCCTGCACCTGTGATCCTGCACCTGTGACCCTGCGCCTGTGATCCTGCGCCTTTGACCCTGCACCTGTGACCCTGCACCTGTGACCCGCACTTGTAACCCTGCACCTGTGACCCTGCACCTGTGACCCTGCACCTGTGACCCTGCACCTGTGACCCTGCACCTGTGACCATGCACTTGTAACCCTGCACCTGTGACCCTGCACCTGTGACCCTGCACCTGTGACCCTGCACCTGTGACCCTGCACCTGTGACCATGCACCTGTGACCCTGCACCTGTGACCATGCACCTGTGACCCTGCCCCCGTAACCCTGAACTTGCGATCCTGCACCTGTGACGATGCACCTGTGACCCTGCCCCTGTAACCCTGAACTTGCGATCCTGCACCTGTTACCCTGCACCTGTGATCCTGCACGAAACCCCGTGGTCATCGGCAGACGCTCAGCCGTGGGCTGACGTGGGTCAGAGCTTCCGCGCTCCTAGCATGAGGCCGATGTTTTCCACTGTTGTACTGAAAATTGCCCGGCGAAGGGGACTTATCCCTTCTTTAACACCGGCTCGCCGTCCTGTGGATACCTGCCTGGCATTGCCATCGATGACCTTGTCACGTGGTGCATTGTCACTTGGGTCACTCAACATATATCATTCAGCACCCAGCGCTGAAAATGCGGTGAAACATACAGTGATTGGTTATACTGCAGATCTGAGCCGACGATTAAACAATTAAACGTGCCCACTTATACTAGACGTTTTATGCTTCAATGTTTATGCAATTAACTGTAACGCAGCTGGACTTGGGTAATTGTATTGTGCCTTTAAATATATTGCTACTTGAGCGCATTTGAAGGGCTTGATTTACCATCATTTTATCTTTTATCACCAAAAATATAGCTCGTCATTTGTCATGATGATCGCTTAATAGCCTGCTTGAAATAACTTTAGTTCTAATTTACTGCTCTGGGCCAAGACGTGGAGAAGTCCTGCGGTATTTAGATTGATGCTTGAGCTGTACATTGTACTACGTCTTGGTGCATTATTTTTGTACCTTGTGCATTTTTGTAGGAACCGATAATACCGTATTCTCCGGTAATACCGTTCAATTTGTTGTCTCAAAACAACTTTCCTTTGGTTGCGGGGGGGGAATGATTATTTTTGCTGGGAGGAATTATTGCTGTTCACGACAGGTCAAGTTCTATGGCGCAACGCGAGTTCAATGATGTCATTTTAACAAATGTCATTTTACTTAGTGGGTGGTGCGCATCATGTTTAAGGTTTACAAATTTTAGGCTCATTCTGTCTATGAGTGAGGTAAGACGGCGGAGTTGAAATCAACATTGACAGCTAGGCAAGGTGAAGTGAACCACTTAGCGCTCCCCTACCATTTTCATGCAATATTTGCATTTCATATTTAAATAATCAAGCTCACTAATATCACTCGACTTCAAGGATGGATGCATACGGAAGCAGTAAACTAAACCATCCAAGTTATTAAAACCATGTTAAGGTGGGCAACAAAAGAACCACCACAACTAAAGAAGCACGGTGTCGCGTATCTCAGCGGTATGTGACTGCATCTGGTCATCAAGCGAACAACGACAACTGAAGGAACACGATGCCGCGTACCGTTAGCATGTGACAACATCTGACCTACATCTGGTGATTACATTTATTTGACCTCTGTTAGACTTCGACGAAGAGAAGTATGACGAATGGAAGAACAGTGCCTAGTTGCACAGTGCTAGATGCTACCATACGAAAAAGCAACAGTCAGTAAGCAGCAGTGAATCTGTAATGAATTGGTTGTTGTGTTCCGCTCTGTTTATCCATTTTATGGACATGGTAGCACTGTTCATTTGGACAATGATGTGACAGTGCGGTCGTTGTCGAGAAAAGGCGTACCTGACCAATTTCCAAAGGAAGGCAGTAAAGAGTTCCAAGTTTTGTTTCTGAAAGGGCCGAAAGCTAGAGGAGAGATGCGGAGATGAGGGAAAAGAGAAGAAAATCATTTTCTTCCTGGAGAAACTGGATCGTGGCTTAATAATCGGCCATATTCCAGATTATTAAATAACTGACGTTTTCAAGATTATTGTATAACTGTCTTCAAAATGAATCGGAAAAAGGATGTTAATGATTCGGTGCCAATTTTGAGAGCTTCAAATGGGCATTAATTTTCGTCCGGTAGCCTGCATTCTATTGCTGAACCAAGGTTGCCTACTGAACACTGTCCTTTAAATGTTTTCCTATTTCAGTGAGAAGTTTTAAGAAAGACTTCAAGCATACCAGATCACCGTACACAGCGTTTTGTCGTTTTGTGCACTGGTAGAGACTAAGACAGTGCTGACACGTAGCTGTGTCAGGATGCTGGTTACTCCATGGCAAAATTACATCAATTGGAGAAGAACAGCAGGACAGGCGTCGGTGGTCCACTGAAGCTATTTGTTCATGCTATTGCCAGATTATGGGATATCGGAGCCGAGGATGCGCTCGATAAGATCAGATCCAACCGGCTGTTTGGAAAGACTGACGGGTCGAAGTCCTGGGGCGTCGCCACCGGAGGGGGATGTGCAGCGGGGAAATGCCCTCCTGCCGTGAGACTGGGGGCGGGCGCCGCTCCCTGAAGTTTGAGGAGGCCCCTATCCGGAAATGCACAGGAAAAAAAGGTGAGCAGGGAAGCCGACGGGACAGAAGATCATGCTGTCCAGGAGGCACCAAGACTGATAACGTGGCCACCAGGAAAAATAATCAGGTCCCTATAAGAGACGTAGAACAAATATTTGGAGAAGGCCCTCAGGACGAAAAGGAGGCACCTGGGACGAAAAGGAGGCCACCAGGACGAAATGGAGGCCCCAGAACGAAAAGGAGGCTCCGGAACGAAAAGGAGTCCCCTAGGACAAAAAGACGATTCTCCAAATTAGGGGCTTCCAAGAGGAGGCCGATAATTTGACAAATGAGTCACCAAGTGCAAATGCAAGTCGCGTCGCAGACCTTGAAAATCATACTGGAGGCCGAAAAGGTCACGCCGAGCCACACAAGTTGCAGCTCTCCCCTATCCCCTAAACAAACAACTCAATTCCTACCCGAAATGTCAATCTGCGGCCTAAAAAATTGGGTCAATGTCCCCCAAAAATCAGCTGTGCCCCGGAAAAAAAATGTCACGGCATCAAAAAATATCGCACCGGAAGACCGAAGAATCGTGCGGGAGCCACAAATATCCCACAAGGGCGTTACAAAAATTGAACTCGATCTCCAAAAAGATTTCGAGACTCCATCGAATGGACCTTAGCACCGGGAAATTCAGAACAGGTCTAGAAAATGCATATCAGAATGGCTTTTCTACTACGAAAGGTACCGTTGGCTGAAAAAAGAACTCTAAGTAGCCACAGTGAAATGTCAAGCGGAAAAATGCCCCTCTCTCCTGAAAGGGATAAGCTTGCTAGAATCGTACCGGTGCCCCCAAAAGTCGCGTTGTGGCCACCAAAATCATCGTCGGTCCACAATAATTTGCGTAGGAGGTTCAAAATATATTCAGCGGGCCGCATATAAACTCGCTCCGATGCCGGAAAACTTGCAACATGAACCGCCAAAATCACCTTTGAAACACAGCTTAATGCAACGCGCCCCGCAAACTCCATCCGGTCCCCAAAGCATCGCGATAGACACCCACAATTCCTGTCGGTGGTCCAGAAAATGTGGTATGGGCATAAACAAAATCACGTCAGGGCTCCCGGAATTGCCGTTTAGGGCCCAACATAAGCACAGTGTGACCCAAAAATCGAAACGGTACCAGAAAAAAATAAATGATTTCGAAAAGAATGGGTATATATAAATAAATACATACATATATATATATATATATATATATATATATATATATATATATATGTGCAAATGTAAGGAATTTCTGCAATATAAGGAAAATTTAAACCAAAAGGAGAATTAAAAAAATAAATGTCCGAGTCAGGAAAATGGCACACGAGCACGGGAAATAGCACCAGATGCCTCTACAAATCCGTACGGCCCCGTAAAAAGCGAACCGATGGTGGCAAAATGAAGGCCGGACACAAAAACATGGCGCCAGGGACCCGAATAAAATTCAGGCCGTGATTTGGACGTTTATTAAATAAAAATCCAGAAAAGATCCACAAAAATCCCATCGAATCCAGAAAACTGGCGTTGGGTACCCGATACCATGCGCCTGGGTGCGAACATTCGCAACAGGACCCCTCAAAATCGCACAGAAGCCCCAAAGTGTTACTGGAGCCCCACAAATGTGCGTCGGAAGCGCCAAATAAGCACAGCGGGACCATAGCAGCAGAACGGGGCCCGAAAATGTACCTGGCCCTCTAAAGCGCAGTCTGGCGAAAAGCGGCACGGCCTTAAAACAGGCATTGCGACCCTAAATATAAACATCGTGAGCTCTAAAAAATACACCCGAGGCTCTCAAAACACACAGGGGACATGAGACCTCATAAGAGCCTGAAAGAAGAGGTTGGGACCGCAAAAAAACTACATGGTTCCAAAAAGAACAAAAAGACCTGGCATTAAATAAACACATCGGGATCTTCGAAAACATCTCGGTACCTACAAATATTATCTGTGCACAAAAAAGCAACAAACCATAAAGCGAGTAGTGATTTCGAAAACGTGTTCGCCATCTAACGGAAATGGATTGCACCCCTACGCCACGCCCGTGGACGAAGAAAGACGCAACGTGTCCAAAAAGAATTCGGAGATAGGGCCACGGTTTGGTAGTCAATCTGAGAGCATATTGAACCAAAAATATCAGATGCATCAAGACTCAACGGGTATGCGCATTTCTTAGCCACTAGAAAATGTGGAAAGTAGAGAACTAGCGATCGAATTTCATTAATCAAATTTTTACGGCGAACGCCCATACGAAGTATTCCATCACGTCAAATATGGCGCAAGACTATCATGTGGCAGCAATTAGCAAAATGAAGGAGGCCTATCAGAAACCGTAGTATCGCACGAAGTGTGGCTAATGTACCGAATCTGCAAGGTGGGTGACGTTGGCGTCGTGGCAACAAGACGCTATGAACTGCAATGTCTGAAATTGAGACGTTTAACATTTTAAGGTGATTTGCGTTGGTGTAATTTCAGCAATGTGAAATGACTTATCAAGGGATGCCAAAAGAAAGCCCCCGAAATGATGATGATAGATTAGGCCCCTCCACAGAACAACTAAGTTGATCACGAAATATTTGATATAGAAATGGTCCTTTTTGGAGAAAAAATAGTTGTTGAAATCCGAGGACATTTTAATGGAGAAGGTGGGGTCCCTCCAAATCCGTTTGCTCCGCCCCATGATGGAAATTCCAGGTAAACCACTAGTCCCCCAAAATAATTTCCATAAGCATGGGACATGGAGTTTATTGCTCATGGGGGCAAGCCAACATTGGAGGGGCAACTTGACCCTCACAAGCATACATACCAACACCCATGCCCCCATATAAAATAGGAAGAATGATGTTTTAAATGAATTTTCTTCCTACAAACTTGTTTTCAATGATTACAGCCTACATGATTAGAGCTTCTTAGCTTCAATACCTTCTCAACGACTTCCCTTGCCGTTAGTTGCAGATGCTAGGCAAATAAATTTATGTGTGAAGCATCTCTATACGTTTCTCAGAAAGGAATTACGGTGTTCTGTTCAGAATATATACCTAGCTTTGCCATACCTTGAAACATAGGCATGAGGCAACATTATCAGTGATGGACTCCGGAAGTTTTACTGACATCATGCATATATGTACATTAAAATATACAAATATTATTCCACACTCGACCTACAGTTAGCTCACTTCCTAGCCCACAAATGTTGCACCATCACCGAGCCGACCACCGACAAGTTGGCAGGGTGATGTTATTCCATGCCGCAAGTATACATACATACATATATATATATAGCAACTCGACAAAAAGGATCTTTCATATGGAGGTTATATGGCAATATTGTAGGTATTATCGTGTTCACAAGAAATGCATTATTTTAAGCTACAATTGCTTTGGACTTTCCTTATTCAGACCTGCCATCGAATACGGAAGATAATATAAGCATGTCGAGAAACAAGTACACAACGTAGATAATATGGATGCATATGCCGGATTATTTACACCACGCTGAATATCAAATGACAGATTTTGACGAGTTGAATGCACATTTCACAAGCATAAATGGAAGAGAGCCGTCATTTTCAACGAGAATCATGCCAGAACACGATCTTAATTACCCTTTGCCAAATGATGTGATGTACTTCTGACCCCGCCAGTCTGATTCGCCATGGATGGTGCCGCCATCCATCGATCACCGGTTCCTGACAAGGCGAAGCGCCCAGTCCCGCCCACGGCATGACTGGAATGAATTACACAGAGTTTCTCGATTGCGGCAGGCTCGGGTTGGACAGAAAGTTGATCGATTTACACACTTCAGCAGCCAAATGGTTAAGATGACAGCGGTAGCAGGTATGGAAAGATGTGAGGTTTCCAAAATTGAAGATTCCCTCAAGACGGGTAATGTTTTGCCAGGATCAAGGAGGAGGCATACGAGGCGTGGCAGGATACCCTAATTCGGCAGAGAATGCCCCTGGAACAAGAGAGAAAGTCCCAAGCCATGTTAAAGGGGCCCCAGGATGTAAGAGGAGGCCTTCCAAGACAGAGAGGAGGACCATTTAATATGGAGGATGGTAGGACATACAAGGAGACATTGAAAGCCGGTAAACAGGCTCCAGGAAATGAGACGGGATACTTTAGTCGAGAAATGAGGCCTATGATTTGCAAGAAGAAGCCCACAAAATAATAGAAGTCGTACCGGTGTACTTGAAAATCACGATATGTACCCCAAAAGATCTGGTCAGGGCCCTTGAAAATCACGCGGAGTCTGGGGTACCAAAAATTAACGGCCAGACCATGAAAATGACTCTAGGGCACGACGGGTCGTACCGCTCCACAACAGTCTCACTGGGATCAAAACAAATGAAGCCGGAGCAACGAAAAGCAATCTGGACATGGATAACCACTCTGGGGCTCTAGTAATGACGCCAGAAGCACCCAAAACGCATTAGACGTAAAAAAGTGTCGAAGCCGCTAAAGCTCGCGCTAGGGATCCAAGCAAATGACGACGGGGCCCAAAAGAACACATTGGACTACAAAAATCAATTCTTAACCGGAATGTCACTCTGGGACAGAAATATACTCCTTTAGTCGTCGCAGTGGTATATCAAAAGGGCAAATTCCCACTCCATCATAAGAGGGAGAAGCTCCCAAGAATCGTGCAGGGGCTGGATCACCGGCAAAGTCGTGCTGGGGCCACCAAAATTCGCGTCGGTCCACCAGAATTCACGCAGGGGTCTCTAAATAAATACGGCGGGCCCACATAATACTGGGGACCCACAATCGACAGTCCCGTCGAGGCTCCAAAAATTGGGGTTCAGGGCCTCACGTAAGCACAGTGTGACCACAAGAACCGAATCGGTATCCAACAAAATATAAAGCTTTCCAAAATAAGGATGGATTTCACATAATAAATGTCCGGGCTTGGAAAATGGCTCGAGAGCACAAAGCATATCACCAGATGCCTTCACAAATTGCGTATGGTAGGGAAAAACATACCGGATCCCGAAAAATCAAGGGGAGATAAAATGCATGGCTCCTGGGGCTCGAAATATCAGGCCGGGGTACGGACTTTTTAAAGAACCAGGAAAGATCCACAAAAATCGCATTAAGCCCAGACAACTGGCGTTGGGTCCCCGGAACCACGCGCCTGGGGTAAGAAGTCACGCTGGGACCCAAAAGCATCGCACCGAAGCCACAATATCCCACTGGAGCCCCACAAATGTGCGTGAGAAGCCCCCTCCAAAAATAAACACAATAAACTAGACCGGGCGCTAAACACATTGGGATCTTCGAAAACGCCCCCACACGTTAAAAAATAATCGGTGCACAAAAAAGCAACAAACCCCTCGAACGAAAATGGCTTAAAAAAAGGTATTAGAACCATAACAAAAATAGATTGGAGCCATAAGACAAATCCCGTAGTCCAAGAAAGACGCAACAGGTCCAACGGGCCCGTTGCGCATTTCTTGCGTCTTTTTTCAACGGGTCCCTCCTCTTGATGCAAATATACTCCAAATGTACTCCGCTGGTACCTTAATAATTTTCAGATACCTACGTCCGTGGGGCAAAGCCTATATTGAGGGGACAAATTAATCCTCACAAGCATACAAACAACACCCATGCCCCACATGAAACGGGAGGAATTATGCATTTAAATGCATGTTTCTGCATGCAAAGTTCTTCTCTTTTATTACGGCCTGCATGATTAGAGCTTCCTGGCTTCCATACCTTCTCAACATCATTTACACAACGGTACAGCAAAGTGAAAACCATGGGCGTGACGGCGTGAAATTTGAAGGTTTTGCATTATATATGCATTGCCATTGTGACATTGTTGCATTGCCATTTTTGCATCGTTGTTCAACGCTTGTTCTTGCTGTGAATTTATTCTCTAAGAATTCGTTATTTGACCCCGTGTTAGTATGTGCCTTGCAGCCAGCACCAAATGTTATAAAATAATAACAATCCTATGATGGCGATCAGAAAACCAATGCAATTCACTTCTCGCTGTCACCTTCGCGAAATTGCCGTCCTAGGACTGAGAACTGATTGCTTAAGATTTCCTCAGGATAGCAAGCTGGTGGTAATAAATAACAGTAGTGATGAATCTAGCTATATTCAGTTATTCTTGGAGGACATGAAAGTGGGTAGATCAATGGTAGATATCTGCAAGATATGGTTAGCAGCCGCCCCGCCAACTCGCTGCAATTTAGAGGCCAGTGCGAACATTCTTCTGGTTGAGAAAGCATCGAGACTTTGATATGTTTTGACCCTTAGGTATTTATCCACATGTTACCTTTTATGCCATGGTATGGCCCAGTTTTCAGCCAAAACAAAATGCTATTGCGCTTTGAGTAAACGATGCACAATGCGAAGAGCAAACCGGATATGAATATGAAATCATGTTTCCCATTCCCGAACCATACGAAGAGCCTAAAAACAATAGGAGGCCCTAACACAATGAAGGTCCCCTTTCGTCCTTGCCCCCTGGCAAAAATTTTGTGGCGACGCCACAATCGAAGACATCCGATTTGACTTGAATTTTCGCTTGTATAGATATAGAACGATTAGCGGAAATACAAAAGGCAAAAAAAATGGCTAGAGCAGCAAACACCGAGGCGGCCACGACCAGATAATATGCGAGTGCAACACTCAGACGACAGTACTGCCGCGGCTTCTCAAGTGCAAGATGGAGATCAAGAAGCTCAAGAGGGGAGAGAGAACCTAGGTGATCAGCGACAATCCGAGAGGGAGAGTGATTGTGCTAGCTCGCGAACTCGTTACCAACGGGTACCTGCTTGCCTATGTTACCATGTATGTACACTTAGTCCCGATGGAGCTCCCACGCTTTTCACCACTATGGTAACATACGTGACGAGTGGTGAGGCGGGCATGATTTCGGATTCCGCACACGTCAGCCACCGGCAGTTTGTTTCACCATAACATCCGCCAGAGATGCCAACCGCCGCACGTCTGCTCCCAATTGCAGCCTACTTTTGGCCGCGAGTGACGGTAGCGACGCGGCCGCCAGGTCCCAGTCCGTGGGCGTATGGACGACCCGCCGAGAGGGTGCTGCTCTCCTCTCACCTGTGTGAGGCTCTCTTCTCTGTCTATCTCTAGCTCCATCTCTAGCTCAATATCGAGATCTATCCCCATCTCCATCTCCGTCTCCATCTCCATCTCCATCTCCATCTCCATCTCCATCTCCATCTCCATCTCCATCTCCATCTCCATCTCCATCTCCATCTCCATCTCCATCTCCATCTCCATCTCCATCTCCATCTCCATCTCCATCTCCATCTCCATCTCCATCTCCATCTCCATCTCCATCTCCATCTCCATCTCCATCTCCATCTCCATCTCCATCTCCATCTCCATCTCCATCTCCATCTCCATCTCCATCTCCATCTCCATCTCCATCTCTATCTATATTTCTATCTCTATTTATATCTCTATTTCTATCTCTATCTCTTTATCTACCTCTATCCACATATGAATGTACACATACATCTAAATATAAATATAAATCAAAATCAAAATCTGAATCTGAATCTAAATCTAAATCTAAATCTAAATCTAAATCTAAATCTAAATGTCTGTCTCTAGCTCTAGCTCTAGGTCTAGCTCTAACTCTGCTCTATCTCTATAATTCTGCCTTTATCTCTTAGGCTTGTTGCCCATGCGTCTTTGCATTCTGCTCTCATCAGGAAGGATCCATTCAGCAATATGATTTATCGGTGACGTCGCGTACATGGCGGTAAATCTCACGAGTAGGAATCACCCCGGAATGGTGGCCAGGCGAGGTGAAGCAAAATAATTGCGTATACCCTGTGCAGCCATCTTGTTGTGCAAATGGTCCTTGTTCCATAATTGGTACGGAATTGATAGGTAGTACGTGGGTATGGTCATAATGGGCTGATGGGTGTAACAGTGGACGAAGCATCATGCGATATCCAACACCTGTAGTCAAAGGAAATTTGTTTGATTTCGCAAGACGACATTTTATGCTCGGTTGCACACTTCGCATGTGTGTTGGCGTACAGTGCATGCATACGAGAGAATGCGAAATGTTCCAGTACTGCCATGTGCCACTATTATATTTTCAGCTGTCAGCTTCTGATAACTGGTGCAAATGAACATAGGCGCAGGAACATCTCAAAGTAGCTGTGTCAGGGTCAACAGCATAAGCGCTCACATAAATTTCGCTAAGTACCATGGTTGAGCACGCTTTGACATAGAACCAGATAATTTTAATAGTGAACACACAACTTTCACGGGGGCAGGCCTAGGGGGCTCCTAGGGATAGGAGACAGGACACTAGGCGCGCCTATGGCTAACAACATGTGGCCCCGACAAAGAACTATCATCGCAGCATAAGTTCTTTCAAATTTACACTTCTCGCTGAACATGGAACTTTTCACGACTGGCGGATTCAATAATAGGTATATCTTCCTGGTGCAAGAGAAACCATTAGTGCCTATTACTGTTCAAATAAAATGTCTTCAACTTCCGCTCCATATGTGTGCGTGCGAAGCGCAAGCTCATTCCAGCCTCGCCAATGGGCATGAGGTGTGCCCTAGTTTCCATGAGTTAGCACTGTACGTCACAAAAATATCACCCTTGTAAATGTTCACCGATGTTGGTGAGAAGAAAGAATAAGCAAGTACGTAGCTTACTTGCTGCCCCATGGAAATATCATGATTAATGCTGGAAAGAATGAGAAACAGGAAGGACGGGTGATCACTGGCTGGCAATTCATTGATCCGGTGTGTGACCGACCAAAATTGGCAGGCTAGCCGACTGCGGCAAAGGCAAACGTAATACATAAAATGCATTGTATGCTGTTTGTCCCTAGGGCCTAACCGAACAAATTAGCAGCCTAACACATTGTATGCTGTTTGTCCCCAGGGCCTAACCTAACAACTTAGCAGCCTAACAACCAACGTTGTTGTAAACAGGCTCGTTTCACCTGATAGTGATAGTCTAGTGTCTGCCTCCTTTGCGTAATAATCGATTCCCGACTTCATTTCTTCTCACAACCACCGAGTTCTAACATCCAGCAGCCATTAATGTCTTTGCATTGGTCGGGTAGATAAATAAATAATACGGCGAACACTTGCGCAACGGTTTCAACAGCGATGATACCGACACGTGCCTTTCCAAATCCTCTCCTCCAAGTCTCTGCAGGCACCTGTGACTGACGACCGTCCAGGGTCTGCACGTCTGCTCACCTTGAACTGCTCGGCTACATCTTACTTCCTCGATCGCCCAGACGCAACTGGACGGTCGAAGCTATAAGATGCAACCGACCGGGGCAAGGTCGGTCTCTACAGGCATCCCTCACGGACGCCTGTGGGGACTTGGAAGCACGGTTTGTTCAACCTGTTGAGGCTGTTGCTCAAGTATTGTTCGTATTGTGTCATTATCAGCCCGGTCCATACAAGGGCACTAACAGCTCTTGGCGTTGAGGACTTGGTCTCATTGGAGAAGTTGAAATTAGGAACCAGTTATCGTACAAGTGATTTAAATCCTAGACTATAGCTGTCAGGCAAAACGAACTTTCCTAAATTGTGAATCTTAATCGATGCAGTAAGGAAGTGTGGAAAGTGAGAATGATATCGTCGGTGTTGCTGTAGCGACATCAGCAAATACCTGCATGAAATTGAACATCGTATCCGGAGTAGGGCTTCTTTTCGCATTGTATTGTTTTTAAATATCACAGCCGCTATATCATCCTGGGTTGAAGTTTTGTCTTAGCATCACGGAATCGCGTGAAGTGCCGAAAATACAGCCAATATTCCGTTAGGTTTATGCAGGTATGGCATGCATTTGCACTACCTTCTTGTTCTAAATGCGTTTCCTCGCGTTGGTGATGCTCAGCACTGATGGAAAACGCAGTCGAAATGGTGCATGCTTAGCAGTGATTGATTGCACAAGTATCTGTTTATAATGGATTGCAATCCAAGTTGGCGATTATGCCATGTTTTGGAAGAATACTATTCACAGTAATATATTACTAAAGGTGCTGGGAAAGGAAATGTAATGTCCACTTATGAAACAAAAACACTTCGAGCCAGACAGAAGGTCGTATACAATGCATACATTTTAAGAGTAAGACGATTTTTTTTTGCATGGTATTTATCACACTGTCATTTGCTTAGCTTCAATGGATAGCATACGTAATTGACTTATCACTGCAGCTCTCAGGCGCGCACCCATAATTTTTCCATGGGGGGGGGGGCGGACCGAAGAGGGCACTTGGCCAGCTCCAAAAGGGCACTTGACCGGCTCCAAAAGGGCACTTTGCGGCCCGGGGCACATTGGAAGGTTTGCTGGGAGGGGGGGCGTTAATTTTTCATGGGACACGTTGCATGTCATAGGGTAGGGCACAGGGCAGGGCACAGGGCAGGGCACAAGGCAGGGCACAGGGCAGGGCATAGGGCAGGGCATAGGGCAGGACACAGGGTAGGGCAGAGTTCACGGTACAGCATAAGGCACAGGGCAGGGTACAGGGCAAGGCACAGGGCACTTTTAGATCAAAAGGGCACCTAATTGGGACAGGCATAGGACAGGAAAGGGCACAGGGGAATGTCATGTTTAAGCTAAAGGGGCAGTTTTGGGCCCAAAGGGCACTTTTGACACAGGCGGGGCACTTAAGTCTAAATTTTTGGTATACATTTTGGACATTCCGGCCAAGAGGGCACTTTTAGGTCAAAAGGGCACTTTCGTTTCATGGGGGGCGGGTCCCCTGGGCCCCCCTCCAGTGCGCCTATGGCAGCTCTTGATAGAAATGCCATTAAATATGCAAAGAGCATGAAGGAATGCATGTGATATCGCAAAATAGAGTTAAATACGTCATATCATTGAAATGCGTCACTGGGAGTGCCGATGTATATTGTAGCCAACCACATTTTTAACACCATTCTTCTTCATCCTGGAATTGGTCATTTAAATCGCGCCGTTGTTCCGATCAGATCCTCACACCCCGTCTCGAGGGGGCGGTTAGTATCCCCTCTACAATCCAAACTAAGAATCGCACGAAAACGAAAGAGATGTCATCGGAAGGCGCTCGACGAGTAGGGTCCGCGTCCACCCCAAAACATTATCCCCCAAAACTGACGTCAACAGGGGGCTAGATTTTCACGACTTACATTATGTTCTTGGCTCTGATGTGTTCATTTTGAGGGATATATGAAAAACAAATTATTTGGAATGAGAAAATGGCAGCAAAATCCACCAGGGCTTTAATTTCTTTGCTCCCCACAAAAAAAAAATTAAAGAAATTTGAAAATTTTGAGTTATCAAGTTTTCTTTAATTTTCCTTTTCCATTAGGTAGAGCAGACCGAGAAATGTTGTTGGAAGTCAACTTTCCCTAATAAAAAATGCTTACCTTAGCCAGAATCCTCTATTTGAACTGCAACTTGGCAAATACGCAAAAATTATATGTAGTCAAAAACGAAAAAATCCACTCGCACGTTTTATTGCATCCATAAAGATAAGAAAACGCTGAAAGATTCATTAAAATATCTTTATCCGTTAAAGCGTGACGATTGGTTGAACGTTTTGGAGGTGACCTCACTTGACCTTGTCTAACTCGTTGACCCGAGATGACCTGACTTAAAATTTTTGAAACAGCATGCCAAATTGATGTGGGAACAGGTCTGTCAAATTTGGGCGTGCTGTTGTGCCCCGTTCGTCCACTATCCGCGCAAAAACCTGAGAGGGGCGGTTGAAGACTCCCCCGAGACGGGACGGGTTAACATGCAATGGTGCTTTGGCGGTCTAAGAATACCTTGTGCCAAATTGCAGCGAATTTACACTCACATCATTTGCAAAATGACCTAGTATCAACATGACACCGAACGTGGTGATGAATCCGATGATCAGTCTTCAGTAGACAGTGAATTGTTTGCATCGTTAATTCTTGCGTCGCTAAAACTCGACAAGAAAAGAAGTTCACAAATTACACACGCTGCGCGGATGAATACAGATGTAGATTGCTTCAATTAACATGATAATACCACCACGAGGTTTTCCCTGTCGGCACATAATCGAATTTTCCAGCTGTCAAAGAATGACTGAAATATGTACCAGAGGATAAGATAAATTTCAGCTTTGTTAGAACGGTGTCTGATAGTGGCGTGGCTGATGCAATAGATTTCTGCGTCTCCGGCTGTCGCCGCCTGGGTTGATTCTAGGAAACGGTTTGGGTAGTACGGCCTAAAATTTGTGTCCTTGTCCCAAAGCTGTGCTGCTCCTTGACATGCTCGGTATGGTGGTATGCCGAGTGGTGACGTATGATAGATGGCTGTGTCATTCATCGGCTGGTTAATGGCACAGCCAGTTTTTAGATTTCATTCAGTTACAGCTCCTGAACAATGTTGACATAGTCAATCGTTGAATGTAAATCATTTTAGACGATTATGAAAAGTAACCAAATGTTCATACGAAGTAATATAGAATAACACATCGGTATAATACATTTCGGGTATGGCCCATATTTGGAGACCTAATATGACTATTTACACTTTTTACTTTTTACTTTTTACTTTTTACAATCGTCTTTATGTCAACCACGCTCATTACAGCCCTCCGCAGCATTATCAGCTGTAAATAATTTTGTAATTTTCCTAAGCTCTACAGGTGGGGCACTAAGGATGGAGATTTTGGAAAGAAGCGGGAAAAGCCTGCCTGAGCAATTTTTTGCCACCATGTATTCTTCCACACATCAGTGCTTCACTTCATCATCAAACAAATTCCTAAGGTGTAATCGCATGTGTAGTGATATATACAATTTCCAACATTTTATATGTGAAATGTATGCGACCGCATCTCCACCGCAACATCCGCTGGTCCACGAGGACCACGCTTGGACCCTGACTGATACAAGTATCAAGGCGCAATTCCTACGAGGCTGTGCTGTGGCTAAGATGGATGGACTTCCAAGGGTACACGCAATGACCCGAAATAGCCCGCCTGCGAGCCGTCATTGTTCTTCTCAAATGGATATTGCGAGTTTGTCGTAGCTGGCACCACGGATATTTGTTTTACTGTAATGCAAAGCAAATGGATTAGTTAGCTTCGAAATATCAGCTAGCAGGTGAGGGCACAACAACATAGTCCACATTGTGCTATACCTACCTCCGCCCTTGTGTCAATGATCACATTCTCTGCATGCTTATTTGACTGGCAGCGCCTTCAAAAATGATTTCAGTCCTCAGGTATAAACATTGTAGCGAAACAAATACATTTTGTTTTCCTGGAAAGAAACACTAAATTTGATCTCGCGATTTGGTGCCTAGTCGGACTTTGGCATGATTCAGTTGTGCAGAAATTGGTGATTTAATTACGTCACAAAACTTTACCGTGAATACCAAAGTAAGCTATCAACGGACGGCTAATTCACAAGACCTTGAACAAGTGATATTTTCCTCTCTTTTTCCCATAGGAATCCTTAAAATCCCACAGGAATAGGACTAAGTGACGAATAAGAGGGCGCTAAGATGACAGAGGATGTGACTCAGCTCCGAATATCACCTCGGCTACTGGGATACCATTGGACTGGAACGGGTTGTTTTGCCGCGGCTCGACGGCTTAGCCCTGACATCTATTTCTCGTTGCCATCAGTGGAATGGTGCAGCGAGCTCCCGGCATTATGGGATATCGAGGGGCACGTAGTAAACACCTGAACAAAAATACGTCCAGACTGTCACGAGGAATCTGCCAGAAGCAGCCCAACCGGAAGCCAATCGTCGACTCCACAGAAAGTCCAAACAAGCAAGCTATGACGATGTGCTCGTCTGTGTGCAGAGAACAGGGATAGGTTCGTCGATAAGTATCAGGGTGGGCAGAGCACGCTTTCTGACAGTGAACACTTTGACAGTCACGGCTTACAACCCAAGCAAACAGGCTGCATTGCCGTGCTATTCTGCGGTGTGGTTCTGCCGTGTTATTCTACCGTGTTGTTCTTTTGTGTTGTTTTGCAGTGTTATTATGCGGTGTTGTTCTACCGTACTATTCTGGCGTGCTATTCTGCACTATGTCGGGGCATTCTCCAGTAAGGTGTTTCAATTACGCGACATTTTCGTTTGGATTTCACGAGATTTCATTCCTTCCTGTGTGCTATTTGTATTTATCATGACTTCTATAAATTAAGAGCTGCGGTGATGAGTTGATTATGTATTCCATGCATTGAAGTCAAGCAGACGACGCTACGAGAAATACCTTGAGAAGGAATTTTTCCATCTCGTAACTAAAAGAAATAATATCTAAAAGACATAATTTGCATTCTACCTTCTGGCTCACGCACTGTTACTCGTAACTCGGCATTAATATTCGTTTCCCAACTACTCGTAGTAATATATTCCTGTGATATTGCATAGCAGAAAGTTCAAAATTAGTGTAGACTGCCTGGGACTGTATGTGTTCTTTAACATTAAGATGAAAATACGATTACAATGCCCGATATTTCTGTGTCATAACTTCTTCAAGGGCAAGAAAAATAGAATGAAACTATACACTGGTTGGTAATGAAACAACAATGAGTACAATGCTTGTGCCCATTCTCAGAGTTACAAAATGTACCAATCGGATACCCACTCTTGATTGGAAAGGCCAGTTTTTCTACCTATCGCATGCCGCCTTACCTAGTGCATGTACCTCTTTACATTCCAGTGCACAGCACCGCCACTGAAGATGCAGATCACTACCTAATTATTATTGGGAGTGCAAACATTGATTCTCCTCACACATGGATTCATTGATGACAAACAATATTTCTTAGATGCACATAAAGGCAATGCATTAGCAAGCTTAGCAATCATGCACAAGTGCAGAATACCAACCAATGTTCAAAATTGTATTGACACACTGGGGATGCTAGAACTGCAATATGTCAACCAAGAATGTCAAATCAGTGTGCCTACATAGCATACCAATTTGTGTCACCACACAATTCAGTTGCGAAAAGTGAACATAGATAAAATGTAAAATGCCAGAACAAGCTGAGGTTGCTAAAACCATAACATACCAATAGAAGTTCCAAAATTTCATTGCACCACCATGGATACAGAGATGAAACAAAAGCCCGCTGGCTCGGTTGTTTGCTATCTAGAGCATTGTCTTCTTCAAAAATAAAAAAATGTCCTCCACGTTCTAGTTGGAATTTTGAATGATGCTACATTTGTAGTGTTTATTTACTATTTAGCATAAGGTTCGCAACTCCCTTGGAAGTCACTGGGTATTTCAACTAGAGTATTGTCAAGAAATATTATGGACACTATCCCCCAGAGTAGGCTTGCTCACACATTTTTAATATAAATCCAGGATTTAAAAACATACATTAAACACCAACTGATGATATCCAAGATATCACAAGGCAACATCAAAAGTAATGTTGTATTAAGATGTGGAATTACGGAAAGAAATGTAGAGACAAAATTGAGCAAGTTAAATAGCACACAATGGCCATCTATGAATCATGCTTTTAGAATGGGGAGGGGTCTGCCAGATATCTATCCTGTCATCACGGAAGTTCCAGGCAACCCCCAAGGGGTATCAAATTAAATGTACTTGGACCTGTACCCCTTCAATGTACCTGTATCCATTGTGGTTAACTCCATGGACTTTAGACATGAATATTACTGGAGTTCCGGAACCTGGAGAGGTAATGACCTGATAAAGTGCTCCTATATAGGTGGCCTGAGGTCAAATGGCGGATCTGCATATGTATTGCATCATTAGTAATGTCCAAAGCATCATTAATGCCAATTTTGGAGCATTGAAATATAATCCCAGCGATCCATAACAATGACAAGACAAGCCACGCAAAACCATAAAATTTTTCTATTTTGACCTCATTTTACCTTGAAAATATTGACCTAAGATCACGATATTTGCACACAATAGAGATAACTAGTGTGCCCATCCACCCTGCAAATTTTGTTGCTCTAGCCTTAATGGAAGCCGATATCTTAGGGGGCGGAATCCGACCCCTCCTCCAGTGCGCGCAATTTTCAGAGGCCCTCCAGGGCGCGTGTAACGTATTCACGCATGGAATGATATGCTATATAAGGTTAAGATATTCCATATTTTAAAATACTATTTTGCATGCAAATTACCCAAGTCCAAGACCAACTTCGGTGTTATTCTGCACGCAACAGCAACACAACCGCTCAAACCCCGGTTGCGTTCTTCTGCCGAGGCCTCACTGTCAACCGTGCAGACGAAGGCGAGTCTCGGTGCGCGGCCGACCTCGCCTGATCTGTCGGCGGAGTGCCCGAGGCGGGCGTGGCCGGAAGGGCGGCACCCAATCTGGGCGGGCGGCGCCCAATTTGGGCGGGCGGGCGGCCACCAGGCGGCGCGGCGGCCCATTCAGCCCGACAAAGGCGGACGGAGCCGCCGCCGCCGCTGCCGCCCCCGCCGCGGTGTCCGGCCTGTGACGGATGAGTTCGCCGTCGCCGCGCCGTTCCACGCCGCCGCCGACGCGGTCGTTAGGTTCTGCCGCGGCCGGCCGCCAGTTCACAGTCACCGGTCGACAATTGAATATTAATACGATTTGCCGGGCGCCGGCGCGTGCGGCATGTCCCGGCGTCCCCGAGGACGAGTCGGCTGGCGGCGTGTGGCGGCCCTCCGCGGGCAGCCCGTGCCGGTCTGACCGCCCGGCCAGTGTGCGGGGGTGTCATGTTCGCGGCTACCTCACCAGCGCTGGCAGGAAGTGTCCGAGTGTCCGGTGTGGGATGTCCGGGTAATGAATGACGACTATCTGCGTTGGGAGTTTCTGAAGGTCTACGTACGGGAAGTGCTCAAAAAGTTGAAGTGATTGTCTCTAGCACTGATGGTATATATATACATATATATATATATATATATATATATATATATATATATATATGTGTGTGTGTGTGTGTACATATGTATATATATGTACATATTTATATATACACACACCCACATATATATATATATATATATATATATATATATATATATATATATATAATGTATATATACCCCCCCCCCCCCACACCACCCCCCCCACACCCCCCCCCCCCCCCACCCCACACCCCCCCCACCCCCAACCCCACCCCCCACAACTTAACCACACACAACAACCGAACACCCGACGACCCCAGCCCAGCCCCACACCCCAAAACACCACCACCACAACAAACACACACCAACCACACCAACAAAAACAGGCCCCACATAACCACCAACCAACAAAAACCCCAAGCACACCCAAAAAAAAACAACAAACACACCCCCCCACCACAACCCCCACCAAAAACCAGCCACCACACCCAAAACAAAGCACAAACCACCATAAAAAGCAAACAAACCACCCCTCCCAAGGCACACAGAACAACACAAAACCAACAGCCCAGCCATGATTTTTTTTTTTTTTTTGGGGGGGGGGGGGGGGGGGGTTTCCCCTTAACTTACTTTAACTTTATATATCTAGCATATATACATAATCATGAATATTATAGCAAATTCATGTGTAGTCCATGGAAAGAATCAATCTAAAACCATGCTATCTTCGACCTCACATTTATATTTGGCGAAGCTCGGGGTGGAAACGGGCGAATGGAGGGAGTCTTCAATCCCGACGAGTGAGACTAATGTTGCAATGAGTTTCGGTAGGGAAGGTCTCGGCGACAAGCAACCCGGTGCAGAATGGTGTGTTTATTGTTTATTGGGTGGTTTACGACACACTTTATGCACATTCACGGCTAATAGCGCGCCACACACTGTTTCGCCGGTGTGCCGCAGGATTGGGAAATGTTCCGGGCAGCGTTAGTGTCGATCCCGGTACCTTTGGTAACCAGAGCCGAACACCTTAATCACTCGGCCATCCCCACCCCCAGAATGGTGTGAGCAGTAGCTGATTGAGGCTACGCTGGACATCTTCTGCAGGTCTGAGACACGCGATTTATGGCGGAGACGTGCCTGCTGGGGTGAGCGTGCGCCCTGTTTACAGTGAGCACAATGCTCTGGCGCCAAGTCTGGAACTGTGCTGGCTGGTCGCTGACACGGGTGGCCATCCAGACCACACGTGTGGCGCTCTCAAGTCGGATAGTGGCGTGGCGTGTAATTATAGCTGTTGAGGCTGAAGAACGCTGCCCTGTACGGTCTACAGTGGTGGGTGGCTCCCGCGGGATGTCGACGGGTGAGAGTGGTGTTCATTATGACGCTCTGGAAGGAGCTCAGACACCGCGCTAAATCTGATGGACTCTATGCAGCCTACAGTGGTGGTTACCGCTGGATGTTGACGGGTAAGGTGCGGTGCCCAGTGTGAAACTCCGGAAGGAGCTGACGCCTCGCTGAAGCTGATGGACGCCGCTCTATGCAGCCTACAGTGGTGACATCAGAGGTGGGGCCGTTGCTTGCTATCACAGGTTTGGCGGCTGAAGTGGTCTGACCAGTTGTGACGTATGGGTGGTCTCGAACGGACTCGAGCGCTTTGGTGCAGGGTTCGGGACACGTTGTGCTCTGCACCTCGGCTCCTGAATCAAGCCCGGTCTGCAGCTCGACTCCTGAGTCGACTCGAGGCCGGCTCGTCACCGAGCGTCACCAGCTGCCAGGCGGCGATGGGAGTCCCCAAGTGCCGCGTAGCCTGTTAGCCACGCCGCAGCGGTAGATTTATTACCGCTTTTTATGGAGATAGACTGTCGGCCGCGATTCGACGGGACGAATGCGGACGCCAACGCGCCCGTGCACAAGATCCGATTGGGATGACGACGTCGGCGATTGATACGGCGTCTGCGCCGTCGGCCGCCGGCGGCGAGCTCTCGAAATTTCGCGCTCGCTCCGCGCCGCTCCGCCCCAGTCGAAGCTTCAGTCGAGCGCATTTGCCTGTCATGTGTTAGAGAGGCGTATCGACCGTCGGCCGGCCAAGACCGGAATTGAATGGGACGCAGACGATTGACCGGATATCAGTTCATTCAGACCGGTCTGTGGCGGCGAATTTCGATAGACTCGTCTCTCCGGGCGGGCGTTGCGTATCCAGATTGCATACGACTTGTACGCCGGCGGATGGTAGTGGCGCGCCTCGATGCAAGTGGGCGTGTAGCCCCGCGATTGGCATAAATCACGTCGTTTTTTCATGGCGAACTCCAGTGGCGAAAGCTGAACCAAGCTGGACACTGACATGCAGGCAGAAGACAGCGAGACTCGTTTTCGACGTTGTCGTCTCCATCGTTGAAAAAAGCAGCGTCATTTATCAAACTTATCTCATTGCATATGAAAAGAATACTATGATATTCAAATAAGCTGCCTTAGTTTTCGCTGCCCGTATCCGATGGTGACGTATTACGCGCAAAGCGAATACAGCCTATCACTTCCACATATCACATCAGTTTCTGCAGTAGGTGTAAGTCTAGATTAATCAATTGTAGCTGAATAACATACTTTTTTTAGAAGCACCAAGCGGATAAGTGATCATATCCATCTGACATATATATTTTGATAATGTTTTGCTATCTCAAGAGATATGATGAAATATGGCTCGGTTTATTTCAATTTTTCAATGTATTACTAGCATGACAAGCGAATTGAATTGCGCTTTCCGAGATTCATGCATATTTTCAAGGATGAAAAATTTGCTATATGCCATGATTATCATTACATATATATATATATATATATATATATATATATATATATATATATATATATATATATAATATATATATATATATATAAATATATATATATATATATATATATATCTGTTATTGCTCCACGTCTTATGCACGCGATACAGTTTTGATATGGCTTATTGGAATTCGTCAGCTAAGAAATGTACTCGTCTTCGCGGTGCACATGTAAAAAGCGGTAGGTGCATGATACGGACAGACTTGAAACTGCTTTCCTACTAAGACTGTATGGTCGCCGTAACACCTATCGGCACCATTGATTCATTGATGCATTAGCTCACCCTACCCCCACTCCCACCCTCCATGCTCGCACTGGTAGAATTACACGAGCAGGCAATTTAAGTACTTGGTACATACCAATACATGAAATAAATTGCAGACGCTTGCGGAAAATCGCGAACACCAGTCGCTCGTTCGATTATGCAAAGCATACCGACGTGTGATAAGTTACCACCAGACTAAAGGCGCCACAACAATGTCACCGTTTGTAGCGACAAAACACCCAAAATGAATGCGAAATCCAGGTAAATATAAACTGGACTGGAGAACTGCTGATGACTAGATGATGCGACATGCTCCAGCGCACTGCGCCTAAACACGTCGGGTGTATCGTCAAAGAAATCTGAAGGAGTTGGCAATAACAGCCCGTTAGGTCTTTGTGGAATTTGATGGAGGCATCTGCTGTCCATAGTACTGCCACGTCCGCGAGACATAGCAAAGGGGTGCTGAGTGAGGATCAGTCGGACTTGCACGTGCAGCGCGAAGTTTATGAGCAATCTTGGAACTTCTTCGGTGTCTGGAGGAAATAAGATCGTGATGTATCCTGCGTGATTCTAATAAGGTGATTTGGAACTGACACTGCAGTTCATCATGAGAAGGCGATGCCAACTAATCTTTGTATACGCATGATACGCCAGATTGAATGAACTTCAAATGAACATACGTCTTCTGGTTCTGGTTTGATCCGATATCATCATGAAGCCATGTGCCCTGTTGGCATGATCGTCGCAAGATCAGAGATACGAGATGCAAATTTAAATTTGGTTTTACTTAATGGTATGTGGTACCAACTGTGGTCCGAGTTCTATGCAACTACTGCAAATCGCGCGGTAGGACTGAACAAAATCTACAGACGAGATTATTGGAGGAAGCGATACAAATTCATCGTTCCCCCATCAGTTCCATCACTAAATCATAGGCAGAATTCGTTACCGCAACAATGAGCTGGCGAGCGCAATGCTGCACTCAAAATCAATGACAAGACCTTGTATGTACATATGTAGCCTGCACTTTGGAAATGCCAGATGACCTTCGATGGTGGGTTTCCACTTCTTTCATCTTGCGCACAGTGATGAACTCAATTTTTCTCAACTCTCACACGCCTTCAATTTAAACTTGTATTTTGATAACCAATGTTTCATAAATAGCTTCAGAGAAAGAACCATCGCCATGCGAAACCTTGCTGATACATGCACAATCTAAAGACAACATAAACCGCCCAACATGAAATGCACGCTGGCAGTTCATTTGTTTCTGTGTTTCTTTTGCCACTCCTCTGCTCAACCCGCTTCATACCTCGGGTCAATGAGCCGGTAAAGAACCTCTCCGCGGAGGATGGCCAAATTGTTTGTTGTGGCCCGCCAGAGCTGATCACGTACTGGCGGAGCTTGCCTTCAATTCTCTGCGCCCAGTTCGGTGCCGCTTGTGCTCGCCAACGGCGTCCAGTTAACTTTGTTTTCCTCGGCTAGCCACCTCTCGTCAGTGTAGGATATCAGCTATGATGCTGTTGGAAAAAAAACTGGACTTGTTCTGCGGGACCGGAAGATAAAACTGAAAATGGACGACGGCGGTCCTGTAAAGTATCGGAACTACGTGTGCAAATTCGTTGCGGCGTTGCGTTCCTCGCCAGACAGTGGTCAGCTGAACTACGGAAGAGAGCATATCTACCCACAACCCGTCCATCCAGGGTGCAGGAGACGCCAACGCCAGCTGGCCTTCCATCAGACGAGTTCCTGTACCGACCCAACTAATGTATGCGGTGACGGACGTCAATGCAATGTATGTAGCGACAAACGTCAAGTCAGTATGTGTGGCGACAGACGTCAAGTCAGTGTATGTGGCGACAAACGTCAAGTCAGTGTGTGTGGCGACAGACGTCAAGTCAGTGTGTGTGGCGGCAGACGTCAAGTCAGTGTGTGTGGCGACAGACGTCAAGTCAGTGTGTGTGGCGGCAGACGTCAAGTCAGTGTGTGTGGCGACAGACATCAAGTCAGTGTGTGTGGCGACAAACGTCAAGTCAGTGAATGTGACGACAGACGTCAAGTCAGTGTACGTGGCGACAGGTGTCAAGTCAGTGTATGTAGCTAAAGACGCCAAGTCAGTGTGTGTGGCGACAGACGTCAAGTCAGTATGTGTGGCGACAGATGCTAAGTTGATGCATGCAATGACAGACGACAAGTATGGTGTACTGATAGACAAGTATGAGTCCGTGGGCGTACGCTACTTTAACTCAGTTGTAATCTAACCAGAGACCCCACCGATATACAATCCGTGCTATGTTTTAATGTTCGCGTCATTCAAGATAACGGGAGCAAACGGTGGCATGGAATAGCTCTACCGCACATGATTTGTGGTATTATTTCCGAACCGGTGAAGGTTCACGAATCCAACATTATGTGCTGGCGTATTCTTAGTTATTATGTTTGACAATGAAGAGTACTTTAGCCATATGAGATCCGCCAACATAAATCTGCATCTTCCCAGTGATTTGTCGCCGGCAATCTGCACATGGCAGCTGGCTTTGGTCAGAGGCAGGACGAGATTTATTAGTTCGCGGTGGCTGACATTTCACCCACGTTAAAGGGTGTGCTAATGTGCGCTGGCACGGATGTATATCGTAAATACCGCGTTCACCGCATAACATCATTTTTCAGCCGAAGCCCTTCGCACCTATTTCAACTTCAGAAACAGATAACATAGGGATTGTGGTGTTATGGTGTCGGACAGAGAAGATAGGTGTTGGGTCAACAGCTGTTTGGCAGTCCAGCAATCTGGCTTGCAAATATCTGGCGCCTGTTCATCCATGAAGCGTTTTGGTCATACAGCGAATTGGTGCGGATGTGCCGTGTGCTGTAGGTGTGTATGTGTCGTTTCCTGCCGTATGTTGTAGGTGTGTGTGTGTGTGTGTGTGTGTGTGTACTGTTTCCTGCAGGTGTGTTCCCGTTTGTGCGTGTGCCGTTTGTTGTAGGTGCCCTTGTTTGCCCTTGTGTGTGCGTGTGCCGTTTGTTATGGTAGGTGTGCCCTTGTTGTGTGTGTATGTCCCGCTTGTTGTACGTGCGCCCATTTTGTGTGTTTGTAGTTTTTTATAGGTGCACTCCATTTGTGTGTGTGTGTGTGTGTGTGTGTGTGTTTGTGTGCATTTTTTGTTGTTGCAGGCGTGCTGTTCGTTGTAGGCGTGCCGTTTGTTGCAGGCGCGCCGTTTGTTGTAGGTGCGCCGTTTGTTGCAGGTGCGCCGTTTGTTGTAGGCGTGCCGTTTGTTGTGTAGGCGTGCCGTTTGTTGCAGGCGCGCCGTTCGTTGTAGGCGTGCCGTTTGTTGCAGGCGCGCCGTTTGTTGTAGGTGCGCCGTTTGTTGCAGGCGTGCCGTTTGTTGCAGGTGCGCCGTTTGTTGCAGGTGCGCCGTTTGTTGCAGGCGCGCCGTTTGTTGCAGGTGCGCCGTTTGTTGCAGGTGCGCCGTTTGTTGCAGGCGCGCCGTTTGTTGCAGGAGCGCCGTTTGTTGCAAGTGTGCCGTTATTGCAGTTGTGCCGTTCGCCGCACGTGTGTCGGCACAGGTGCGTCACGGCTGTGACCGTTTCCAGATGCGCCCGTGTGCCAGCCGGGTCTCCAGCGCATCTACGGCGTCGCCAAGCGTGAGCGGATCGGCATCCTGTGCGACGTCGAGGCCAACCCGGCCGGCGTCAAGTTCTGGTGGCGCTTCAACAACACGGCCGAGGTCAAGCAGCTGGACCGGCAGCTGACCAACAGTAGCGGCACGCGCAGCGTGCTGTTCTACCGGCCCAATACAGAGATGGACTACGGCACCATGTTCTGCTTCGCCTCCAATGACGTCGGCCAGATGGCCAGCCCCTGCATCTTCCACGTCATCGCCGCCGGTGAGAGCGCAGCGCAGACGCGCGCACACGCCGTCCCAGGTGCGGTCATGTGCTGGTGCTACTGAGCATGCTGAAGTTGCAGGCCATGTTGGTGTTACTGATCATGCTGGGATTGCTGAAATGCTGGTGTTGCTGAACATGATGGTGCTGCTGAACATGCTGGTGTTACTGAACATGCTGGTGTTGCTGGGCATGTTTGTGTCGATAAGCATGCTGGTGCTATTGAGCAGTTTTGTCCATGGAATGGCGGTACGACCTGTTTACTTACGGCTAAAAGCAAACAAGTTAGCTTGGTTGTCCATTATGCTATCCCACCCATCATTGGCCCTTTTAGTGCCGACAAGTGAGGCAATTGCCATGTCATGGACGGTTCGAGAATCCGGCGAAAGGCGGGCTGACATGCTTCCTCTTTTGACAGACCTAACCGAGGCGAGACGCGTTAACTCTCCCCGTAGGGCGAGGGCTAATTATCAGCTGAGTTCCCACGCTGCCAGTCTCTGTTCATACACTGTCTGGAGAGGCTAACATCGTCACGTACATGCTGTTGCCTCTGACAGGCCCACCGGACCCTCTGCACAACTGCAGCATCCACAACCGGACCGCCAGTGTGCTCATGGTCGCCTGCGCGGAGGGCTTCGACGGCGGCGTCATGCAGTCGTTCCTGCTCAACGTCTACGCAGACGAGGACCGGGTGAGCTGTCTCCGTCGGGCCGACCGGTCGACCGCCCAGTTCGTGCGGACTCACTGGTTCCGTGGTGATCCACCACGTGGCCTCCCGTGTCTCTGGCGAATACAAATCGGCGATAGAAGAAAGCGTCCAAGTGCTAGCATATGCAACGTGGTTTCAAGTTTTCTTTTTGTTATTTTTAGCTGAAACTTGACTAATTTGAGAGATTACACGGCTAATTGCGATAAAATGGATATCTTTCGCCTCCTATGTTTTCCGGTTAAATATCTCCAGCCGGTGCAATTAACCCTCCCCGTCTTTCCGGTCATATCCTAGCACCCCATCTCGGGGTGGGGGTGGGGTCGATAGCGGCCCCCTCTAATCTCCAAACTAATTGTTGCACGACGAAAACGAAAGAGGTGTCATCGGAAAGCTCTCGACGAGTAGGGCCAGACGTGACCTCACAATTTGTTTCCCAAAAGTGACGTCACTAGGGCTTAGGTTTTCACGAATTACATCACGTTTTTGGTTCTGGGAGTTCATTTTGGGGAGATTTGGAAGCAAAATAAATATATGGAATAAAAAATGAAAGCGCAATCTACCGGGGCCATAGCATTTTTGGCCACCCAAATGTAAAAAAGGTATTGAAATTTTAACATTTTGGTTTTTCACGTTTTCTCTAATTTTCCTTTTTTAATGGGTAGAACGGACCGAAAAACGTTGCTCGAAGTAAACTTGCTCCAATAAAAAATGCTTTCTTTTGCCAAAATTTCCGAATTTAACGGTTATGGGAAAATAACAAAACTTATAAGTAACCAAAACGGAAAATATAACATTCCTCTGATGCGTTTTGTTCTGTCCCTAAAGATAAGCAAACGCTGAAAGTTTAATTAAAATATCTTTATCCGTTAAAGAGTTAGGACTGGTTAAACGTTCTTGGACGTGATCTCACTTGACCTTAACTAATTCGTTGACTCTAGATGACCTGACATACAAATCTTGACACAACATGCCAAACTGATGTCGAAAAAGGTATACCAAATTTAGGCCGTACTTTCACTATCCAAATGCCAAATGTTGCGCAGTTCTTTCGCTATCCGCGAAAAACCTTAGGGGGTCGTTAATGGCCCCCGAGACGTGTTAACAACTTGGATTATCCGGGGTTGTTGAGAAGCAATGAGCCCAGTTCATGAAAATAGCCATGCTATTGTAATATACCTCTTGTATTCCGTCCAGCAAGCTCCGACATCAAGCTAAGCAAACTATCGCAACCACTGAACAAATCAGTGTTATTGGCCACTTGTTGAGAACATTTACGCTCCTTGCAGAGTGATTGCCACTCCAGTCATATCACTCCATCACGTTACATCACTCCGTCACATCACTCTATCACGGCACTCCATCACGTCACTCAATCACATAGCATGACTCAATCACATAGCATGACTCAATCACATAGCATGACTCAAACACATAGCATGACTCAATCACATAGCATGACTCAATCACATAGCATGACTCAATCACATAGCATTGCTTTATCATGTCACAACACTTCATCGCGTCACATAATTGCATCACGTCCTAGTCTTCCATCACATTACTCCATCACATCAGGCCACATCACTAAATCACGCTGAATCACTACATCGCGCCGCATCACTCCACGTCATTCCATCACGCCACATCACACCATCATATAACATCACTCCATCACACCACCCCAGCACGCAGCATTACTCCATCGCGTTACATTTCTTCAGTACGTCACATCCCTTTATCACATCACATCACTCCATCACGTCACATCACTCCAGAGCAAGCTAAGATAGAGGCCCAGAGTGCATAGCAACGAATTGCGTGTAATTCAGCCCAGTGGCATTTGGTACCTGTGTATGCGGTCTTTTGGGACATGCATCTGCCCGATCGAAGCCGGATCCACCTCCACCATGCTTGTGTTTCTTGGCATTTCATTCGATCAAGTGTGAATTCTTGGAAGAAGCCAAGTTTGCTTCCATCGCTTATCATTGACCATATGTTATCTTTTGCCCTTTGGTAATATTCCAATCATCTCAGGTCAACGTGACTTGGATTTTAGTTTGATGCTTGAAGAACGAGCCGGAAGCCGGCATAGATACCTTGTTATAGGCATTCCCATAGCAAATATACTTTCACGGGTGCTGTCATACACTGACCGTGAGTTTTAGGCGCATCACTGCTTATTTCAGCTGATGAATCATTGAGGTCTCGAACCATGTCGCCCAACGGTGCATGTCAATATGTCACCATACGTCCCGTATTTTCCGAATTTGCAACTGGCTACATACGCAGAACTCGGCTATTTCCGTGTAGGTTCCTTCACAACGCAAGCGATTATAGCAATGATTTACCACTTTCATGCCGTCGTGATAATATCCTATCCTATCGTCTGGCGCACGCGAATATCGTCTGTATCGTCATCGCTCTCAGTTGGTGTACTCGCGGGGGGCCGAGACCTGGTGGGTTGGGCATCCCCTGCTGACCTGACCCGACACCTCCCCAGGTGACCTGACCTGACACCTCCCCAGCTGGTGTACTAGCGGGCGGCCGACACCCCAGTGTGGTGGGTGTCCCCTGTTGACCTGACCCGACACCGTCCTCTGCTAACCTGACCCGACACCTCCCCAGCTGGTGTACTCGCGGGCGGCCGACACCCCAGTGTGGTGGGTGTCCCCTGTTGACCTGACCCGACACCGTCCTCTGCTGACCTGACCCGACACCGTCCCCTGCTGACCTGACCCGACACCTCCCCAGCTGGTGTATTCGCGGGCGGCCGACACCCCAGTGTGGTGGGTGTCCCCTGCTGACCTGACCCGACACCGTCCTCTGCTAACCTGACCCGACACCGTCCTCTGCTGACCTGACCCGACACCTCCCCAGCTGGTGTATTCGCGGGCGGCCGACACCCCAGTGTGGTGGGCGTCCCCTGCTGACTTGACCCGACACCGTCCCCTGCTGACCTGACCCGACACCGTGCCCTGCTGACTTGACCCGACACCTCTCCAGCTGGTGTATGCGTGGGCGGCCGACACCCCAGTAGGATTGGCGTCCCCTACTAACCTGACCCGACACCGTCCCCTGCTGACCTGACCCGACACTTACCCAGCTGGTGTACTCGTGGGCGGCTGACACCCCAGTGTGATGAGTGTCCCCTGCTGACCTGACCCGACACTTACCCAGCTGGTGTACTCGTGGGCGGCTGACACCCCAGTGTGATGAGTGTCCCCTGCTAACCTGACCCGACACCGTCCTCTGCTGACCTGACCCGACACCGTGCCCTGCTGACTTGACCTGACACCTCCCCAGCTGGTGTACTCGTGGGCGGCCGACACCCCAGTGTGGTGGGCGTCCCCTGCTGTGACCCGACACCATTCCCTGCTGACTTGACCCGACACCATCCCCTGCTGACTTGACCCGACACCGTCCCCTGCTGACCTGACCCGACACCGTCCCCTGCTTACCCGACTCGACACCTCCCCAGCTGGTGTATTCGTGGGCGGCCGACACCCCAGTGTGGTGAGTGTCCCCTGCTAACCTGACCCGACACCGTCCCCTGCTGACTTGACCCGACACCGTCCCCTGCTTACCCGACTCGACACCTCCCCAGCTGGTGTATTCGTGGGCGGCCGACACCCCAGTGTGGTGAGTGTCCCCTGCTAACCTGACCCGACACCGTCCCCTGCTGACCTGACCCGACACCGTCCCCTGCTTACCCGACTCGACACCTCCCCAGCTGGTGTATTCGTGGGCGGCCGACACCCCAGTGTGGTGAGTGTCCCCTGCTAACCTGACCCGACACCGTCCCCTGCTGACCTGACCCGACACCGTCCCCTGCTTACCCGACTCGACACCTCCCCAGCTGGTGTATTCGTGGGCGGCCGACACCCCAGTATGGTTGGCGTCCCCTACTAACCTGACCCGACACCGCCCCTGCTGACCTGACCCGACACCGTCCCCTGCTTACCCGACTCGACACCTCCCCAGCTGGTGTATTCGTGGGCGGCCGACACCCCAGTGTGGTTGGCGCCCCGTGCTGACCTGACCCGACACCGTCCCCTGCTTATCTGACCCGACACCTCTCCAGCCGGTGTATTCGTGGGCGGCAGACACCCCAGTATGGTTGGCGTCCCCTACTAACCTGACCCGACACCGCCCCCTGCTGACCTGACCCGACACCGTTCCCTGCTGACCTGACCCGGACACTTCCCCAGCTGGTGTACTCGCGGGCGGCCGACACCCCAGTGTGGTGGGTGTCCCCTGCTGACCTGACCCTACACCGTGCCCTGCTTATCTGACCCGACACCTCTCCAGCCGGTGTATTCGTGGGCGGCCGACACCCCAGTATGGTTGGCGTCCCCTACTAACCTGACCCGACACCGCCCCAGTTGACCTGACCCGACACCGTCCCCTGCTGACCTGACCCGACACCTCCCCAGCTGGTGTACTCGCGGGCGGCCGACACCCCAGTGTGGTGGGTGGACGGCCTGGCGTCGGGTCGCCGGTTTCGCGTGCAGGCGGTCGCCCAGAACAGCAAGGGCCGCAGTTCGCCTGCCGTTCTGTTCGGCAGCACGAGGGAGGCGCCTCAGCTGCAGCAGGAGGCCCCGCAAGGTACAGTCCAAACATCCACGGGGACGGTGACGCGATATTGGTGCCGTTGGTGAGCCTCGCGCGGCCGGCCTACAACTGCTGTCCGACAGTTGATGGGGAATGTTGGTGCCGGGAGCATCCGCATTATGGTGCCTCCGCGTGTGCGATTCATGTGATTTGGACTCGCACCAAACACATATTCCCCGCTGCGACTGTGCATCGCCCAGTCACCACTGTCCCGGCCGACGGGCAATTAAGGCATACCAGAGCACGCGATGCTGACCTAATCCACCAAAAACGGGCGCGCCGCAGCCGGTCGGAAGTCCCGACGGACGGCGCCGGCCGGCGACGGTCGATGGCGCGGCCGTGCTGGTCGGGCGGCGTCTGACCGGATGCCCTTTTCCGCCGCCGCCGCCGCAGACTTCACGATCGCCGAGATGCTGCCCGAGCCGGCGCCGGTGTCGCCGCTGCTGGCCGTGCTGGCCGGCGTGCTGGGTTCGGCGGTGCTGCTGGCCGCCGCCGCTGGCATCACGTGTCTGGCGTGCCGCCGCCGCCAGCAGCAGCGGCCGCCCGCCGCCAAACAGGCGGCCACCGAGCTGGCCTCCGAGGCCGACGACGACGACAAGGGCCCGGACGTGGTGCCCGAGGCCGAGATGGGTGAGTGCAGCAGCGGGCAGGGGCACGGGCAGGGGCACGGGCAGGGGCACGGGCAGGGGCACGGGCTGGGACACGGGCAGGGCGCATCTAGGCAGGGGTAAGTACGACTGGAAAGGAGACCGGGTGGAGGGTGGGTGGAGGAGGTGAGAGCGGGAGGGAGACGTCGGTGCAACTGGAGATAGGTGGAGTTGGTCGGTGGGGGAGGACTGAGTGTGGGTTGTGAGACGGTGACAGGGATAGAAAGATGGGGATGAAAAGAATACGGAGACACAGAGAAGAGATAGGAAGAGAGGAAGGGAGGGAGTGAGAGGTAGACGAAAAGAGAAGAAAGGAGGGGCGAGCATAGCTTAGTAGAAGGAAAAACTGGGGAGAAAAAGAGAGGTGAATGACACCGGGTAATACCGTGATAGAAGGAGAGAACAAACTGGATGGCAACGGAGAGGGAATAAAATAAAGTACCAAAGCGGAGAGGAAGCGGAGGCTAGAACAGTGGGAGATGGGAAGGGATGGGGATAGCTGGAATACTGAGAAAGGAAAGGAGCACTTATGGATGACACATATGATATACATTGGAACAGACTTGGCAATCTGCAAAAGCTTTGGTGCATGAACCTTCAGAGCACCCAACAATTTAGTGCTATCTGGCGGTAAACGCTTCATATGTGGAACTCCCAACGACATCGCTGACGGAGGTTTCTCCCTCGGAAGTACTGTGGCATAATATCCCTCTACTGAATAGTAAGATGCACTGAGAACGCAACAGAGCACTCACCTTTTCATTGACTGACTTAGAAAACACGAAGATTGACACCCATTGTGTTCTGCGATAGTGTTATGAAACAGAACCGCATGCAAATTAGAGCTTGTTACGTGAACCCTGACCAAACCTCACGATCTGAAAACTGTTGGTCGATGTCTCGAAACAGCTTATTAGACCGAGGTAGCTTGCTTATATTATGTCAATTCACGGGCTTCTGATCAGGCTCAACCATAGCCAAAATGCACCGTTTCATCCAAGCACTCAGAAGTACCCGACTTCCACGTCCATGATGTTAACAACAGCGACAGCAGACGGCTCCAGCAGATAGCGTAAGCAACAGGCAACTATGACAAATGAACTAATGCTATAGAGAAAATCTGAGAAGCCATATATTAAAATATATTGAAAATCAAGTCACAGATGAACGCATAACTGCATAAAGTCACTCCACGACATGAATTTAGTTACAATCGGTGCTTGTTACTGTTGCTTAGCATAGTTCCAGTCACTCCATCTTATCCTCATCCTAACCTGATTATACATACATTTGTATATACTGATATATATATATATATATATATATATATATATATATATATATATATATAGTATGTCTTATCAGATTATATATAGCAGTCAATCAGATATTTTGTGCTAAAATTTATATACCCGGGTGAGCACAGATTTCATGAAATGACATCACAGAAGCATGTATCTCAACGATCACGCGATTCTTGTAATGTTAAGGAATATGCATCCATGGAGGGATGGTGATGATATTGAATTAATGTGCGTTGCAGGTGCACATGATGTGTTCGAGATATCTGGGTTATTACAGGCAATGTCCATAGACCATGGGGATGCTGAGAATGTACTAATTCGGTGAAATATATCACTGACATAGCAATGCAAATGGTGAATTTGTCAGCTAGCAACGATAGATGTAATTATTTCAGCTGCATCGTCGTAGTATGCATACCACTCTGGACCAAAGTCGTGCATCACATTCCACACGCGTGACATTACCGTGTTTCACCTTGCATTTCCTCATGTGGCCCAGCTTGGCCATATGCTCAGTATATTCAAAGTTGAGGTAAGGCATTCAATTGCATTCAGTAATGTATCACCACTGTATTCGATAACTGCGGTTCACCTAAGACCCAAGCTTACTGTGTTTGGCCCGATTTGTGATAACATCAGCAGCCTCCAGGTTAACAAAATATGATGTTCTGACACAGGAATGTGGCCAACGGGCGGTCTACCCATACATGGGGTCACACGGGTCCCTAACTCGACCCGAAGAGTCGCGCCAGGTGCCTGAACATGATTCTTCACAGGGTCGCCATGGCAGGGATAGAAATGGGAACAACACTTTTATGTCGCTGTCTGGCCGCTAAGAACGTCTACGAACTCTTAAGGACGTTTACTGGCCCTGACTAGCGGCTACGATCCCTTGCGAACATATGCACGCCTTTGGAAAGCTTACGGATTCTTACAGGGGGAGGGGGTGGGAGTGATTTTTTGGCGTGCCGGACCATTAAGGTAATTTCCGCCGCCTTTAAAGCGGGTATGTTACATGTCTGTCTATAAAAGCGAGTGTTTGCAATCAAGTGGACATTCACGTTAAGGAAATCTTACGTTATAGTTTGTATCATATTTTAGGAGCCGAAGGCCGGGGTTGGCTTGGGGACATCTCCCTTATGTCTAAATGGTTTTAATTTTGCTCTACGCCTCCACAAAATAAAAAAAAATTGTGGTTTGGGTGGGGTGGGGTGTTTTGAGAGCGACGAGAAGTTGATTTTGTCAGATTGCTGGCTTCAGCTTACTCTTATCGAAGAGCACCGAGGGATCTTTACCGTCCGAACAAGGGGGTAATCCGTCCATGGCAGCTGGCTTTGGTCAGAGGCAGGACGATATTTATTAGTTCGTGGTGGCTGACATTCCACCCATGTTGGAGGGTGTGCTAATGTGTGCTGGCACGTATGTATACCGTGAATACCGTTTACTGGCCATGGCAGAACAAGGGGGTAATTGTCCACACCGCCTATCAAGCTGGTCGCTGCATGTTAGTTGTTAGTACCGGGTTAGTCCAAGCATGTCATGCAGAGTTGTCAGTTGGATTAGTACGGTGTTTTGCAATGCGGCCTTCCTACGTCCGCTGAACCTCTGTAGCCGTTTACGTTATGAGTTGCAAAGGAAATCGGCTCATCTACGTCCGATGGCTCCTCTGGGTAGTCGTTTTACGTTATGCTAATTATTGTTTTTATTTCTAGTTTTTGTTTTCCTAAAGCAAGTCGGCCCATGTATTTCTAACGGCACCGCTAGGTAGCCATATATTTGTAAGTGGGAAGAAAATCGGCTCATGTATGTACGACGCTATTCGGGGGTGACTATTTATGCACTTACTACTAGTGTTTTGCGGCCATGTATTGCGAGTTGAAGTGAGTGTTGGTGATTGGGAGACTACAGTGCTCCTGCTCTAGTTCTTGGTGCTTCCCACCGAGAGGCGATGGAAGCGATAGGGTGGTACAATCTCTTTGGCAGAATGCCTTAAATAGTGGTTGTCTTTGAGAGCCAAAGCTACTTCAATCTAGCAGGATGTGGCCTATGCTTAACGTGGTGTTGCAGGTGTCGCAGGGAGGAGTTGTGTATCGGTCACCTTCTAATTGAGGCTGTGTTAGCTTTGTGCAACCAGTTTTAAGTGTAGTGAGAATGACCTCTTTTGTAGGTGAGATTGATTTGATGTGTTCCATGTTCCTATCGTTGCTTTGATTGCGTGGGCGTGGTTTGACTTGTATTGTGCTGTGTTGAGTTGTGTTGTGTCCATGTGTTCTGTTGATGTTGGCGAATGCGGCGTTGCAGGATTGCTTTGCAATTATCTACCGAATATTCCACTTTAGGGTAAGTGTTCAATGCTAGGGTTTGCTTTGGGAGCCGTTCTGCCTCTTCGTTACTTGGGATACCGGCGTGGCGCGGAATCTAGAGGAAGGAAATGGTTTCTCGGTTTCTCCATTAGCGTTGGCGCGGCCCGCACTAGTGGTAAGCATTAAGCAGCGAGCATGATTGGCTGAGCTCTCCTTGTCAAGCGGACTTAATGCTTTGAGGCCGAAAGATGCCGAGGTGACTGCGCAGCCACGTGGTGTGCCTGGTTCTGCGTGTTCCAAAGATGTTCCTAAAGCTGAGCCGCCATGGACGATTTAGAAACTGGAGGACAATGGAGCTTAAATTGCAAGCAATGGTGGTTGAAATTAAATTTCAAATGTTATCTGAGGAGATTAGCGACAGGGTTCACAGAACGAAGGCTGGGCGGTGCGAAGGCAGCTTGGCTTTGTTGAATACCTGAAGCGTCCAGCTTCAGGTGCATCGCTGATGGGAGGCCGGCTGGAGCGGGTCACGCTCGTGAGAGGTGTGCACGGTAAGCGGTGTACGCCGGAGAGTGGTGCATACTGTGAACGGTGTACACCGTCAGGGGTATACACTGATTCGTGCGCACTATGAACGGTGTACACTGTGAGTGGTGTACACAGTAAGTGGTGTAAACTGTAAGTGGTGTACACTATGAGCGGTATGCACTGTAAGTGGTGTGCACTGTGAGTGGTGTACACTGTGAGTGCTGTACACTGTGAGTGGTGTACACTGTGAGCGGTGTGCACTGTGAGCGCCGTGCGTGGTGAGCGGTGTACACCGGTGAGCGGTTTACACTGAGTAGTGTATGCCGGTGGCTGGTGTGCGCCGGTGGCTGGTGTACACCGGTGGCTGGTGTACACCGGTGGCTGGTGTACGCCGGTGGCTGGTGTACGCCGGTGGCTGGTGTACGCCGGTGGCTGGTGTACGCCGGTGGCTGGTGTACACCGGTGGCTGGTGTACGCCGGTGGCTGGTGTACGCCGGTGGCTGGTGTACGCCGGTGGCTGGTGTACGCCGGTGGCTGGTGTACTCCGGTGGCTGGTGTACTCCGGTGGCTGGTGTACTCCGGTGGCTGGTGTACTCCGGTGGCTGGTGTACTCCGGTGGCTGGTGTACTCCGGTGGCTGGTGTACTCCGGTGGCTGGTGTACTCCGGTGGCTGGTGTACTCCGGTGGCTGGTGTACTCCGGTGGCTGGTGTACTCCGGTGGCTGGTGTACTCCGGTGGCTGGTGTACTCCGGTGGCTGGTGTACTCCGGTGGCTGGTGTACTCCGGTGGCTGGTGTACGCCGGTGGCTGGTGTACACCGGTGGCTGGTTTACGCCGGTGGCTGGTGTACTCCGGTGGCTGGTGTACTCCGGTGGCTGGTGTATGCCGGTGGCTGGTGTACGCCGGTGGCTGGTGTACGCCGGTGGCTGGTGTACGCCGGTGGCTGGTGTACGCCGGTGGCTGGTGTACGCCGGTGGCTGGTGTATGCCGGTGGCTGGTGTACTCCGGTGGCTGGTGTACTCCGGTACATGCAGGAAGAGTTGAGATGAGAGGACGAAGAGACATTGAGGGTGGGGTTAATACTGGGAATACAATTCGGTATGGATGTTCAGATTTGGCAGTTGAGAGGCCTATCATCTCCAATTCACAGGTCGGATAATTGAAGGTCGACGTGACGTTCCCGAAATGGCACTGGATGGATGATCGGAGCACGTCGTAGCCGGCTGTCCCCATGCCAGATACACATACATATGTGGCTTCACGTGGACTCAGAACGTGCTGCAGTAGCCGTCTTCGCAGAAATAAACATTTTAGTCGAGCCGAAAATATTGGAGCCAGCTTTCTAGGCAGAAACTGCTCGTACAGAAGACTGAATGCGCATCGCACAAATTGATTAAGAACGTGTTGGAGTGGTTTACGACGCAGTCGACCGGTAGGTCATATGGCGTCATAGACCCCTTACGCCAATTGCCAGCAGGTGGACTCGGTCCTGCCGCCCGATATGTTGATTAGATAGTACGAGCATGCTCATATGGTTTGGGCGGACGTCTGCCAGTTGAAATGACGCAAGTCTGATGTATTGCTGACTTGAATATGTCACGTGAACCATTCGATCTTCATTGGGATGCATGCACTGGAATTCGTAATATCCGGAGCCATCATATCATCGTTCATGTGTGGATGCATATCTCAATATCGGTACTATAGCAATGACCAACAGTGCCACTTGGCATGCATTCAGGGAGGCAACTTGTATCTGATAATTCATTTGGCCTCTCAGTCAGACCTAAACTTAACCACAAAGCAGCTCTAGTGCAGCCCCCTCTCCGCTCGACAAGTTTTTTTTTCGTGGAAGGCGCCCATTCCAGAGACAAAAAATGTACCCTTCAACCAAACCCATGCTTTCTCGCCTCGCCCCACCGTCCCACAGACAGATCATTTCTCCAAACCCGTGATCCCTCGCCCCGCCCTACCGGCTGACCGCTCTGCCATTCCATCGACAACCGGTACCTGACCTGCAGCCCATCTCCCAGCCCAATCCCTCTCGTCGGAATGGCATCATCCCTTGCTCCAGACACCCCTCATTACCATGGCCCGACACGGTCTCCCGCCCTACCCAGTATCCACCTCAGTCTGCCCCGTCACTTGACAATTACATCCGTCGCAGAGCCTGGCCTTATCCCTTCGTCGCGCTATATCCAGTCAGTCGGCGGTTACTCTGTTATCCCGTCGTCTCCCCTGCTCTCCATTTTCCAGACCTACATCCCTCTCAGCATCCCCCTCTATTACCTAAATCCAACCCTGCTATCCCGCTGCTTTCCCTGACCTCCGTCTTCCAGACCTACGTCCCTATCAGCACCCGCCTCTCCGACCTAAAGTTGTGATCACCGTACCCGTTCAGAATCCAACAGCCATCGCCGAGGCGCTCGTCATGTGCGCAGCTTTCGTAGTTTGCCAAGCCACCCCGCCCACGACGGCCTGCTGCAGCACATATACCTCTACACAGACCGCATCCATCACAGCGCCCAAAGGAGTGACAAAGTTGACACTAGAGGTCACGAAAGTTCGACGCTTTATTTCAAACCACAACGTGGCGTGGCTAAACATCGGGATCACCAAACGTCACCATCAGACATTGGGGATCAAGATTTGGCGCTTAGTACGCTGCTTCCCGGGACTGCGCTTCATATTCGAACAGGCAGTCTGGGAAGACCTCATGAGAACGGTCACGTTTCGACCATAATTAGGTTCAGTACCAATGTTATTGACTATACCAAATTATACACTCAGTATTGGAACTTAAAGCGGGCGTATCGGACGAAACTCGCAGAACAGGTAGACGTCGACCCCGCCCGTTCATACACTTCAGCGCGTACAGTTCAAATGACGTTTGAGTGAAGCACACCTGGAATATGATTCATAAAAACACAATCAGGATACTCCAGGATGCAGTAGTAAACGCGACATTGAACCAATCATAGGGGCTATCAGTTTAGCAGCATATGCATCCGTTACAAAATAGACAGCAAACTGAAAAAGGCATCACCGCCCTGGTGAGCTCCCGCCCGTTAAACGACAGGACGTTCTGTCGCCGCCCTCACGAACAGTACAGATGATGTGCGCGCAAAGTGCACGTTCTCGGATATAGACAGTCCTAACACCACTGCCAGTGTAAAACTCGGAACAGGGCGACAAAAGTGGAAAATTTGCAGCGCAACGAAAGTCGGGGCAAACCTACCGCGTACTAGTTTTTAAATTTCCCCCTTTTAATTTTTTGAAAAAATTCCCCCCCATGGTTATTGGTGGCAAATCTACCGCGCTACGATAGTCGTGGCAAATTTCGCGTCGTCATTCAATGGATGCACTCAGCCGACGACATGGCACCTGGTGAAACACCTCGACCTGGAGCGAGCACCACCAGACCAACTCCCTCAACAGACTGTGAGCGGTGTTGAATGTGAACACACCGCTGATCCACAACACATGAAATGTCACCTTAATGTGCACTACTCCAGCGTTGCAGCAAACACCTGTGATCACTTCTCTCAACACCCTTGTTGCTAAGCACAACCTTGAAACGGGGGCGGGGATGGCCGAGTGGTTAAGGTGTCGGGCTTTGGCTACCAAAGGTCCCGGGTTCGACTCTAGCGCCACTCAGGACATTTCCCAATCCCGCGGCCCACCGGCGAAACAGTGTGGGCGGCGCCATTAGCCGTGAATGTGCATAAAGTGTGTCGTGAACCAATCAATAAACAAAACAACCTTGAAACGGACAACACTGAAAACTGAAATCAACCATTTAGTATGCACGAAGTGAACCCTGCCACCAGCAGGGGCAGAAGCACATCGGTCGAGCCAGACGATATGCGTCTCTTCTTCAACTTCTTCACTTTCTTCAAATGCTTGGCAAAATATGGCTGTAGCAGCTGACGCGTAAAAATATCAACTGAACACACCTTCAAGTGCCTGTGCAGCAGTTGTTTAGCGGACCTACTGACGGCCAAATGCAATCCGCACCCGCAAACCACTTCTCCTGGCACGCCGCGGGAGGGCGTAATCATCTCATTGCCGAAGCCACACAAATATCACTCCGTTCAAAAGGGTTTCACCAATCTAACTTACTAGCTGCGCTAGTAAGCTTGTCGACTGATGGTCGACACACAACTGCGTTATTTCCTGCAGCATGGCAATTTATCCAGTGACTTCCAGTGCGGTTTCCGGGATACAAGTCAACACGTGCAATTGCATTCGGCCGTTGCACAACATTGAGCCTGGTATGTACCACAAACTCCACAGCGACTGCTGAATACTTAGACACAAGTACCGCATTGAACAAAGCACATATGTCCGCACTCGCCCATACACCAGCTAGGCCTACGCGGATGCCGGACGCGAATCATTTTCAATTTTTTCTAGGATACGGCTCGCAAGGTCAGATGTGGCAGCCAGCGTTACTTGAAGCGTCCCATCAGATGATTGGAGCATCGAGGAGGGAAGCGTGCTCTTGTCGACTTTTTTTCATCATGACTAACGACGTATTTATCGACCAAACACAGAAATAAATGGCGGCGCTATTCACTTCTTGCGGGAGACGTGGCCATTTGGCCAACTGCACGATGCTCCCTGCAAGCCGAGAACACAATTAAAGAGCGCTACACCACATTGCAAAGGATCCAAGGATCTGTGACCTCAGACAAATCAGTCAGTCACGTATATTCGTATCCGTCCAACACCCGGGACCTCGCTTCGCATCGATGGCACAACGATTGAGGCAGTGAAAAGCTTCAAGTTTCAGTTCACTCTACTCCGTGCACTAGCAGGTAGATATTGGGGTGGATGGAGAACACCAGTGCGGAGTCTGCACACAAGTAGTTCGACACATTATTGAACACGACAGCATGGTCTATAACACAACGTCGTCGGCACTGAACGAAAACTGAGTCCTTCAAAACAGATGCATCAGGAGTCATCCTAAAGCTAAAGCTAGCCCACCAGTGTAGCCGCATACATTGCTCCCCTCCGGTGGAGGAGGGAACACCAGCTGTGTCGCTACCTCACCTCAACTAACTTCACTTCAGCAACCCATCACAGTGCAGTTGCTGGCCTTGCAAATACGAACAGAGCCGAGCTGAGCGCAAGCTCTCTCTCTATTTAGTATCCAGATTGCCACCGCTCTTCCAGACCCCATCCTCGTCAGGCGAGAAACATTAGTTCGCCCAGCCATCAGGCTTTCCTGGACCCACACTCAGCCAACGGTCGATTGGCTTTTCTCGGATGGGAAGTTAGACATCACACTGGCGGAAATTATTACGCTGTTTACGACGCAAAATAAGGAGCACTAGGCTCTGTGTGGACCCGAGAAATACTGGCTCGTGCTTACGAGAAAACTACTAGTATTTTTTTTAATACTTGGCTCTCTTCAGGCTCCGGGCGGGCACAGGAGCCTACTGAATATCACAGGAAAGCTTCCACGCATCTAGCAAATAGGCGTATGCGGCTTTAATTGTGGGTATTTTCTGATAAACATTTGTGTTATTAACAGCATAATGGACGATAATGATCAATATACGTTTCTTGCACGTACTTAAACCCAAAGAAAAAACATTTATATCTAGCCAAGCGCTACTTTATTCCAGGACCCAATTTGTCATTTTACTAGCGTCGCCTCATCTCGGCTAGATACCGGACCGAGCTGATAATTGCATACAGGGTATATGTCCACTCCAAATTCGGACACCATCAATAGAGACCACAAAGCACTCATATTCACGGACAGTTTGAAATATGAGGATAAAGTACTTACCAGCATTACTGGTACCGGCCATGGTTTTCCGAGTATCTACCAAACTTCCAAATTAACGCTGAGGAATTATAGCTGCTATTTGTCCTAAAGGAGCTCGAAAAGACTTGAGTAGTCATCTGTTGAAGCTCCATATCAGTCCTTCAGCCAATTAACAGCACTCAGGGCCACCTGGTGAAATGTCTAATTCGGCAAGCCGTGACACGCAACGCAAGTAAGATGAATTTCCTCTGGATTACGTGTCACGTCAACATTCAGAGAAATGACTCAAATAAGCTGACAAAAAGGCTTGTGAAATGAGCCGCCCTGGCGCTCGCCCACCCACGCCAACATGGAATAGCCGGTAGACGACTGCAAGACTATCATGGAGTTTCGCGACTACATTCGCAAAAAAAAAACACGATAACATGACCACACTGCAACTCCACACAACACTCAAATCACACATGCAGCATTGAGCCAACATTATGTACATGGAACACGTCAAACTAACGTGCACACGTCACACTAGAGCCATCCTCACTAGAGATGCACATGGTGGCATGAACCTAACACGGCCTAAACTTGATGATGGGTAGTATGCAGCACCGCACTGCCAGGCAAGCGACACCCCACACTAGTCATAGGCGACATCCTGCGATACTGCAGAAGACACAAATACGACCAACTGAGACAACAAATCGCCAGAAGGAGGGCATCACCGTTTCGCTTGCCACACTGGTGTGCTGTAAGCACCCATCACAGCCACCCAAGCCGGCTGCGGCTCATCCGCGGTCTCTTGCAGCATCCGGAGTCGACCGTCATGCCGGACACAGGTTACACGAACGTAGTCGTCAGCACGAACAGCGGCTTCATTTGTCGTCCAGCTGGCATGAACCGTCCCATCTCGGGCCGGTATATGGCTCATTACTGGACTGAAGAGAGGCGAAACTCGTCTGAGGTGGTCGCTGAGTGATGCTGTTAGCAAGTGCAGCACAGGGAACGACCAGTCCTTCGGCCTCTCCTCTTTTCGGCGAACCATGCTGAGCGAACTTGTCACCATAACCAGCTGATCACGCGCAGCGTTCTGCACGTGCACCGTTTGTGTCGTCACGGAACGCTACGTATGAAACCGCGGAGCGCCGCTTATGTCAGAACGCCGCGTATGTAGTCAAGGAGCGCCGCCGACATAACCACACGGTGGCAGGCTGGTAAATACATAGACACACACTTAAGTCGTCTCGGAGCGCCGCGTATGTAGTCAAGAAGCGCCGCTTATATCGTCACGGAGCGCCGCTTATGTCGTCACGGAGCGCTGCTTATGTCTTCACGGAGTGCCGCTTATGTCGTTACGGAGCGCCGCTTATATCGTTGCGGAGCGCCGCTTATGTCGTTACGGAGCGCCGCTTATGTCGTCACGGAGAGCCGCTTATGTCGTTACGAAGCGCCGCTTATGTCGTCACGGAGCGCCGCTTATGTCGTCACGGAGATCCGCTTATGTCATCACGGAGCGCCGCTTCTGTCGTTACCGAGCGCCGCTTATGTCGTCACGGAGAGCCGCTTATGTCGTCACGGAGCGCTGCTTATGTCTTCACGGAGTGCCGCTTATGTCGTCACGTAGCGCCCCTTATGTCGTCACGGAGAGCCGCTTATGTCGTCACGTAGCGCCCCTTATGTCGTCACGGAGTGTCGCTTATGTCGTCACGTAGCGCCGCTTATGTCGTCACGGAGCGCCGCTTATGTCGTCACGTAGCGCCGTTTATGTCGTCACGGAGCGCCGCTTACGTCGTCACGTAGCGCCCCTTATGTTGTCACGGAGAGCCGCCTATGTCGTCACGGAGAGCCGCCTATGTCGTCACGGAGCGCCGCTTACGTCCTCACGGAGCGCCGCTTATGTCGTTACGGAGCGTCCTCCCGGCCTCGTCGAGCGTCTCGTTCGCACAGACTGTGAGCATTTTTCGTACGATGACGTATATCTTGCTTTACATAGTGTGACCGATAGTTGGCATCCCACTGTCGCAGACGCGTCGTACGAGGTGTACCAGATACAGCGAAGTGTGGCCACATTGCCGCCGAAGGCGGACAAGTCGGGCAACTACTCCAGCTCCCGCGGCGGAGACATGCCGATGAGGATGCTGAACCACATCGCTCCAATGAACACCCAGGTGAGCTGGTCATCCGATGGCATTGGTGGCGTGGAAACCAGCAGGGGTATTGTGATGGTGTTCAACAGGTTCGTTGAGCCTGTGACTTCTTTGTGCCATGGTGGTAGCATCGCAGAAAGGCACCGTCAGGCCCTGTGTCTGTCTTTCATCACCGATTTGCTATGCTGATGTTGACACTGCTGATGTTTATATTTGGAGAAGGGGACATACGAATATGGTACAATTACACAGCGCTGTGCTCAAGCGGGATAAACACCGCCAAAGAGCAATGGAAGAAAAGGGCTGAAGTGCAACTAAAGCCTTTACTGCGATGCATTGTGCTGCCAGTGTTAACTCAGTACTATGAGGAGAACAGGAGAACGCAGTGCCAGCTTTCAGAAGCCATTTTGAGTAATCACAAACGCTGCATAGAGACAACCTGGTCGGAATCACAAGCTTCCTCGGCGAGCCCTGTCAATGTCTGAATGTATTTAGTCTGGTATTGACTGGCATTTGCGACCTACATGCGACTGGCTGGTGGGGGATTGACTGTTTTTCAGCGCCCATCCATCCCCCCTTGTCAAGCGCCCTCGCCTTCCTTCAGCTATCTCTTCAGAACATGTCATCATGCCAGATCTAGTTTAAATCGATATCCCAAGTACCGTGCTCAGCTTAGCTGTGGTGCCCGTCTGTTCACTTCAAGATGAATGGTCGAGTTATCGGATTCCGACGAATTATCTGGAACCTACCGCAATGAACGGCATGGGTCTAACTTGGCTTCGATTACCTGTATGCCGACATAAGGCAGCCAATTATGTGGTCCGCTGATAATATGGGATGGGAAAGGGATAACACAAGAGGGATCAAAACGCGAACTGGGGGAGCCGCGGATCTCCCCTGCACACTCCCGTTTACTAAGAAGCTACTGAAACTATAAACGTAAAACTTGTGTGAGGAGATTACTGTTGTAGTGCACACTGCAATACATATGTTACGACCCTAGGCCAATGTCTTCGTGATCAAATGAGGTCGAGCGATCGGTTGGCGCCGCACCCCCTCGCCACCTAGCCGACGAAGACTGTGGCGGCCCGTCGATCAAATTTGCACCCCTACATGCACGCACAGATGTAAACAACAAAAGGATCACTCCGATGCGCTCATCAACGTGCAACAAGCTCACAAGATTATATTATTATATCCGTGCCCGTTTATGAGATATCTTAGACAACCTAAAATGGACGGATTCTGGCTCCGCCCCTAATATTATTATATCCGTACCCGTTTATGAGATATCTTCCACAAACTGAAATTGACGGATTCTGGCCCCCACTCCCACTTCGGTGAGCATGCTTGGGCTCGGAGACACGCAATGAGTTCTTTAGACCGACCTTCCATGTTATGCATTCTCCATACTGAATAATGTTAAATACATTGCATGGTATCTGGGGCTGGCGTAAAAAATATTAGCAGTAAATGATGTACGTCTTGTCTGAATGAATTATATATATATATATATATATATATATATATATATGTGTGTATATGTATATATACATATATGCATATATATGCATACATATGCAAATACATTAATTCACTACCGTACCCATCCGCCCTGAGAGTTTCGTTAATCTAGCTTTAATAGGAGCCAAGATCATAAGGGTAGGGTGGGGCGAAATCCCCCCCCCTCCAGTGCGCGAAATTTTCACAGGCCCTCCAGGACGTGTGTTAATATCATGTTTGTTTTGCGCCGCCCTTGCTTGCTTTCGATTCCTTTTTTTGTACTGCTGCGAGTGGAATAGTGGAGGTTGCGTACTTGGACATGTTATGTAATGTGTAACTATAGCTGATCTGTAACTAATCTAACTAATCTATAACTAACATAATATAACTAAAACACTCGTATCCAGTGTCGCAATATCGCAATAATGCAATATAGCAGAAGGTTGTTTACCTCGTAGAGCGAGAGAAGTCCTTTCGAATCTCCACCACCTCTGCCCCAATGTGGAAAGATGCGGTGAACAATATGATGCAGTGTCATGCTTGAACTGTCAGAATTAGGGATGGGTAGTCTAGGGTTAAGTTGTCCGTCTCGCAATCGAAAGATTGTGGGTTCGAGTCTCACCTGTCGCTACACTTCGCCCGCGACCAATCAGCGTGAGAGGTTGGTGACACTACATGACACAACGGTCGACGAGTTGTAAAACTGAATAACTACAAACTGTCATCAGTTCACCTGAGAGGAACTTTAATCAGTGTGAGATTGCGGTTTGCACGCAAATACTCTAGCTCTGATATCGTCTTTTGACTTAGAGTATCTGAGAGTATCTGAGAGTATCTGAGAGTATCTGAGAGTATCTGAGAGTATCTGAGAGTGTCTGAGAGTATCGGAGAGTATCTGAGAGTATCTGGGAGTATCTGAGAGTATCTGAGAGTATCTGAGAGTATCTGAGAGTATCTGAGAGTATCTGAGAGTATCTGAGAGTATCTGAGAGTATCTGAGAGTAGCTGAGAGTATCTGAGAGTATCTGAGAATATCTGAGAGTATCTGAGAATATCTGAGAGTCTGAGAGTATCTGAGAGAATCTAAGAGTATCTGAGAGTATCTGAGAGAAGGACGCGTCAGTGCGGCACAATTGTTTTCGGTAAATCCGTCTCAGCCGCGTACACACAACGTATATACATATATATGCGTTCTGAAAAGCAGTGGACGCCGATTGCATTCAAAACCTTCCTGGACGAGAAGTCTTGCATGCAACCTACCGAGAGTGGGACATGCTGCCGCTGGCGGCAAGATATGCTCGCCGGCCGCGGGATATGCAAATGAGGGTATACGGACAGCTTCCAGATTTCCTTCAAAGTGCGTCTGAAAGGAAGTTCGTGTTTGTCGGACTCAGCGCTGCTCTTGGAATACTGAAAAGATTGCCCAGTCATATTTATATACTACTTGTGCTGCTGGGGTTCCATAGCATTCATGTTATGCCGTGGCCATTTGTAGAGCGGTCATTATGTGTTCGCATTGTTACTTCTTTGCCGAACCAAAACAAGTGACATTCTGATGCAATTTAAATGATATAATTGATCATATTTCGGCCCCAGAGTCCACATCAGAAATATTGGAGTCACTATCAAACCGTTATTGACCATGTCACATCAAATACGGAGCATATGCCATTGCCTACAACACAATGTCATGCTTACTTCCACTGTTTACAGGAATTAACCCTCGTGCCAGAGGGCCTCTGACATGGTGTACATGGGAAAGGGGTGAGCGCTATTTAACCTTTGCAGTCGATGCGTCCCTAAACTACAATGACCAACATAGAAAAGGGCGGATTCGCCCTCATCTCTGCCTAAGCCATAGAAGCCGAAAGCCATGGAAGTTAGAAGCTCAAATTTGGGGATATATTGTATCTGCTGTAAACTCGCTGCAGAATAAATTTCACGAACCTTGGCCTTCAAAGTGAAATGAGGTCGAGATCGGTCGCCACACCTCGCCACCGCACCACCCTGCCGATGGAATATGCGTGACCTTGAATGCCTAGCGGCCGGCCGGTCGACTTGAAACCCCGCAGTTTCTACATTTACCAATTTTTACGTAGGATGGGCTTATCATTTTTTATAAAATCCCGATATTTCAATGCACAATCCCTTCCGTTTACAAGATGTCTCCAAAAACAGAAGGGTTGGGCGGGTTCCGCCCCATTCCCTCCCATCGTGTGCGTGTTAAATACAGAAAGGATCTTGCCTGATTCTAGGCTTGACAAAGTACCGTGTTTTCCATCGTGGTACTCACCACTCACGTCACCCAGCCGTCCGCACGGGGGCACTGCTTGCATGAGTTACTCAGCAGCACATTATTTACGACAGGCGGCAAGAACTTGCTTGACATGCTTCTGCGAAGTTCCAAGAAGTGCTGTGTGAAAACTACCACCCTCTCGCGCGGCTCAGTAATCCGTGCTTCGTCTGAATCGCCAACCAATTCGTTGGTTCCTCAGAGGAAAACGGACGGTTGGTTTCGGAACCATGCGACTTGTTGAAAAATTAAGTTGAAGCAGACTCTCTTGATGAGCACACGTTCACTCGTGCAGGCGGGAAGCAGCCGTGTCTTTCCTGAATTAATCCCTGGCCGTCACGTTAGCCCAGATTGGCCTGGCTAATTCGGCCTGATACTCGGTCCACGTAAAATGGCCCGTTCTGCCCTCGGCTGTCTTCGACCGACCCATGCTGCCAACACACCCGCTGCGCTGACCGTCTGATCCTGCACGGCCGTGTGTAGCCCTTGCACCTGCCTCGCCCCTACCTGACCCCTTCTGACCTGGCCCCGTCTGACCCGACCCCGTCTGACCTGGCGCCGTCTGACCTGCCGGCAGGCCGAGTCGTTCCCGACGCTGCCGGTGGAGCCGCCGCCGCCGCCGCGCCACTGTGCGCCGCCGCCGGCCGTGTACGCCACGGTGGACCGGCGGCGTGCGCACGGCGCCGTCTCGCATCTGCACGCCGGCGTGCACCACTCTGACACGCGCACGCCGCTCATGGCCGCCGGCGACGGCGACAGCTCGTTGTGACCTGGCGCCAGTACTCTGTAGCGGCTCCAGCGCGCGGTCGGTGGGGACGGCGCCGCCACCAGGTGAGGTGCACATTCACCGTCACCGTGCACCCATGGCTCGCCCGGGACGCCAGCACACTGTGGAGACGGCGCCGCCACCAGGTGAGATGCCATTCACCGTCACCGTGCACCCACGGCTCGCTCGGGACGCCAGCACACTGTGGAGACGGCGCCGTCACAAGGTGAGGTGCACATTCACCGTCACCGTGCACCCATAGCTCGCCCGGGACGCCAGCACACTGGTGAACGGCGCCGTCACAGGTGAGGTGCACATTCACCGTCACCATCACCCACGGCTCGCCCGGGACGCCAGCGCACTGTGAGACGGCGCCGTCACCAGGTGAGGTGCACATTCACCGTCACCGTGCACCCATGGCTCGCCCGGGACGCCAGCACACTGTGGAGACGGCGCCGTCACCAGGTGAGGTGCACATTCACCGTCACCGTGCACCCATAGCTCGCCCAGGACACCAGCACACTGTGGAGACGGCGCCGTCACCAGGTGAGGTGCACATTCACCGTCACCATGCACCCACGGCTCGCCCGGGACGCCAGCACACTGTGGAGACGGCGCCGTCACAAGGTGAGGTGCACATTCACCGTCACCGTGCACCCATAGCTCGCCCGGGACGCCAGCACACTGGTGGAGACGGCGCCGTCACAAGGTGAGGTGCACATTCACCGTCACCGTGCACCCACGGCTCGCCCGGGACGCCAGCACACTGTGGAGACGGCGCCGTCACCAGGTGAGGTGCACATTCACCGTCACCGTGCACCCATGGCTCGCCCGGGACGCCAGCACACTGTGGAGACGGCGCCGTCACCAGGTGAGGTGCACATTCACCGTCACCGTGCACCAATGGCTCGCCCGGGACGCCAGCACACTGGGGATACGGCGCCGTCACCAGGTGAGGTGCCATTCACCGTCACCCTGCACCCATGGATCGCCCAGGACGCGTGGGCGAGCCATGGGTGCACGGTGGCGGGTGGTCGGCTCCAGGTGGCGGGTGGTCGGCTCCAGGTGGCGGGTGGTCGGCTCCAGGTGGCGGGTGGTCGGCTCCAGGTGGCGGGTGGTCGGCTTCAGGTGGCGGGTGGTCGGCGAAGTCCGTCATCGCCCCGCGTCCAACCGTTCAGCTACGGAGAAGCCGGTAGGACGGACGGCGGTGATGCTGACCACTCTCCAAGTGCAATGTCGCATGCGATGTATGCATTTGTGCATGTCCTGTGCCATTATCTTTGTGTTCCGTCCTGCTTCTCCCACCTTTCCGACAGGGCTTGCCTAGTCACTGGATGCGACATCGGCCGGCTCAAAGTAACTTTTCCTTCACATAGCATCCTTAGCAGATTGCACTTGTCTTTCGCTAAGGGACAAAAAGAACAAGACCAGACGAGACGTCGGAATGTCACACGGAATGGCGCGCTTTGGCCGCGAGTCGGTGCAGCTGAGAGCTGATGGTAGGGCATGGATATAGTCGCAGATATAGATCGCAGAGGGAGGATGGGCAGCTGGTGATGCATGCCGGTTGTGGCGGAGGGCGCGTATGCTGAATGTGTTATCTCTATCGAGGGCCAAATGTGGCGTGACAATCCAGTAACTCAGACGGGAATCCCAGTGCAATGGCCCAGGATATAACCATGCTTTCGTCTGTCCGCCGTACTGATGAATCTGCCGCTACTCGACCCATGCTGGACGTTTGTTGGCTAATGTGGCTGGTTTATGACACGATTGTCCGCACAATTGTAGTCGGCGCATCGCCAACGTCGGTGTCGGGTGACATCCCGAGCCAAGAATATCCTTAACATCCATTCAGAGATGAGTTTGAATGGCTTTGTTCCCCCCTCTACATATGTCCATCCCCTGAGATTACATTATTTTTCTCTGATTTTACTGAATGTATGTAAATATACCACGAATGGTGCTTTTCATGGGGGTGGTTTATCTGTAATTGAAGCAGTTATTGTAGACATGTTTCTAACAATTTCTGGACCATCTAAATTGAAGTCTGTAAATATACCCTGTAGATATATGAGCAAACGTGTTCACCTACCTTCATCTTGACGCAACATGACCGGATGTTTGGTATCCGACTGTTTCTTTACGTAGAACGACCCTGCCGATATGTCATTTCCTTAGAAATGCTGCTCCCATCGGTGTGATGACAAACCATCTTCTTTTGACTTAAAATGACAATATTGATCGCCACCTGTGCCACACAGTGTGCCACTCTGAAGTCTGGAGTCGTCCAATCTGTGCTGCTATTGCTTATTTTTCTTGCATTGAGGCTGCTGAGCGTTCGGGCATTCAGCAGGTCACTGATACGTTAGCTCATCCTACAAAGAACTCTGCCGCTGATCGGGGTGCCAGCGAATAGTGGCCTGCCTGCCAGACACAGGCATCAGAACACCGCAGTGGGTGCGGGCCTGAGTCCAAAAGCGCAGGCGACCAAACCCCGCAGCTAGTGCGGAGCTAAGTCCAAAGGCAACATAACGACGTGTGTGTGAGCTGAACCTGTGTTCGAGCTGTGTCGTGTTAGCTGTATCATGTCACGGTTTGCTGCGTTTGCTCGTCGGTTCACTGTGCAGTATTTGCCGCCGTGTCCAACACTAAGCGGCCCACCTGTGGTGGCGACCCACGTGGCCGTGTCGCGACATTCACGTGTCGTACATTTGCTCGTGCGCTGCTGCGTTGTGTGCTTTGCGTATTATGTCGCTGATTACCGAGCACTAATAGTCCTAGTGATCAGAGCGGTGAGTAATGGCTCGGGCACCACCGCGCCTGAATGCTCCAGATGAGGCGATATGACTTACAATTTGCTTGCCTAATCTCCGTCTGTTGCGCTCGGTTTGCAAAATTTCTTCAATGGATTTTATGGTGGCGTGCGGTGCTTGATTCACGGGACTCAAAGGCTCCATAAGCTTGCCGGCCGAATTTTTTATGTTGTCTCAGACAAGATTAGCTCGCACAGGCTGGGAACTGAGCCGGCCACGCTGTTTTCCCGCCGGAACACGACCGAAAAACGACGGCCGTTTAGTCACCGTTAGACATAGTGGAAACAATAAGTATAAAAACCTATGACATGTAATCTTAATCATACTTCCTGAAGAAGTGGTAATGTATCCGACGCCAAATTGGTCGATAAAACAGTCATGTTCGTTATAGAAACCAGCCGTGCAAACTGTAACGAAATTGTGCTCCCCTCAGAGCTTTATAAGACATTTTCCCACTTTGTCTGAGGTAAACGTCCATTAGGCACGTGAATAGTCTACAGAACCTCGGCGTTTGCGATTTTATGAACCCCGGTTATAGTTAATTCACCAGCTCCCAGCTTCCTATTTCATAGATCTGGTCTTACATCCCTTGACACACACCTCCAAAGCCAGCACTTCTATATTGAGCTATTAGTCAAACAGCGGCCATGATGCTTGAGACGTTAACCCGCGCAGTCGTTCCTGTCAAATCCTCCCACCCCGTCCCGGGGGGGGGCGGTTAAAGACCCCCCTCTAAAATCCAAACTAAGCATCGCACGAAAACGAAAGAGGTGTCATCGGAATGCGCTCGACGAGTAGGGTCCGGATCCACCCCCCAAAAAGAATTCCCCAAAAGTGACGTCACCAGGAGGGCTAGATTTTGACGACTTTTCACGACTTACATTATGTTTTTTACTCTGGAGCGTTCATTTTTGGGATATATGAAGAAAAAAAATTATTTGGAATGAGAAAAGGACAGCGAAATCGGCCAGGGTTATAATTTTTGGCCCCCAAAAATATTTTTGTTTTGCAATTTCAAAATTTTGAGCTTTCAAGTTTTCTTTAATTTTCATTTTCCAATGGGTAGAGCAGACAGAGAAACGTTGTTGGAAGTCAACTTGCCCTAAAAAAAATGCTTAATTTAGCCACAATCCTGTGTTTGAACTGCAAGATGGCAAATACGCAAAATTTATATGTAGTCAAAAACGAAAAAATGAAAAATTCAACTCGTACGTTTTGTTGCATCCGTAAAGATAGGCAAACGCTGAAAGTTTCATTAAATTATCTGTATCCGTTAAAGCACGACGATTGGTTGAACTTTTTTGGAGGTAACACACTTGACCTTGACTAACTCGTTGACCCTAGATGACCTGACCTAACAATTTGAATCAGCATGTCAAATTGATGTGGGAAAAGGTATACCAAATTTGGGCGCGCTACCGCGTGCCGTTCTTCCCCTATCCGCGAAAAAACTTGAGGGGGCGGTTGAAGACCCTCCGAGACGGGACGGGTTAATAGCGCAGCGTGATACAGGCATAAATACAATAGCTTCATTTTGATACGCAGGACAACAGTCACCCTCACTCTATATCTTTACCGACATGGCGAGTCCGGCAGAGTCCAGGCGTACCTTAGTACCGACGTTTGGGGCAGGGCAGGGCAGGGCAGGCCGGGCCCGCCCGAGGGGCGACCGCCCGGGGTGCGACCGCCCGTCTCAAGCGCCCGTCGACCAGAGAATGACCGAGTGGCTCACGCAGCGCGTCCGAAGTAACAGACAGTACGTCGTCCTGTGAACAACACGTCACTACTGCGTCCCATGGCCCGGGCGTTGGCCCTGAGTCGAGAACAATGGCTCGCGCTATCCATCTGACATACGTCAGCTCAGAGTCAGATATCAGAGCCGCCTCCGATGGCATCCAGAGACTAGTCTTTGTGAGGCCCGCGCGGTATCGGGGTCGGACAGTCAGCTGTCAGCATTTCACCGGACGTTGGTTAACAACAACTGGCTGGCAGAGGAGCGGCACTGTAGCCTCTGTCTGGCGACACAGCGCCCGACACTCTAGCGACATACGACGTGCAATTCGCCACAGCTCACTGACGGCTGGTATAGACATCATTTACACGCCTGTCCATAGGGCTCCTACATCACCCACTGACGTCACGCAACTGCATATGACATTCACCATCCGACGACGACGGCGGAGCGCGCCGGGGTACCAGGGGTCACCTTGGCTGTGACCGGGACGGCCGGTGGCTGTGGCCGGAAGACAGGGCGGGCAAAGTCCACTGGTCGAACTCGTCTGGGGCGTCAGCCGACAGGTATGCGACGGAGGGACACAGGGTACGTGCCGCAAACTTGTCGGGACCGGAACGGAGTGGGTAGGGGGATGAATTTAGAGGATTCAGATTCCCCGAAAGCCAACTTTGTTTAAAAAAAACTAGCTGCTAGTGCAGACAGTCGCACTGGGAAAACTGGAGTAGTCGTTCATATTGTGTAAGGGAAAACACGAAAAGCACTCCTCACGACCATTCGGAAAATAACTGTTGTAAAATAATTGTTCGGGAAGACCAACCCGAACCCTCGGCATGGTGTTCTCCAATGTCAGTCAAGCGGAGGAAGCGGTTCCGCTTCTGCATGCAATGCAGTTTGTGCATCAGTATACGTTAGGCGTAAGACGCAATGTTAATGCCGACATCGGGGGATCTCCAGTCCAGAAAGAAAACAGGTAGGTCCCTGATGCCATGGAAGAACTCGGAAATATGCGCCCCCGACATGCGCGTCCGGATGCACATTAGTGTGTGCACGAAGAATATAGTTACAATTTATGAGACCCTGTCTCCATAAAATGTGATGCGAAGTGCATTTATGAAAGCTAGCTTGCCTTCAGACGTAATTGCATTGCGGCTTACGGTGATATATTGCACATATTGATACTTTGCGTATTGTCGTCTTAAACCATTTCCCACCATAGACAGCGGGCCGCCGGCGGCATACGGTCCTCTCGCGGCCGCCCGTCATTCATTACATGGCGGTGAGGGGAACAATTCCCTGAGTGTTATTGCTCCCATTTAACGAATGCTCCCATTTCACTTTAAGGGCAAAGTGAGAAGGTAAAATGATTTGATAATAAAACGAGCTACACATCATTAGAGAGCTTGTTTCAATGACGTTCAAATTTGACCATTGGAATTTACTTACACCTCTTCTAGAAACTAGAATACAGCATTCAGCATAGCAAGCCCACTCTAGTGGTGTTCCTTCACAAACCCACCACCAGAACGGCGCCACCGGTATTATGTCCGCTCATGACGCCAAATGAACGCACAGTGCAGTGCATGCAGTGCAAAATATCTATACAATACAATATAGTAGAAAAATATACCAGGATGTCACCACGCCAACCACGGATTCACAACTCGCCAAAGCAAGCAAATGTCCGACTGCTCGCTAGCCTAATAGCCATTGGGATCGACGAGAAGCTTGGAACAAAATACAGTTTTCTGTCTATGTGGGCGGCCTCGTTACCGTCTGCTGGCAGGCTGCAATCGCTCTGCGAGACAAGTGGCACTGCCCACGATAGCGTGAATGTTACACGGTTCAAATAGTGTGGCTCTTAAATATTCTGCTTGTCTACAGAATTTCGGGATTTACGTAGGGGGCGATGAGTGTACAATTGATACGAAGACAAGGGAGGATGGTTAAGAATGTCTTGCTCCTGGCTTATTTCGCGAATTGCTGCAAATTGGCCAGCAACTTGTGTAGTTCATGAGTAAAATTTTTCCTAAGCCTGCAAGAGAAAGGGATCTTGCGGAGGCATCTTTAAGAGTGAATTAAGGAACCTAGCCGGATCGGTGAAGCACATTTTTCTAGCGATGATATAGGAAAACAGAGTGCAACGAGTGACAGAGTGAGCAAATTCCGTCTAGAAACATTGCTGCTGCAGTGCACTTATGAGCAAGATCCAAAGCGGAGCAAATCTCCCATCGCTTACAATGCGAGAAAACGAAAACTTTCTTTCAGCGAACCGGCGAACCTCCTCGACCCAACCTGACACCTCTCGACCCGACCTCCCCGATCAAACAAGACCCAATCCTGCCATTCTTGACCCTGCTCTCACCCTCTCGACACGACCCTCCTCCTCTCGACCCGACCTCTCCAATCAAATAGGGCCCAGCCCTCACCTCTTCACCCAATCATTCCACTTTCGACCGGACCTGACCCCTCTCGATCCGAAGCTCCCCGATCAAACAAGACAAGACTTGACTCTCGTGCCGGACCTCCCCGATCAAACAAGACCCGACCCTCTCCCTCTCGAATCGACCATCCCGGAGCAGATAAGACCAGACTCGACACGTACCTTTAGAACTATAATGTTTTGTCACATTATTATCTAGTCTTGTTTTCTTCACTTCAAACTACCCCCGCTCTTCTATGCTATTGCCAACATCACTCCCAGATGCTAACTCTCGCCTGTGCATAGCGCTTCCCAGCGCAGCGCGGGATTATTGCGACGCCCCTATCGTTCCCAAACGGGAACCCTGGCGACATTAAGCACATATCAAATGCTTGGCATAAAACAAAGATCGTGACAAGGCCTCGCGATTCTTGTACTTCGAGTTACTCACTAACTCTTCGGATCACTTTAGTTAAAGGAATGATAGGTCAATTCTGAAAGAACTGACATTTATACTACGAGTGTTATGTTTAAACCAATGAAATATATATGCATAAGATATTCAACACAATATTTCAGTATATTCCCACACACTAACGATGTGTTACATTTCGACGTAGATCATACCTCTGTGACCAATCAGATGAAATTCAAGTGGTGACCTTTTTGTGGAAACTTTCGAAATAGTTCGTGTTAGAAGTGGTTCGTGTTTGTGCCTCTAAGAATAGATGATCACCATGTTCAGCTTCAGTGTCAAAGTTAACCTCAGAGTGACTCATAAGTCGGAAAACATTGTCTGAAGTCAAGCTGGGCCGACGGCTTCGGAATGTCTTGCGGAGGACAAGGACCCACGTTGCAAGGCTAACCGGACCATGCCCAACGCCCTACCACACCCATCATTGCCCAATTGAAGGCAGCAGATTGATTGCCGATCATTCATGATTTGTGGAAAATGCCGCTTCCAGTCTTATCACATCATGGGCCGGTGGTCGGCCACGCCACCTTAACTTCGTCCGGGCCATACAGACGGCGAAGGATGCCCTATTAGCTTCTCCCGGCGAGAACGCTCCAACGCGCGCCAATTTTCCGCAGACGCAGCGTACGTCAAGAGAGTTGCATCACCTGCTGCCCATGTATCGGCGAGAGCGACGTGCTCAGCTGTCGAACCCTGCTGAATGCTCTTCCACGTCACCGCTACTGGTCAGGGTCCCAGCCGAAATCTGCCCTTGCTTCAATTTGCTTACCTGCCTAGGCGAGACGACAAGCGTTTTATGAAGCAATTGCTTCTGTCCCTTTAATTTCACAGGCGGAGCACGCAAGAAAGAAAGAACTGTTCGGAGAACTAGGGCTAACAATGTTAGTCATCAAGTCCTAAGGTTTGACGAAGGTCACATGGGTCATCTGGGATAAAGAAAAGGTGTTATCAAAAGAGAAAACACGACACCGAAACTCCATCAATGATATGTACTACCTTCTAAAGAAACTGCCCAACCCGTTACGCTACCATGATCAATATCTTTAGCATCACATGCCTGAAGGTCGGTTCGGAATCTGACCCCAGGTGCAGCTGTTACTAGCATAATTCCCAATTTATAAGCACAATGTATGCTAACTATTGGTATCAATCCCATCCTGCCCACCCCAATTCGTATCCACTCAATAAGCAACGTTGAATAACAAAGGAAAATATTATTGGAGCAAAATCATATCCTCACACTATTTTTCAACACGTTCACTTAGGGATACTTTACCACATCACCATGCGGCCTATGCCGTTGATCAACCAACCTTTGACTAGGATCTTGTTGGCGCTTAGGTACCAGCTCCCCCGCTCGTATAACCTGAATTGATGGGCCTCGACATGATTCCGTAACATAGAAGAGTATCGTACATATATATATACCTTATCGAAACCCTTTACCACTTAACAATCTCAGTTGTATTCCCTCTTTAATCTCCATTACATGAGTGAGTACATATCTAGTGCCATAAGCTACTCTCCATATTCTAAATTGTCCACTCGGGCGCTGTTTCTGACATACCTATGTCCCTTTCTAAAGAAGATCTCTATGCCTGTGAGGTGCCGCGGTAGCTCAATAGGTAGAGTGTCGGACTCTTGATCGCAAGATCGTTGGTTCGAATCTCCATCAGATAGCGTTACCAAGTCTACCCGTGACCAATCGGCGTGAGAGGTTGGCAACGCTATTGACCTAGCAGTTGAATGCGTCGTATAAGAACCCACAGTTTTCCTTCTTCTCTGTGCCTGTGCACAATATTCCAAGTGGGCTTACACAAAGGCAATTTTTTGTATGCCTTCCCGGCTATTGCAATAAAAATCCTTTGTATGATTATTCACCTTCTAATTGTTCCGTTTCTAGCTAAACACTGCAAAATATATTGATATTTTTAGCCATTCCTGCCAGTTTGATGTCGTCAGAAAATGTCAACAGTCAGCCCTACCTGAATGCTGTTCCCGAAGATGATAAAAATACGACCCAGAATGCATCCGTGCGATATCCTACTTTGAGCATCATTCCATTAATAGTTACATCCATCGAATTCTGCACGGTGCTTCTTTTCCCTAAGCCGTGCTTTAATTCAGTCTACCAATTAGTTATCAACACCGTGCTGGAGCTGATGAATTATACATTTACGTAGAATTGCATCACAAACTTTACTAACGCCTGTGTACGCTACATTTGCCGACCATACAACGTCAACTGACCTGACCTTCAGATTTCTGGATATGAAACGGATGCATCCATTTTGCTTGAATATTGCCGTTGAAGGTACCCGAGACATATATATTAATATATTAATATATTCTTGATAATGCAAATGTGTGACAGCTGATCTAACATTATGCATCATTGTTGAGGTGGCTACGGCCGCCTCACATGTGTGGCTGCGCCCACCTCAAGTGGTCGTCATGAATACCGCAAGCAGTCGCTACCTCTTCTCCATATGACTGAACATGTCAGAGTGCGGATGGCTCGACGGCTCGTGGCGGGAGATCAGAGTTCCCTTCACTGGCCCAGCAACGCATGCGGGGTCGGTCGTTTGATGGAGGCATACAGGCTTGAGAAGCTGCTTGCAGTACAAGCACGGCGGTTTCTTAAGGACAGCATAGGCGATACGGATGGACTTCGGCGGCACGTTGTAGGGGATTAACCCTCTGACCGGTAGAAGAGACGAGGCCGCAGTACAGTGTCGACGACACTCCAGGGCGGGCGGGTGGGTGTATCCATGCTCCTTGGTCGTCCCCAATCTGGACGTCGGATTCGGTGGGGAAAGTACCCCTCGATGTCCATCTTCGAATTGATTGAGCCGTGATGAGTGCCTTTCTGACAATCCCGTCGATATATTCGTGGTAGCTTCAGTGGCGGTCCACGCTGCCTGAACCGTTCGACGTTGCTGCTTGGTGAGGTGGTTAAGTCTCCTCTGTGTTTATTTTGGCGCATGTATAATCCTCTACAGGTTTTTTCCGATGTATGTCTCGTTGCTAGCTCAGCTCTGTATCTTATGAACCACTCTTTTGGGATTGACCTCGGGCGTACTGCTCCTCTTGACCACAGTGCTTATTTTGGTGCCTGAAGTGGCGGCTATGTCTATGAATTTCTACCAAAGCCTTGCAATGTTTTTGATGATGGTTGCGCTGAGGGCGACTAACAGTCTCCTCAGTTTTTGCCCTCTTCTTAGTTAGTTATTTTTGTTTTAGGGCGCATCGACCTGAGCTCTTTTTACTTTCAGTGTTGCCCGTATCCGCTTTGCTTTTCGCTGATCACATGCGGAATGAAATTCACTTAAGAATTTCAGAGAGCAGACTCAGAGGGTTTTGAGAAGAAAACAAAGATCAACTCCGGAACTCGTGCGATAATTATGGACCGTGTATGAATGACTGATATAATTATTATCGGTGGTCTTTCTGCAAACTGGGAATTTAGAAGAAGCAAGCTTCAATGGAAATGTTCGCAAGTTTCCACAGTTACATCAAGTCGCTATTCACTAAAATACCCTTAAGCAGTGCGATAGCAGCTCCTGAACGAGCGCTCGAACAGCTCGACAATGACACATTGCCAGTGTTGAGAGGCGATTTCATCAAACTTGTTAAGCCTTGTCTCGATTTACGGTTATTCGAATTCAATAACATAGAATGCGAACAAGCGAATGGGGAAGCCATGGGATCACCATTAAGTGCAGCACCGGCCGAACTATATATGGAGTCACTATAAATGGAGCAGTTTAACAGCATAGTCGGCAAGAAGGCATTTTGATTGAGGTACGTGGATGGTGTCCTCGTGATCGTCCCCGAAAGCACCAACCTACAATATATTATAGGCCAACTCAAAGGTGTTGAACCTTCAATACAGCTTACGACCGAAGACGAAACAGACTGAACTGCCCTTTCTGGACAGACACATATGGCGACCACAACAGGGTTCAGCATTTTCTGTTTGCAGGAATCCCACGAATGATGATTATTTCATTCATTTTAGCTCGGCCCATGATTCTCGCACGAAGAATGGAGTGATTCTTACCTATTTTCTCGAAGCCCTCCAAGTCCGCTCTCCGGACTTCTTAGAGAATGCACTTCAGATAACGATTGCATCATTTCGGAAGCCGTTGTTCCCATTTGCTTCTCCAGTACTATTAGGACTTAAACAAGAGGTAAAAGCAGGACCTAGGGAAGAGTAAAAAACTGAGGAGAGTCATAGTCACTCACCACCCCCGCACAGCCGTCAACAAACAAACAAAATATTGCAAGGTTGTTTGGGAAATCCATAGACAGAACCCACATCAGGCACCAAAACGAACAATATGGTCAAGAGGAGCAGCACCCCCGAAGTCAATCCCAGAAGCGTGGTTTACAAGATGCTGCACGGAGGTTGCAGCAAGATATACATCGGGTAACCGGCAGAGGACTAGACATGAGCTAAAAAGAGCACAAAGCAGAATGAAGACGTCATCCGACCTCGAGTTTTTGGTTATCAATGCGGCCAAGGAGAAGCATCAGCCCAAATGGGAGGATGCAGCGGTTTTGCATGACCACCTCACCAAACAGCAACGTCGACTGTACATCGCCACTGAAGATTCACACATCTATCGACGGGACTATTCAGAACTGTACTCATCACGGCTCGAACAATCCGAAGATGGACACCGAGAGGTGGTTTTCACCACCGAAACAGACATCCAGGTAGAGGAGGACCAAGGGAGCATGGGCATACACACATTGCGCATGCACGTCTTGTGGTAACTGTAAAATTGTTCTTATTGTTGTCTCCTTGTCATCCTGAGTTATTTCGTCAGAGGTATAACTCACGTTTCTGACGTGATATGCGTGTTACGACTGGTGATTTTATTTGGTCAATGTCGATTTCAAAATATTGTGCCCTGACGAAGACAATAGGCGAAACGTAGGACATATGCGGAAAAGTTGTTAATTTAAATATTAATTTATGTCTCATTGTCATCGATCACCTGCAAGTCACTGACAACACAGATGTCCATGTTGTGGACAACCTCTGATTGCTGCCCTTGGAGCCGCCGCCTTTGGTTCGGCTCTTGCCGTGCCGAGCTGGGAGCGACGTGGAGTTCGATATCCATGTTACCTTGGTAAACGAGAAAGTGGATTAAACACAAAACATACTGCATGCAGAGTAAATATAAATAGCTAGGAGTTTACCGAGATGAGGGCAAATGATGCACATTTGAATACATATTATTAAGGGGGGCAATGGGCTACCGAGATATTGCACCGCAACTATAGTCTTGCACCCCGAGATTATCCCAAGCAGTTGTACACATATGCGATTGGTAATAACTGAGAAATTGAGCGAATGAACAGAAGAACGTGGAATTTAAACTGACACAGCACTTAAGTAAAATATACATTTTTTCACGTTCGATTACTAAAAACATCGCAGTCAGCATTATGCAGTGCAGGAGTAAATATGTTTTTGCTCAACTTCGATGGTACAATGAACACGCTCATTGCGCAACCATGGAAAAACTTAACCACACATATAAGCGTGAAGGAAGGAGGCAGTTTTAATGCATTTGGCCTGGTTCGTTAATAATGCTTGCATAAAACACGAGGGTAGTTGATTAAACAATGTTGGTTTCACTTAGAACTTCCACAAACCTTTCAGTAAGCCATTAACTGTCCAAATCGAATACATCTGTCATCACTTAGTGATTGGAAGATTATTCCCAGCTCGATTTCATTTTGTATCAAAATATGGAGATTTCAGCCACTACATAATTAGAGCTCATGATTAAAGCTCATTTCATAATCGAAAGCTTTTAGGCCGTGCAAACTGCAGTGTCAAAATATTCACAACATAGCTCACGAGTAGGACGCTCATGCACATACTGATTTGGTATTTGCCGCATGGTCGGGCACTGGCTTCGGAGGATAAAATGGCTAATTAAAATTATACAAAAAATACTCCGTCTAACATCGTTTCCTTCCCATCATCAAAGAATAGTGTTTGTCAATGATAAAGCGGGGAAATTATTGAAATTAATTCCTATGAATATTAAATGGCGTCTGATATACGTTTTTTGTCGATAACTGGAACGTTTTAATTAGGCCAAAAAATGGCTCGGAAGGATCTAAAGCGACTAGACGAGAGAGGAAATTGCCGATATAAATCCTCCTAGTGGTGTAATGAATTCGCATGGACGCATGGAGCCGTAAGAGACTTAATTATTGCAAAATTTAGTGCGATTTCGTTAAAAGTTGCAAAGCATCAGGCGAGAAAGTCAATCCTCGATATATATATATATATGTATATATATATATATATATATATGACTTTGACAAAATCGTCTTCACTAAAACGTGCATGTTTTTCGCAGGATAACATATATACCTGAATTCGGGTCAAACAACTCAAGTGCATTCCGTCCGCATGATAAGGAGGCGCACCGCAATGAAGGCTGGAGTGTACGCGTCAACCTTCCGCTCCAGGGATTTATTAGCCAAAGCTCCCTCCCCTCTCATAGAAAGGGCTACCTCCAAGACGAACAGGCGCCACTTGCGCCAGTAAGACGAAAAGGCGCCACTTCAGCACACTTGAGTGCACCTCCTCCCCGGTTCAACGATTTTATCTGCCGAAGACGTCGTTTTGGGGACCTTTGCAGTGGTGTCTCCCCGAGGAAATAGTACTATTCCAACTAGTGTCCCCCCTGAAAATTTATGGATTCACCTAATACAATTTTTCAAAGTTAATACATGGAATTTTAGTAAGCATCTCCATTTGGGCGGAAAATCCACTTTAACACGTTGCGACTGCTAATGTTTTCGACAAGATTGTGTACCAAGGAGGTACACGTTATCAGGCCCATCTGCTACCCTCCATGGAGGGTAAGAGGCTACTTGTTGCGGTTATGCTCACATACACGGGTATGTGTGTGTGTGCGCGCATGTGTATGCGTGTGTGTGTGTGTGCATGCATGCGTGCGTGCACGCGTGCGTGCATGCATGCATGTAAGCAAAGTTGTGCTGCTAAACACCCAGTACCCAAGGAAGGCATGCCCAATGTGAGCATGGGGCGGGGATGGCCGAGTGGTTAAGGTGTCGGGCTACGGGTACCAAAGGTCCCGGGTTCAACTCTAGCTCCACTCAGGACATTTCCCAATCCCGCGACCCACCGGCGAAACAGTGTGGGCGGCGCCATTAGCCGTGAATGTGCATAAAGTGTGTCGTGAACCACGAAATAAACCAAAACCCAATGTGAGCATGACCACAGACTGCTGGACGAGTCTCACTAAGCTGGTTGCCCGCGATATGTTCGTGAAGCGTGCGCTTCGTGCTCCGCTGCGCTTCTTCCTCATGTGCTGGCGGTCTGTTGGCAGATGCGGGGCACGTGACTATATTCGTTGGTGACCCGACTGGCGAACATCCATATCACCAATGGTGCTGAAACATCACGAGCGGTGATTCACCTGCAGCTGGCCACAATACGAACCGACTGCGACAACATTGACCGACTGTAAAGACGCCACACGTCTGCCGTCAACAGCTGCCTGATCAGAAGCACCTCCAGCTGGCCACAGGACCTACCGACTGTGGCAACATTCACCGACTCTAGAGACATCACCCGTCTGCCGTCAGCTGCCAGGTCAGAAACGCCTGCAGCTTCTCAGTGCAATGCCACGACACAAGAAGCGCTAGTGTTTCGACCACGACTCTTGGAAAGCCGTGCGTAAAATGGTGAAACAAACTCTATTCCATGGGCAGGTTGGTAGGTCGACGCAATGTCTGCTTCACTTCATTCGCCGGCCATGGGGGCGCGTGGGCAGACGGCCAGAGCCGTGAGAGCGGCGAACACACCTCACCTCGTACCGGAGCTGGGTGCCATCGCCCGGCTCCTGCAGGCGGGGAGACGGCCGACGCTTGTGCCGACACCAGTCCGCCGTGCTATCCGTCGTATCCGTCGCAGCACATGTTAGTGTCGCGTTGGGTCAAACTGAAGATTTGGCACGTCATCAGAACTGTAAATGCGTGTGCATGTGCTTGTGTTCATGCTCTTGGAAATATATGTACGCGCGCGCGCGTGCGCGCGTGTGCGCGCGCGTGTGTGTGTGTGTGTGTGTGCGTGTGTGTGTGTGTGTGTGTGTGTGTGTGTGTGTGTGTGTGTGTGTGTGTGTGTGTGTGTGTGTGTGTGTGTGTGTGTGTGTGTATGATATGCATCGCGTGTTTTCCAGCGAGGTTCTGTGTGGCCAGACGTTATTCGGTACTGTCCCTTGGTGGTGCCAGCTGTGCGTGCGGAGTGATGCAGGACCCGTCGCAGCTCCGTGTGTTTGTGTGGTGAAAATGTACTTGGCGATTGGTTGCATCACCTCCGGATTTGCTTCAGCTCTAGCGTCAATACAGTTGGAGAGCTCGCCAACAGCCGGGAATGTGTTGAGCCGGCGCGTGTTTGTGTCGGGCCGGGCTGGACCGAGCGCGGCAACGCTTCCGGACAGGAAGGCGGCTGACTGGACGGATAGCCAGTGGACTCCGGGCTTGTGGTACAACTGGTCACCACGTAGCGTCGTTGGTGGGTGACGAGGTGCGTCCGCGTGACACGCCAGGCACCGTCACGTGTGGGCTACGTCGCCACTCCTGTGTCTGTGTCGGATAAAGTCGGTAAACACTTGTCGACATCAGAGAACAGCCACTTTTCTACCCGGTTCGCCGTCAGAAGGGTAGGTTGACGCCAACAGCCGCAAACTTGCAAGCAAAACAAATGTTGCTTCCAATTTCCATTTGCTCCAAGTGCACCTGAAAAAAAATCATTGGAATAGGTCAGCTAGCCAATTGTTGTATCTGACCTCAATATGAAGGTATTTGACGAAACACGCAGGATTACGCGGTGGTACCTTTGTGAGTAGTACCACGTGATACTACTAACAACGGTACAAATACTGAAGAAGACGGTACGACTCACAAAGGTGCACATAATCTAGCCAGAAAAAAAGATTATGAAACTCACAAAGGTACAAATAATCCAGCAAAAAAGATGATCTAGCACAATGGTGAGAACTGATGTTACACCATACGTCGAAGGCTACCGAGCTTAGCGTAATGTATGGCTTTCCCGCTTTCCCTTGCTTAGAAGCATGTACCAGCATATAGCTCGCTAGGTTAGCTGGCATGTCCACCTTTTCAGGGCCAGAGCTGGGGCTTCTTGAACCCCCGCTCGTGCCAGCTTCCGACTACTCAAACTGGAATAAAATGCAACACATCGTCAGAAAACACTGACCACGAGCAGTCCGCAGCCTACCTGAAATAAGCATCTTTCCGACAATGAGATCGCCTGAGATAGATGTGACAACCACTAGGTCATTGCTTAAGATGATCCTCACCACTCAAGCACGTCTTTGCATTTCTCACTTGATAAATTCAGGAAGTAAAGTAATCTCTCCCACATGCATCTACAGGATCGGGAATGCATCCTACATCACACATGCATCGGGAACTATTGTTCCGCCAGGGGCACTTCATTGAAAAAGAAATGTGTTGTGTATGAAATCCATCGAAGACGCTTGCTTCAGTGCATGTGCTTCCCCCCCCCCCCCCGCCCTCTCGGTTGTAGTTTATTACTGAACTCACTGAAGCCGTTATTTGGTTTTGCGATCAAAGGGCTGAAGATGGTCTCTGGGATGGGATCTGTCGGCACTGCCCGGACAAGTACGCAACTGCACCTAAGAGCAGACAACATCGGATGATGTTATACCAATTCTGGAGTTAACGGATGGGTGGAGCTGTAGCCAATCGATCACCCTTCAAGCGGTGACCACTCCCGTCCCCCCACTCCCGTCACTGAATATGCGAACAAATCCAGCTAGGAGTAAGCACGGTCTGAACCAGAGTTTGAATGAACAGTGAACCTGCTTTTGGTTACTGTTTTTTTAACGACACATCAACTGTTGAGTCGTGTAGCGTCGCCACTCTCTTATTGGCCGCGAGCGAACGAGTAGTGACAGATGAGATCCGAACCCACAACTTTTAGATTTTGAGACTGGCAACTTACCCCTAGACTACTCGTCCCCGAGCAGTGAAGCCGTCTTTTGATATGATTGATGCTGATGAGGGATGGCAGCACCCGGCGGGCTGATACCAGTGCCTGTCCACGGCTTTGGCTGGCTATTAGCACAATGGAAGCAAGCCCAATGGCGAACTCCAGGCCATGAATGAAAGCGAACTAGGCACAAGCGAAACGATGCTGTATGATCAACATGGCAGATGCGCCCTAAATGGAAGCTAGTAACACCCGCTCAAGAAATGGAACGATGTGACTTCCTCGACATTATAACATCATTGTGACGAATGGTACCGTTGCACGTCAACACATTCATAATCGGATCCCACAATATCGTGTTCATATAAATTGAAAAGTAAAACATGCACATGCTCGGGGCACTGAAAGCACAAGTTGCGTAGTTTGAGAGAGCAATGCCAATGCTCTTCACTATGTCGAATCAGGGAGCTGGCAAAAAGGACGTGAAATGGATAGGTCTCCTTGATCAAAACAGGACCGACCGACCCTCTTAAAAAAAATCATGGGTCTTCGTTTTCCAACCTAGTAGACGACGTTTTCTCATGCGAGGCGATCTTTGAAGACCCTGGAGCCGACCAAGCACTGAATCCATAGTACGAGTCGGCGAGAGCTTCTCTTGGATACGGTCGTGGTAACTATCTACAAGTCAAGACCTGTTCTTTGTATGACCGCGCAGCAATTAATAGTGAACGTTTGTTTTAATTGTCTGGAGTCGAAGCTTCATCCACGACCTGGAAGGGTTCAGCGACAGGTGTGTGGGGGGTGGGGACTTGAAGTTTGGCGCCGACACTTTCGGCACTTAATATCGCGCCAAGAAGCGTTGAATTAGAAACAATCGGCTTAAAACAATGCTGCTTCAACGTTTAGGTTGCTGTAAAGCGTCTTAGCACCAGCGTGGGAACGCGACAAAAAGCAATTGAGCCGAATGGAAGACGGTTAGCACATTCCCCGAAATAGCTGAAGAGAAAACTCACGAAATGGAGAACCCTCGTTAGATATAATCAGCCTGACCATGGATCAAATGGTATAAGCACCGAAAGTGTTTCTGCAACACATTGCGCTGTATCCGGGATCAAACTGCTAACAACTGGCGCATCGCATTGAATAAATGGCACAGTTATATTCAGCTCATATGCTTCTATAAAAGAATGCAAGGCAATGGAATTTGCAATCTGAAGAATTTCTGGTCGGGGCAGAACAGGTTACCTTCGTGCTTTAGCAGGGTCGCTACACATCATATCTGCCTGCAGCATGACATGAGACTTGCAACTCACCACTCAAAATTACCTGATGTCATCGTTGAGATGCAAACATGATCACCAAGACACCACTCAGCGCGGCTGTTCCTAATCTCTGTTGCGTGTACAGCGTGCGTATGCCAGTGTGTAAATGCAGGTAAGCTGCGACATGGGTGTAGCCACAGCTTCTAAATGGGGATCGCACTCGACACTTGTGCACTCTAGGTGCACCACGAGCTATTGCTTGGAACCAGATCTGGGTAGGTTAAGGCGACGAAAAAACACGATGTGACCAAAGAAATTGATTTCACCTTTGACCATTGAAATTAGTTCGATTTGGCAACATTTTAATATGTCACAAGCCGCGTCAAATGACATCCACTTGATGCAAATTGAACCTATAACGACGAATCGCGACGGCTTTTAAACATTAAAACTAGACTTTGACTTCAGGTTTGATCTCTTTATCTCCCGGTTTCAAAATGTTACACGATGGCTAACCATGGGCTATCGCTTGATAGTGAACCTGGGCAGGTTTTGGCGAAAACTCTTTAAAAATGTGAGGCGACCGAAGAAATTGGCTTGCAATTCGACCCGTCGACATGATATCAAATTATGAACTTTTTGATACCGCACAACAAGCGACGTCGAATAACATCATTTTCTGCAAATTGAAACCAGAGCGACAAAATGCGAGGTCATCGAAGAACTCAATGAGATATCTGATCTTGACATGCCCCGGTTTGAAATGCTACTCGAGTGTTCACCACTGGTTATTGCCTGAAACCAGATGTGGATGGGCTTGAGCGAGAAGGAAAGGAAAGTGAGTGGACCGGACGATCAGCTTGGCTTTTGCCCTATAAAGATAATTCGTTGGCTTAGCTTTCTGATACTGCATAACAAGCCACGTTAAATGACATCCATTTCATGGAAATTGAAGCCATAGCAACGGAACGTCGCGTTCGGTCGAAATCGCTGCAATATCGCCATCCAATAAATCAAGCTAACCTTCGATCAAGAACTTTGCCCGTGACATGTACCGGCTTGAAATGTTGCACATTGCTCCACGACAGGCTATTGCTTGATATCAGATTTGGGCAGGTTTGGATGAAAACAGAAAAACAATGAGCCAACCGAAGAAACCGGTTTGCGCTGGACCTCGACCGTTATGGTGGTAATATGAAACCTATGTAGTTGCTTCCAGCGTGTTTAGTGCAAGCAGAAGCATTTGTGGTAATTGATTCCCACGACCATAAACCCGTCGCCCAATGCCGATGCCAATACAAAAACGCATCTGGCTAACACGTCGCTGAATACGAATACGTTAACTTGACGTACTTGCTTACGGCTTCCCATGACTCCCCACCATGGCCTTGAAGATACCCAAGGACACACAGCGTCATGTTTGTTCAAGACATAGCAATATATGCGCAGGGGAACGCAGCCTAAGACTATAATAAAGCCTTGCGATAATGGAATTTTGTTGCCTGGCAAAGCACAATTTTCCACTGAAGCGAAAACACAAGATAGCTAAGGTTCATGTTATTCAAGAATGGTCTGGAAGTAGAAATGTCTAATGTTTGCTGATTTACCATTCTGAAAATTCATGATGAGAGATAGCCTGTGAAGTCTGTTGATTGGCTTGATCGGATTCTAGTATTTTTGTGATTCTTGCATGATTGATTCTATATTTTCACTTTATAAATGATTAAGTAAAATTTTGCAGAGATTAAAATGAGATAGCTCAAGCTTGGGGGACACGGAAAAAATGAGGGAGAGGGAAATCACCACTTTTAGAAATTGGGGGACATGTCCCTCTCCCTTCCTCATCCCCAGTGGTTACATCCATGTGCTGCAACAATCTTCAAGTTAGTACATTGCGTTTGCTCACCCTTCCCAAAAACTTGCAACACTAACTGCCTAAACAAGCTCTTAAGAGTGGTGGCACGATTGCCGGTTTACTCCAGCCTTGCTATGTGTCCGCCTCTGTCAATGTGTGTTGTGATGCTTGTGTCACACTATATGATATGTGTGTTGCTTCCTCGAAGAGTATTCATATGATGCTTATAATGTCATGCTTATTTACAGCATGAGTACTTAGCATTCACAACACAACGATGTGCCGAAGTCCGTATGTTCGTAGATTCACATTTGAAAATGTTCCTACAGGAAACCTGAGTATACTTACGTGTGGATATTATAATGCCGAAGTAATAGTTATGCATCTGTACGTATAGTCTTACGGAGCACGTTTTTGCCATATAAACACAACATGGAAGAACGTAGCTTGAAGGCACCTCTGACCACACTACGATTCTGAAATGTGATGCAGCACGTGGAAACGAAACACTGAGGAAATGAATGAAACTGTACGGTTGTGTATCGATCCGCTCAAAAATTTAATGGGACAACCTAGAGCGGCTGGGGCATTTCCCATGCCTAGCGATGCATGAAACACAGCTAAAGAGAGCGCAACCACTCTCCCACTTCTGGAGCTCCAGCATAGAAGATAGGGTGGTGTGTCGTTTGCTCTGCTGATCTCGCTGAAAATAGCATCACTGTCCGTCAAACTTCACTGAACACAAGCTTGCATTAGCTAGTATGTTAGTACCTTCCAGAAACATTTGTGTATTTCAAAACAAGGATTTACGGACCGAATCCGGCTGATATTGTTCTTTTTCTGATTCTGTTGCCGTGACTACAAATATATCAACCCGCAGTGTCACAGTGAATTAGAGTTGTGATGCCTAAAAATAGCATCCCGTAGTTACAATCACTCACGGTAAGTTCAGGATAAGTCGGGACATCATTTTGGTGTGGTATTTTTAGCGACCCAGATGGGCTAATCTCCTGCATGACATTATTGAAGCTGACGTTTGGGAGTCCGCCCATCCTCCACACCGCTGCGACTGTAAGTTTTTCGTATTACCAGACCTGTAAAGTTCCGGGATCGTAGGTTGTCCAATTTGTCCTACACCAGAACTGGCTTCAAGAAACCCTAGATGAGCTTCATGGAAATTGCGTAGATCAAATGCATCGTGTGCAATTATGGTGTTCTGACGATCGCGATGTCTGCGGCCAACCAAACCTAGCTGCACTTCTTGGAATGACTAGTTACTAGATTGCTACGCGGTCTGCTTTCGTTTATTATAATCGCTCGCCGCTTACAGAAAGTAAGCGGCGAACGATTATAATAATTTATATCTCTTTCATTCAGGAATACCAGGACATTTAGTTTGTTGGGTAAAACAAAAATGCATTGCCACCGGCACATTTGGGCATTAGCATCTATAACATTCGGATACGTTAATACATGAATTATCATCACCAATCCATCAACATATCCCAATGGCTAGCCTGCATTGTTAATTTTGTGTTTACGGTTTTGATCTCCTAATGGCTGACCACCAATGGTTGTGAGCATAATCCATCTGCAGCAACACACCATCCAACTTCGGAGCTGCCCTCTTCGCTTGATTGACTGCCCTTGTACATGATGAGAACTTTTTTGGACTCGACACTGATTGAAGTGTTTTCCGGCGCCAGAGCGAGACTGCAGCAAGGAGTAGGGATGGGATGGAGCGTTCAGCTGGCGATATTTTCCGACGAAAACTGGCTCGCGGCTGGTAATATTCTACAGCGAGAACTCGTCTGCGGATGATGATATTCTTCGACAAGAACTCGTTCGCTGCTGGTGATATTCTCCGGCGAGAACTCGTTCGCGGCTGGCGATATTCTCAGGCGAGAACTCTCTTGCAGTTGGTGGTTTTCTCCGACGAAAACTCGCTTGCCACTTGTGATATCCGGCCAGACGGAGCAGACGCGGCTGGCAACATTATCCGGGCAGACGGAGCAGACGCGGCTGACAATATTATCCGGCCAGACGGAGCAGACGCGGCTGGCAGCATTATCCGGGAAGACGGAGCAGACGCGGCTGACAATATTATCCGGCCAGACGGAGCGGATGAGATTGGTGGAATTCTCAGGTCAGACGGAGCAGACGTGGCTGACAATATTATCCGGCCAGACGGAGCAGACGCGGCTGACAATATTATCCGGCCAGACGGAGCGGATGAGGTTGGTGGAATTCTCAGGTCAGACGGAGCAGACGCGGCTGACAATATTATCCGGCCAGACGGAGCGGATGAGGTTGGTGGAATTCTCAGGTCAGACGGAGCAGACGCGGCTGAGGATGATTGCCCAGCTGCAGCAAGCCGCTGCAGCTGCTGTGTCGGTATTCCACTCCGGACAAGTCCACGCTCGTGGTCCTCGATTCTTCCCAATCAGACAGAATCTGCACCTGCCGTTGCTTCCCGCAATGGTCAGGGTTGGAAACATCGTCCCGTTTCGGATGCTCGTCGCGCAGAAAACTGTCCTCCCGAAAAGTATCCTTGTCGCCGAATGATTCAATGAATATGTTCAAAATGACTGCGAACGTATTGCTGCTTACTGGCCATGCCGGACACTGACTGAGGAGTAAAAATATTATTTGTTGTGCATAAAAATAACGCGAAATAAAACAGAATTCCCCAGTACATACTGTCAAAACGAAATATGACTCTAGCACAGGGAACATAAATACACGAATTTCAAGGTGCCCTCGTGACGTGACGTGACCCGCAGCCAGTGTGGCCTGGTTGCGCCACTGCGACTGACGCTGGTCGGCGCCCTGCCGCCGGCACGTCTGTCCAGCAGCGTCTGTCGCACAATGTGGGCGCGTCGACATCCGCCTTGCCAGCTCACATAAAAGCGGCCATTGCAGGCCGGCGTGAACAAAGAGCACGGCCATAGTCGATACGGCGGGTGACAGTCGATACGACGATGGTGACTTGCGATGACACTGCTTGGCCGCGTCTCAACAACGCTGTCGGTCCCTCCCGACCCGCCCTCGGTTCGGGTCTCGCGTTCTGTTCTTTTCCACTTGCACCTCCCCACGCATCTTGATATCCCGCCATTTCACCATCGTGTCAACATATATCCCTTTAGCATTCACAAATCCTCTTTTCATCTCCCTTTTTTCTCTCTTTCTCTCGTTCTCCTGCTCTCCGTTCTACTTCCCTCTGTGTTGCTCCTGTACACTATCATATTGACATGTAAACATTTCCTTTAAAAAGAATCGTATGTGCCGTGCAAGATTGATACGACCGACAGTGAGATGATGACAAGGCTCAGCCATGAGTATGTCCATGTGTATGTGTGTAAATGTGTATGGGCGCATATGTGTGCATATTAATGTACGTGCATGTTAGTATATGTGTTTGTATGTACATTCGGATAGATGATGTGTGAGTGCATATGTGTCTGTGTATATGAAGGATGTGTAGGTATACATATTTAAAGTGTGTGCATATGGAGGTTTGCGTGTTTGTGCATGTGTGTGTGCATGATCCAACTTCTCCCTTTTCCCCCTCATGACACATTTCACTTTGTGGCCCCAGGAATTCCTTGGTGTTACTAGCTTGCTACCTATCTGAGGCATTCCTGGGGCTGCTTCGATTAATAACTGGTGGTGTCATATCTGCAAATAAAAATACAAATAAATAACTGTTGTATCCAGTTGTAGTGAACTGGATGTATGCAGAACAAAAATCAGATATGAATTGGTATTCTGAGGCATTCCTAAGCTGGCTGTCCTACTTTTGAATAGCTGGCCATAGGAAGGTTCAATATCAATCGAGCCTATAATAGTGTGTGTAGCCAAATAGGACAGGCTGCTGCATACGAAACAGGGATCGACGTCAAAAAATGACCTGATGTTGCTGGAAAAAGGAGAGTAATGGCCCCGTCCCAGCGAGTGTGGTAGGCAAAATTCTTTTCTATTATGCGCGCTGCATACCATCGAAGTAACTTACGCTCCTGGTTCAATTCATCGTCGAACATTAAGCAACGATGTGGTTCCATATTAAGCGGAACTGGGCTTATCAGGACGGTGCCAAGAGCCTGTGTACATGTGTTGTGCTCCTAACAGAGCGCCATCCGCGCATGTCAGAGCTGGTGAGCCAAGCGCTCCAGAGCAGTAGCTACTGGGCTCACTCAGAAGCACTGTTTCTTGCAATGCTGCCGGACAAAAGCATGGCATCTCGTGAGGGGATGGTACCTGTGGTGCTGCGTTGCGGGTTCAGGGAAGAGATACCGGCTGTTTCTTCCGGCCCAGGGACGAGATACTGGATAATATCCCGGCTCAGGGACGGGGCACCGGGTATTCTTTCGTCCAAGCTAGACTGGCATTTGCGTTACCATTTGGGTGACCGGTGACAATGAGACGAAGATTAATATCTAAGTTGCCCTTCGGCATGGTTACCGTGCAATTTGCATACCTTTCGCTATGCAACTTACAACGACAGTTGTATGACGAAATGCGTTCGGAGTGATTTTCTGTATCATGTTTCGTGTAAGCATTTTATTCGGGTGTGCTTTGGGGTAAGAATAAGTTGACAAAGGTAACTCTCCGTGTTCGACCTCATTCAGGTCATTGATCACTCGGATATGACCTAAGACATTGAGACTGGTTGAATGTGTCCATTGCATACTCAAGCGTCCTCTTTGATGCACGTTTACTGCCCTATAACTGCCAATATGCGTAGTTTTTACGTAAGCATGACTATGCATCCCTCCAAGGATGGCATCATAGTTCGGTAGTAAGAGATCGGAGCCATTTTACATTCGTTACTTTCGGCTCAAAGGTGGCTACCCAGAAACAGCGGGGCCATTCGGAAGCGCGGCTTCCTCAGAACTGTAAATCGGTGGACGGGCACCCATGTTGATATATGCCTGGTATACCTGATTGTAAATTTTGGTGGGGCATGGTGCATAGCAGGGATGAAGTTTTTCCGTAACCAGTGCCACAATCATCAGTGTCATAAAGAGCAACACTCGCACTGGCCAGGCGGGGGTAAACAGATTGTCCTCATGCAGACTTTTTCCGCAATAGTTATGCCCGACACGGGTCATGGATCTGCTCTTTCGGTTATGTAGAAATCAATATTAGTGGTGAACTTTGCATGGTTTGATTAGGGTGAGGGCTCAGGCAGCTTAAGCCCAATTTGGTCTGCTGTGCGTCAATCGGCAATTGGGTTAACAGTGGAACTGAATCGGGAGAGTCGCTTAAAAATCACTTCCCTCCTACAAAATATATGCAGAGAATGCTACCCTTAATCAATGTGAAGCAACATTGCTTCAGTCACGGAAAAATTGCTCAGGGGATATTCGCGGTCATGGATGCATTCATTCCATCCAATGCTATCCGGAACTATTGCTGAAATATGTTGGCCTCAACTTCAAAGCTTTCGGGCAGTATGCCAGCCACATCGCTCAACGTCTCAAATGTGAATATGTGACTGTAACTTTGGAGTTGGGGACCCATTCAAGTTCAGACGGTGGTTTTGCTTCCGACCGGATCCGCGATGCCCGGCGGGCGGCATGCCAACTGGCGAATGAACACTAGGATGTAGTTACACAAGACGAATCACAAAGCAATAATATTTGCAATTGGTCAGTGTAGGTGACAATGAAATGGACATCTAAAGCAACGCTAATATCAAACTGTCGCGTCTCTTCAGTCAGATCCTCACGCCTCGTATCGGGGATGCAGGCTGATAAAAGACCTCCTGTACTAACGTCCAAACTACACAGTGCATGAATGTAACCCAAATGTCCTTAACGTTTTGTGTTTTTTAGCATAGTGTCAACAAGCAAAGTGTCATTGGAAAGCCTTTGATGAGGAGAGACCGAAAATGGTTTAATTTTTGGCTAAGCTATATTTTTTTACTCAAAATGGTGTGTTAATAAAACTACTTTTCATGAACAATTTCTATCTCAGTTTCTGGAAGACACAAAGCTTAAACGGATGCCTTTGCGACCTAGTTACACAGCGTATGTTACACAAAAATAGTCACACTGGCCCATCACGGATACAATTTTGCAGTTACCTTAGGTAACTGACCTGACTTCGAACCCAAGTCCTAGGCATACCTGTTGCATGCACCGCCCGAATATTATCACATTTCGACCTTACATTACACCTTACATTACCAGAGGTTAATTCTTTCACATCTGACATCAGACGCAAAAAAATAACATGACTGGAAAGGTACTGACAATTCGTGTTTTTACCTGTCGTGGGAAGACCTCATGAAGGGGGTAAAAGGACCCTCACAAGACGTTCCATGATACATGGTTCATGCCGGGTTAGTACCATTTCATGTCATTCATTCATCCCGGGTTAATACATGAACTTCACACCACATTTAATTGAGCTCGCATCAAATGCAACCATATTCTTGGCGATTTCACAAGCGAGCATTCTGGCGAGCTTGTCGTATACTCACAATTCAGAGTTTCTGAATCAGGGTCCTTAGCAGTTTTCTTCATTAACCCATCCCGCCTCGGGGGTTTTCAACCGCCCCCCTCAGGTTTTTCGCAGATAGCGGGCGAACGGCGCGCGGCAGCGCGCCCAAATATGGCATACCTTTTCCCACATCAATTTGACATTCTGATTCAAAATTTTTCAAAGGTCATTTAGGGTCAACGAGTTAGTCAAGGTCAAGTGAGGTCACCTCCAAAAAGTTCAACTAGTCGTCACGCTTTAACAGATACAGATATTTTAATGAAATTCTCAGCGTTTGCTTATCTTTACGGATGCAACAAAACGTATGAGTTGAATTTTTTTTTCTTCGGTTTTTACTACATATAAATTTTGCGTATTGCCATCTTGCAGTTCAAACACAGGATTGTGGCTAAAGTAAGCACTTTGTATTAGGGCAAGTTGACTTCCAACAACATGTATTGTTCTGCTCTACCCATTGGAGAAGGAAAATTAAAGAAAACTTGAAAACTCAAAATTTTGAAATTTAAAAAAATTTAAATTTGTATTTTTTTGGGGGCTAACAAATATTATAGCCCTGGTCGATTTCGCTGTCCTTTTCTCATTCCAAATAAATGGTGTTTTTTCATGTATTCCCCGAAATGAACTCCCCAGAGTAAAAAGCATAATGCAAGTCGTGAAAAGGCGTGAAAATCTAGCCCCTGGTGACGTCACTTTTGGAGAAAATTATTTTTGTGGTGGACCCGGACCCTACTCGTCAAGCGCCTTCCGATGACACCTCTTTCGTTTTCGTGCGATGCTTAATTTGTATTTTAGAGGGGGTTTAATTTGTATTTCAACCGCCCCCCCCCCCCCCCTGAGACGGGTGGGAGGATTTGACAGGAAAGACGGCGCGGGTTAAACTGGAGATCCTCCGATGTCCGCATCGTCATTTCGTCTGACGCGTATCGTACCTGATTCGAGGGGATCAAAAGGCGAAGTTTTCATCTGGTCATCGATCTTTGTTTCGTAACTTTCCCACTGTCCGTTCGTGCACGGACCTCGGGCTTAAACGGTACTCGGCGCGCTCAGGCAACAGTGGCAACGAGAACTATGCCAGCACGGCGAAGGACGTTCCTCTTGACGTAAAATTTGACCGTAGTTATGTCATCAAATTAGGTGTCCAATTCGTCATTTGGTAACAGTTACATCATCAAGCTGGAGGTTAAAAGAGCTACCTTCGCCGTGTTGGAGTCTTTATTCATTGATGTTGAACACGTGGCAAAATGCGGTTTAGCTCTGCTGTAGTCATATTGTCATTAAGTATTCAATATATCGGAGAAAGTTGCTCGAGTTCCCATCCAACTTATAGGATAGCTTTCCACTGAATTACAGTGCCTAAGCTTATTCATAGTTCTCCCATAGCTGCGGGTGCGTTGGTCTGTTTGCTGGTGTATGTGAACGCTTTGGTGCACTTCAGTAACCTGTATCTGACGTCATACCTATTTCATGTGTATTATAAGGAGATTAATGAGATAGCTGTTTGTTATACTATGGGATATTAAAGAGGAGGCTACATATAATTATTTTGCATGTCATTGTCTTTGTACTATGTCAATGAAAAACGAAACCGCAATGCTGATATTAATGATGATATGAACGTAGCTCAGCGTAATTTAACATCCACAGGTAGTGAGATTGCCGGATAATGTGCTGTGGTGGGGGATCATTAGGATTGGCGCTGGCCGAACATGCGGTGAGATTAATGCGCTATGGTGGAGGATCATTAGGAGTGGCGCCGGTCTAACATGTAGTGACATTGTGGATAATGCCATATGGTGGTGGATCATCAGAAGTGACGCGTGCCGAATAAGCGGGAGATTGTCGATAATGCGCTGTGGTGGTGGATCATTAGGAATGATTACGGCCGAACATGCCATAATGTTTTTCGGAGGCTCAACAATTACCTGACACACTGGGTGGATGAACATGAACAAACAGCTTCATTTTCCGATCGGCTTACTTGGGTACGTTGCGAAGAATTGCGAAATATTTTACTTTCCCTTAATCTATGTGATAAGGGATGCATTTAATAGTTCCAGGTTACTATCTGTTTTTTTTTTACTACATAGTCGTGTAACGAGCAATATGATAGTCGCCGTTGACGTTTTGCTGATGCTGGAAGCAATTGTATGTTTTATTTGAGCATGCTGAATACATGTTGTAAGCCATGCCACACGAAACTTTACTGCAGTATATAAAAAGCTTTGCTGAATATATCACTCGCACATCCGGCGGTCTGCGCCAACTTCGCATCTCCGGGGGGGGGGGCAGATGTCTGCCCCCCTACGATCTCTGGAACTATGCTAGCTAGCGACAAATGGAAATCGGCGTTGGATAGCTGGTGACGGACTCTATCGAAAGCTTTTCGGTCATTTTTTCCGCTCATGTCAACATTCAGGTCACTGGGCCATCATAGGTCAAATTCGACCAAATCAGGTGGGACTCAGATATTGACAAATATATTGGGACCTGTAACAGATAGAAACAAATGGCGACAGCTATTCGACATTCCTTGAAATGTGCTACCGACAATAGGCGGTGCAATTTAAGGTCAGGTCAACCGAAACTCAGGTCAAGGTCATGAAGTCATGACCTCAGGTCAAGGCCTACGGAGGTCATGTAAGGTATTAATCGACACGTCTTGACGATGCAAGCACAATGACGGTAATTGCAGCCTTCTAGCTCAATGCAGTGCGATGTAATGCGCATAAATGTGTAGTGATCTCAGGTGACCTTAGAGACCTTGGTAAGGTCACTGAGCAAAAATTCCAGCGGTAGCATTGAGCATAGCTTCTATCTACATGGCACAACCGTTGTGAGATCATTCCGAGCGCAAATATGTAACTAGGAAACATTTGTATATTTTACCATAACCGGAGGGGGGTAGTTATCTGCCCCCGGACGTGCGCGGGATATGTATTAATTAGCATATCAATAGATTTTCAAAAGGTTTTAATTGAATTAGGATTACGATTGAATGAATTAGGATATGAATGTATTTCCTGAATGTATGTATGAAATGGTATATTAATGACTTTGCTGAATGTATGTACGAATTTGTAAAGTAGTGAACTTATTCACGGTAGGTATGCATTACTATATATGATTACTATGCTATATAGGACTGCCTTCCTGAATGTATGTATGAAGCTGTATACGTATGAATGAACTTCCTGAATGCATACACGAATTTGTACATGAATGAAGTTACTGAATGGATATATGCATTAGCATATGAATGAACTTCCTGAATGTTAGCATCAATTACCATAAGAATTAAGTTAGTGAACTTATCAATGAAATTCATTTCAATCATACGTGTAATATGCTCAATAGCGATATCAACTTGACGAGCAATCCTATGGAAAAATGAGCTGGTGCCGTCCATAACAAATTGATCAGAGCCATACACACTTGTGTGACGCATTTCCTCCAAAATCGTGCGATCGGTTAATCGCAGGCGTATACTTCACATGCGCGAGGTTTGAGCAGGTGCTCACATGGGTATTGGACTTACAGCCTCTGGTATCTTTCAAAGATCACCAAAGATGAAGATTTTGATCGTTATTTTACGTTGTTTGTCCAAATGCAAACATAACTTTCCATAAATCGTTGAAGTCACAATCGTCCTTAACATTGATCTGACAATTTTCTGAAAATTGGACCAAATCGTAGGTTTGAGCCGGTGTTACAGTGCAAGTGTCTTTTTTACCCTGATGTCCCACTCCAATCTGACTTATTCTTCCCCTAACATATCCTGGTATGTGATCATTCGATTATGCAACTAAAATATCGTACATTTTCCCTCCAAGTATGATTTTTGGCTGCTTGTATATTTTTTTAAATACTTTTTCATCTAATGTCGCTAATTATCAAGGGAAACAGCAGCTGCGTTGGAGGGAAAAGGAGTGGGATGTTCTTGCACAGCGTAACATCTCTTCATTATATCAGATTGATAATATTCAGATATTCGAACGCCAACTTACAACACAATCATCCATACTGAAGTATGGCACATAACTGATTAAAAGTGCAAGCATTCAAATCTTGCTCAGTGAGGATACTAATAAATTAAAGAACTGATGGAAGACTCTTCTATGATCTACATGTATGTAATCATGCTTTTCTAGTCAGCCCCTTCGAAAATAGTCAAATTGCCGACGGCTCTGGGCAGTTTAATGGCGATCATTGAGCTGAAATGTATGATTACGTACGTCATTGTCAGCACATTGACAACACACATACTACGTGTATTAGCATGGCAAACATCCTTTCAACAGAGCGTGAAAAAATATATATGCCACCCATATTGCAGTCACAGTCGCTCTGAGAGTGACAAGGGTGCCAATCACCCTTTATCACTTCATGCCACTCTCACCACCATTGTATGCGCACTCGCTGGTGCGGATCGGTGCAGCAGCATTGTACCATTTGTTCGCCTCGCACGTGCAAATCGGTCCTCAGGTAACAGTCTTGCATTGGCCACATGCTTATTTGTCACGAACTTGAAACTGATGGCGCTAACGAATTCGTAGTTCAGAAGTGCAAGCATGTCTTCCGCATTAACAATTTGATTCTGATGCTGGCTGCGCAGGTTCCCAGTAGCACTGCTCGCAACCTGAAACCGAAGCCGTCTCAGGACAATGCGAAATGACATGCGAAATGACCCAAAAACCGTATTTCGATGGAATCCCAACATCTAATCTAAACCGTGCCCTAATCTAATCACACGTTGAAAGTTTGTTCCTGGAACCTTCATTATATTTTGCCGCATAACCTTCGAATAGTTTTTTTTTTCAGCGCCCGGAACACCGCACGAATGGTTTAAGTAGTTTTATTTCCATATCAAACACCTGAATGAAGGGTGTGGTGTGTTGTGTTTTTTGTCCTTAGATATCAAGCAAATGCTTCTATGCTTCAAGTCATATTTTTTCGGCAGTAGATTATAAATGGATACACAGTGCATTGCGTTACGCCCAGTGTAAATAATTGGCTGCACCCAGTGCCACAGACTAATGGTTTTTCGCGAAGTCACCCGGTATCAGAATTTCATTCTCGCTGGATTTTTCTTTCATGGTTTTGAAATACCTGCTCAGGTCACTTAGCGAAGGTCAACCAAGTTGGAACTTAACTTATCCTCGTATGTCTGCATGTATATCAAGGACGAAATCCGATTATAAGAATATGCGTATTACAAAAATAGGAAACATGGTGAGGAATTTGTCCTGACGCAAGGTCACAAATTTTGTCGTGACCAACAAAAATTCGACATAAACGTTTTGTAAGCACTGCGCAATGGATTTGATCCGTGGCGATGAAGTGATACTGTGCAAGGTGTTGCGTCTCTGCCTATAGTCCGGTCAGCATTCTTGGTATATATCACACCGGCACACCGGCACCACCATCCGCCGCCCGCTGGCGCCGCACAACGTCCGACCTTAGCCGGGCCCGGCCGGACCGGCACCACCGCACATATGTCCCGAGGCTATGGCGGGTCGAGTCAGCCGAGCAAGCAGGTACATAACAATCCGATTTTACGTTACACACAAAAAAAACATCGACGAGAACGCAGAAATGTAACATTCAAACATATACACCATACCGGTCTGGTTTTCGCACCTATCGACCACTCCGCGTACGGTAGTCGGTATCTGACTGGCTGGCAGCCTCATCAGTGCGTGGGACGAGGCTCGTTTTACCAGACATATCGTCATACTCAACGAACTGCTTACAAAAACTGCTGTTGCGCCTGAACAGCTTCCAGTCACCCGGTCTCCTAACAGTTAGCTGGGATCCCTTTACGTCGTCTACAGTGTAAGGCTCAGAGAAGAAAGCTGGAGTAAGTTTGTTGAACCTTTTTGGTATGCGGACAAGCACCTTACTACCAACAGAAATATTATGTGGACGGGAACGTCGCCGTTTATCCGCGTATCTTTTTCCACGTGCGCTGTTCCGCTCATGCGACATCACCTCGGCACGACCAGGCGCGGATGGCCGTCGGATGACATCCGGCAGCTTCGTCCTTAGCTGTCGCCCGTAGATCAGCTCCGCCGGGCTTCTTCCGGTGGAAGAGTGCGGAGTGGATCGGTACACCATCAGGAATGACTGCAGGCTCTCCTGCCAGCAACGCTGCTCCACCACAGCAGCCCGGATCGCTTTAAGCAGAGTGCGGTTCTGGCGTTCGACAAGCCCATTTGCCTGTGGCCACAGAAGAGTAACAGTCAGATGATTGATCTGGAGTGAATAAAAAACTATTCGAAATCCGGTGAGGTTAAGTTTCTGGCGTTATCCGTAGTTAGTGTTACCGGAAATCCAAGTCGCGCGAAAATCTTGTCCAGCTGCTGGATGATCACTCTTGACGTTGTCGCATGAATCACTTCAACCTCCACCCAACGCGAGTACCTGCTAATAACTACGAGTAGAGACTCGCCGGTGGGAAATGATCCGCAGAGATCAAAACTGACCTCTTCCCACGGTCCGGACGTCAGCTCGCTGGTCACCACTGGATCTGGTGGATTTCCAGGCGATACAACCTGACAAGTATGACACGATCTGATCAACACTTCAGCATCTTTATCAATGCCTGGCCACCATAACTTTCTTCGCAGACGTTGATTGGTGCGCACGACTCCCTGATGACCTTCGTGAGCCAGCTGTAGGACTTGCTTGCGTAGGGTTTCTGGAATAACAAGTATATTTCTACGCAGCACCATGCCATCATACACACAAAGCTCGTGCTCCGCGGATTCGTACGACCTGGGGCAGTCATAAGCTTTACCTCCTGGCAGCCAATTCAGCACGGCCTGCAGCTCATGGCCCTTTCCTGTTTCTTCCTGGATACTCTTTTTTTTTAGTGCTACTGGAATCGCGTGCCAAGACACATAACGGATCTAATCCTCACCGCTTTTCTGCGCCCGAGATGGTGCCACTTCTTGGGTCAGCCTACTTAGACAATCAGCGATGTTACGCGATCATGGCACATGCCGAACAGTATAGCGGTACGGCTGCAGACGAAGTACCCACCTTTCAATCCGCGTTGGTGGCTTAGAGGATGGCGAAAAAATAACTTGCAGTGGTTTATGGTCAGTGGCCAGTACAAAATCTATACCGTACAAGTACATGTAGAAACGTTCGCAACCCCATACAACAGTGAGAGCCTCTCGCTCAGTTTACGAATAACGGCGCTCAACATCCGTCAAACTTCGGCTGGCGTATTCGACCGGTTGTAGCAGCCAATTTGTCTGTCTATGCATCAGAACAGCTCCAAGTCCAACTGGTGACGCATCAACCATCAGCTCAGTCTCTGCGTCTTGCTGAAAGTATGCTAGGGTTCTTTGCTTAGACAGCTGCATCTTCAGTTGGATGAAGACGTCTTTTTCTGGTGCGTCCCAGCGCCATTCAGTCCCAGACCTGGTGAGCTGCCTCAGGGGTGCCGCCGGTGTAGACGGGTCCGGGATAAACCGGCCTAGAAAACTCACCAGACCAAGAAATGACCGTACTTCTGCGGGCGTGCTGGGCTCCCGAGCTTTCAGGACGGCCGCGACCTTTTCGCCAGTGGGCGCAACCCCTTTTCCGCTCATATGGTGACCCATGAATGTCATCTCTGTTAAACGAAAACGACGCTTGTCCTTGTTAAGCGTCAACCCAGCATGCATCAGACGCTGTAATACGGCATCCAGACGTTTGTCATGTTCCTCGACCGTGGTGCCAAATACGACAATGTCATCAGCAATGCTGCGTCCCCCGTCACAATCCGCAAGAACCTGCTGAATGATCCTCTGGTGGATTTCAGGAGCGCATGAAATGCCGAACATTAAACGCCGATATCTATACAGTCCGTTATGTGTTGCGAACGTTGTGATGCTCCTGGACCCGTTTTCGAGCTCGATTTGATGAAACGACTGCGCCAAGTCAAGTTTTGAGAAGATGGCAGCACCGGTCATCCCATTCAACACATCAATAGTGGGCATGGGATGTCGCTCTCTTTTGGCTGCGGTATTGGCCCGCCGCATGTCAACACAGAGTCGAATGTCCCCGTTCTTCTTCGGAGCACATACTATCGGCGACACCCAAGGCGTGGGCCCACTGACCTTTTCAATGATACCTTCCTGCAGTAGCTCCTCAAGCTTTTTCTCAACTGCCCGCTGGAGTAAGACGAGGATCCTCCGTGCCTTCTGCGCGATAGGCTGGACGTCTGGATCGATATGCAGCTTCAGTTGAAAATCTTTCAACTTCCCAAGTCCCTTGAGCAGCGATGAGTAAACGCCAGCAGAGGTCTCTGTGGAAACCCAGCTCACCCGAGGGCCGACTCGCTGAAGTCCTACCATTTCAGATGTCTGCTTTCCCAGCAATGTGCTATGTGTTCCAGGTACGACATGGAACACGACATCAGGTACCGTGACATCATTAAATGAAACGGGAGTCATGAACTTTCCCATAACGCGCATCGGTGCTCATGAACTATACGCATGCAACTTATGGCAGTTTGGTAACAATTATTGTCTTTAAACATAAACTTGAAGGTGGACTCACTCATGACATTACAGGTGGCGCCCGAGTCAACTAGCACCTGGCATGTCTGATGACCAACCTGGACTGGAAAAGTTTCTTCCTTTGACGTCAATGAGAGTCTGAAGACGTGGTCCTCTAGTTCTGCGTCGCTGTCGCACTCAGACGATACAACCTGAACCCTGCTTCTGGACTGCTGTGCACCGGCAGTCTTGCAGCACATGTTCTAGAAATGCCCCATCCTTTTGCATGCGAAACACCTTCGGCCCACAGCAATGTAGTCATCTGCCCCGTGATTGGTCCTCCTACAACGGAAACACTTCGTCTTACCGTCCGCATGGGCCTGGTCCGACCTGCCTGCAGGTCTCCCCCGGGCAGGACGATTGGCATAGACGGTTTGGGCCATGTCGACCGGAGCTGCGGCGGCCCCCTCAATGCACTCACCTTACCGGTCAGCATCCTCCATGCTTCTCGCGATCGTAAGAGCTGTCTCAAGTGTCAGATGCGACTCCCTCAAAAGGCTGAAACGTAAACGATGACTGAGACATTTGTCAATGACCTGGTCACGTATCATATCATTCTGCATCGGTTCATATTCACATGTCTTTACCAGTTTGCGCAATCTGGTAACAAAAGCATCGATCGATTCGCCTGGCTTCTGAATCTCTTGGTGAAAAACATGTCGTTCGTAGGTGACATTCCTATTCGGCATGAAATAATCATCCAAAACTTCAAAGCTACTTCAAGCGACTCTATTTTAACTTCTTCATCCACAATTGCATGAAACACTTCTTGGAGTTCTGGGCCTCCGAGATGCAAAAGTAATGCAAATTGACGCCTCTCGTCAGTCACATCATTGGCCGTGAGACAGTACGAAAACGAGCGCTTCCAAGCACTCCACTAACTGAGTTCGGTGCAGTTAAACGGTGCCAGTGAACCAAGCGCTCGATCCATCTCGTCAATGCTCACGTATCACAAATATAGAATTATCCTGGTCGCCAAATGTTGCGTGTCTGCCTATAGTCCGGTCGGCATTCTTGGTGTATTTCACACCGGCACACCGGCACCACCATCCGCTGGCCTTAGCCGGGCCCGGCCGGACCGGCACCACCGCGCATATGTCCCGAGGCTAAGGCGGGTCGAGTCAGCCGAGCAAGCAGGTGCATAGCACACGGTTTACCATTTGTCTGCTCAATGGCTGAATACATTCCTTATGGGTTTCAACTATGCTTAGCAGTGTACAACGGTCAGTCCTGACCCCTTGTTTATTTGCAGCCTCTTCTTCCCTTTCTGTCTCCCCTTTAGTCCCGGAGACATATTTTCGTTCAGTGCATCACCCCACCCCCACACCACCGCTCCCGTCCCCATTCGTCGGCACAATTTTTGCGCGCAGTCAGAATGCAGTCCCTGTTGCTTATACTATGAACTACATGATCGACAAGATCATTCCCATCTAGTCTCGGTACGTGGAACGCACTGACAATCAGTTTCGGGTTTTGGTGACACGTACACATCCACACTGAATATGTGCCGCTAATGCCAGCGAATTATTTGGTCTTACTCCAGCAGACTTTGCTGAGCCAATTAAAGATCGGCAACACTGGCTTTGTGTCGATGTCTGGAGGCTAGTATCGTCTTCTGAAGGAGCGGCGCCGCTTCTGTCCGATCCGCTGGCGCTGCTGGTCGGCTGCTTCTGATCACTTTCCGGCTCGCTCGGCGCCGGGGAGTCTGGATTTGTCTCCAGGGCATTGGTGCAGTTGGTACGAAAAGTCGTCGCTTCCTTTGGCGGTGGTGTCGTCAAGTGTTGCACTGAACTTGCTGGTTACCTTTTTTGTTAACTTTTCCTGATCAGTCTGTGTGCCTCCCAAGAGGGTCGATACATTTGGGAACACGGTTCGTAGTTTATAGGAAAACTTCGGCAGTTTTCACCTGAACACACAACAACGCGCACCGGAGTATTTTCCCGTCTCACAACAGTGTTAGCGTCGTCATGACAAGTGTCCTGGTCTCAGGGCACTCAGAACATTGGCCGCTTTAGGGCAGCACGAGATCTACGAACACTCGCACAGTGGAAACGTTTGCTCTACATCCTGGAGTCATTCGACAATCGTCAGCGATCGGCTAGCCTTCCTTCTTTGGTGCTTGTGTCCGATGTTAATACATCACTACATAGGCAATGATTCTGCAAATGAAGTCGTGTACCCAGTTTCCTCAGTGGGTTGAAATAACTAAGTTCAAAAGCCAAAAGCATGCTCAGAGGGGAAGCGGTGTATATGTGTCTGGTTCCCCGAAAACATGTAGATTTGACGTACCTTAAGAATGCAAAGGTAAAAATTTCAGTTGAGCGTTGTGGTGAATAACCGTTTTTCAATCATTGACCCAAGTATGTAACATAAACGGGTATGATTGTGTAGAAACCAGACGTCTCAAACTTGAAATACAGTAAAGAAGGTTATTACAATATATTACGATTCACAGAAACATGCTACGGCTTCCGCTTTCAAACTAACTGTTGCTCCTCTGGACCAATGGAGAGACAGTCGGAATAGATAGGCAACCAATAGGCAGACAGACCAATAGACCAATAGGCAGGCGGAAAGAGGTATGACAACCATTAACCCGCGCCGTCTCTCCGGTCAGATCCTCACATCCCGTCTCGGGGGAGGGGGGCGGAGAGCAACCCCCGTATAAAATACTAACTAAGCGTCGCACGAAAACGGAAGAGGTGTCGTCGGAAAGCGCTCGACGAGTAGGGTTCGGATCCACCCCGATAACAATTTTCCCCCAAAAAGTGACGTCGCCAGTGGGGCTAAATTTTCACGACTTTTCACGACTGTGCGTATGTGTATGTGTGTTTGGCCAGCCTGCTACCGCGTGGTGATGTCATCTGTTCCCGGGGGCGTTTGTGGTGTCAGTATTTTGTGTTGTTTGCTGGGGGTGAAAGGGTATGAGAAGTAATGTGGTGGGGATGAGAGGAAGCGAAGAAGATTATAGTTGCCTTGTAGAGGCGAGTTGTGAGAGAGTTGAGACGACTTGAAGAATGGCGCGTAGACGGAGGAGAAGTTGAGACGTCTTGCAGGCAGATGAGGTAGTAGCCAAAGCTGAGTTGGTGCAGGAGAATAGAGTTTGCCAGTCCGGTCGCTACCATGGGGCGGGGTGTAGTTGGAGGGTTCGGGTCGGGTCATCGCCGGTGTTGATTTTACAATGTAAGAACGTTAGTAGTTAGTAAATATCACGTGGGGTTAGTTTTTTTGTTTCTTTCTCTTTTTTTCTGTTTTTCTTTTTTAACATATCTTTTCATTTTCCACTTTTTGTTGATTTTCCGGGTTTTTTTAAACATATATGTTCTTTCTTTTTTTTCTTTTTCTTTTTTATCATAGTTCGCGGATCAGGTGTGAGATAGAGGGAAAGTGGAAGAGGTGCTCGTGTAATGTTGGAGTGTTGTATTTGGTGCAGTGTGTTTAATTGTGAGTGTTCGTTGACGTGTTGCGCATTGTGGTCGTGGGTGTTGTCGTAATAGGTAGGAATGCGTGAGTGCAGTGTGTCCGAGACGTAAACGTCTTAGTGTGCATTCTTTTTGTCTAGTGTTTTGGTTGATGGTGTGCCAGAGTTCGTGTTTTGGGTGTATTTCTTGTAGTTGCGTGATTGTTGTGTCCCATGTTTGTTGAATGTCTTTGTTGATTGCCAGGCGTATTGTAAGGTAGAAGTCTGATTGTAAAAGTGGGCAGGGTGTGGTTTGTTGTTGTGTTGTGGCTTACATTATGTTTTTGGCTCTGGGAGTTCATTTGTGGGGATATATGAGAAGAAAAAAAATATTTGGAATGAGAAACGGACAGCGAAATCGACCAGAACCATAACATTTTTTCCCCCTTCACTACATTATTTTTTAAATTTCGAATTTTTAAGTTTTTAAGTTTTCTTTAATTTTCCTTTTCCAATGCGTAGAACAGACCGAGAAAAGTTGTTGGAAGTCAACTTGTCATAATAAAGAAATGGTTACTTTAGCCTGAATCTTCTATTTGAACTGCAATTGGCAAATATACAAAATGTATATGTTGTTAAAAACGAAAAATATTAAAAATCCACTCGTGCGTTTTGTTGCATCCCTAAAGATAAGCAAATGCTAAAAGTTTCATTAAAATATCTATATCCTTTAAAGCGTGACGACTGGTTGAACTCGTCTCACAATCGAAAGGTTGTGGGTTCGAGTCTCACTTGTCGCTACTCTTCGCCCGCGACCAATCGGCGTGAGAAATTGGCGACGATACATGAGTCAACGGTCGATGTATCGTAAAACCAATAACCAACGACTGGTTGAACTTTTTTTAGGTGAGCTCACTTGACGTTGACTAACTCGTTGACCCTAGATGATCTGACTTCCAAATTTTGAAACAACATGCCAAAGTGATGTGGCAAAAGGTATGCCAAATTTGGGCTCGCTGCCACGCGCCGTTCGTCCACTATTCGCGAAAAACCTGAGGGGCGGTTGAAGACCTCCGAGACGGGAAGAGTTAAAAACGCCTGAAAACACTCATACTTAAAGGCAAAATGACACGGTTTTTACCTGGTCATCTGAAAGCTGCTCATTCATTCATTATTCATTTCCTCCAAACATGCCAGGGCAAATTTGGAGGAAATGAAAAGTGAGATACTAGCGAAACATCAGGGTGAAAGGCCACGGGATCTCGATTGAAGCGGTCAAACTTACAATTTTTGTGGTATGTTTTAAACTATATCAGATATGGATTTTAAAGACCTTTGTGACTTTAGCGATGCTCAGATAGGTCTTTTATATCTATGTTGAGGCACACAACATTCAATAGCGATGAAAGAAAGTCATCTCTGATGATCGCTGTATCCAGTTTTATCCATTTATCGAAATTCTAGGCAACAGAAAAACCGATTGCATTAACCCTTTAAAACCGATTGTCTCTCCTGTCAGATCCTCACACCACGTCCCTGGGAGGGGGTCGTTAGGGACCTCTCTATTCTCCAAAGTAAGCGGCGCACGAAAACGAAATAGGTATCATTGGAAAGTGCTCTGGGAGTTCATTTTGAGAGAAATTTGGAGATTAAAAAAAGTATTTTGGATCACAAAAGGAAGCGAAATCGACTAGGATCATACATTTTTGGCCATCCAAAAACCTTCCTTTTCAAATTTCATGATTTTGAGTTTTGAAGTTCTCTATCTTCCTTTTCTACTGGTTAGAGCGGACCGACAAATGCTGTTCGAAGTCAACTTCCTCCACTAAAAAAAAATGCTTAGGTTCAAGTAAGGACATGGAGACAAAAACGCAAAGCTCAGATCAGCAAATCTTAATATTTGTCAGCTGCAGTTGTGTCGGACACAAATCCCTTCACTAGTTCATAGCAAGCTCCAAGAATTTAACCTGCGGGCGCAAGTTGTCAACATCCCCCCTCTTTGAAGCAGATAGCTTAAAAGTTGGTCACACTGATATCCCTTTGCCTCGCAAGCTCACTTATTTACCAATGGCACCGAACACGTAAATCAATGCGAAAATAATTCACAGTACTGGGAGCGTTATAAAGTCAACTCATTGAATTAAGCAACACCGAAGTCTTTTGGCTTAGAGGGTAAAATTGAAATTAGAAGAAATTAGAAAGGGAAAAATTAGCGATGAAAATCTAACGATGCGTCTCGTAAGTGATGAAGAAGCAGTCGCCGAACGGACAGGGACATGGGCGCGCAGGTGGCGGCAGTTTGTGTCAACCAGTGAAATGTGTCCACCAACTCGTTTCGTTGCAATGTGTTCGGGTGTCCCAGACGTCCCGTGAGGTTCAGATGCTACAAACCTGAACAATGCTGCAGCTCAAGCTGGCTGGAACCGCCAAGCGCAGACGGAAACGGTGTTCCACGCATCGCAATTTTTAACTATCGTCTGCATTTGTCATGCTTTCCATGAATAACTGGCCACTTTAGTGAGAGCGATGGTATCGCCATGCTTGTCATGTAAATCGCAGTCATGTTATCAGACCCGGTGATTTATGTATCGCTTCCGGAGAAGAAAAATGAATGCGGTCAACGTTGAAATCGCAAACGCCACGTTTGTATGATAATTGAAATGAATGTTGGATTGTCCTACAGCGTCTGCATAAATATGAAAGCATTACGAGAACCTCACCGGTAGTGTTGCAGTCACTGCGTGGTGTGGTGAACTATAGTGCCGCACACGGCATCGAGAGAGCCTCACTGGTAGTGTTGCAGTCACTGCGTGGTGTGGTGAACTATAGTGCCGCACACGGCATCAAGAGAGCCTCACCGGTAGTGTTGCAGTCACTGCGTGGTGTGGTGAACTATAGTGCCGCACACGGCATCACGAGAGCCCCACCGGTAGTGTTGCAGTCACTGTGTGGTGTGGTGAGCTATAGTGCCGCACACGGCATCACGAGAGCCCCACCGGTAGTGTTGCAGTCACTGCGTGGTGTGGTGAACTATAGTGCCGCACACGGCATCGAGAGAGCCTCACTGGTAGTGTTGCAGTCACTGCGTGGTGTGGTGAACTATAGTGCCGCACACGGCATCAAGAGAGCCTCACCGGTAGTGTTGCAGTCACTGCGTGGTGTGGTGAACTATAGTGCCGCACACGGCATCACGAGAGCCTCACCGGTAGTGTTGCAGTCACTGCGTGGTGTGGTGAACTATAGTGCCGCACACGGCATCACGAGAGCCTCACCGGTAGTGCTGCAGTCACTGCGTGGTGTGGTGAACTATAGTGCCCCACACGGCATCACGAGAGCCTCACCGGTAGTGTTGCAGTCACTGCGTGGTGTAGTGAACTATAGTGCCGCACACGGCATCACGAGATCCCCACCAGTAGTGTTGCAGTCACTGCGTGGTGTAGTGAACTATAGTGCCGCACACGGCATCACGAGAGCCCCACCGGTAGTGTTGCAGTCACTGCGTGGTGTGGTGAACTATAGTGCCGCACACGGCATCACGAGAGCCCCACCGGTAGTGTTGCAGTCACTGTGTGGTGTGGTGAGCTATAGTGCCGCACACGGCATCACGAGAGCCTCACCGGTAGTGTTGCAGTCACTGCGTGGTGTGGTGAACTATAGTGCCGCACACGGCATCACGAGAGCCTCACCGGTAGTGTTGCAGTCACTGCGTGGTGTGGTGAACTATAGTGCCGCACACGGCATCACGAGAGCCTCACCGGTAGTGTTGCAGTCACTGCGTGGTGTGGTGAACTATAGTGCCGCACACGGCATCACGAGAGCCTCACCGGTAGTGTTGCAGTCACTGCGTGGTGTGGTGAACTATAGTGCCGCACACGGCATCACGAGAGCCTCACCGGTAGTGTTGCAGTCACTGCGTGGTGTGGTGAACTATAGTGCCGCACACGGCATCACGAGAGCCTCACCGGTAGTGTTGCAGTCACTGCGTGGTGTGGTGAACTATAGTGCCGCAAACGGCATCACGAGAGCCTCACCGGTAGTTTGCAGTCACTGCGTGGTGTGGTGAACTATAGTGCCGCACACGGCATCACGAGAGCCTCACCGGTAGTGTTGCAGTCACTGCGTGGTGTGGTGAACTATAGTGCCACACACGGCATCACGAGAGCCTCACCGGTAGTGTTGCATTCACTGCGTGGTGTGGTGAGCTATAGTGCCGCACACGGCGAATGACATCATTCATGACAAATCTGAAGCAGCAGTTTCCGACTTATCATGGTACTTGTGCATGTAGCATGAAGCTGAACACGTGAGTGTCATTTAATCCATGCCATCCTCCAGTTCTTGTTTGATGATGCTTTTGTATGAACAACTATTCTCACATTTATTCTGATTTAACGTGGCACTGTATGAGAAGAGGTGAAAAATGTGTCCAGCCTGTCACCTACAGAATATCGAAGACCACCAGGCTGTCACATGTTGATAGTTCACATTAAGACCCGTATGCATGTGTGTGAGCGCGAAATATCGACCGTGCCGCTGAAATGGAACAAAGAGGAACGCTTCAGCCCGTATATGATCTCCAATTTCTGTTTATATACGATCTTCAATTATTAATTAATATGTCAAATTACAACACACACTATAAGGTAATCTTGCTTCTATGGTGCGTATCCATCAATATCCATCTATGGTGCGTATTATTGTGGTTTAATGTACTCACAATATGTTGTGCATACATTTTACTTAGCAAAGCAAAATCACAGGTTAAGCTAGCTTTTATTGTGAAAATATGTTCAATGTACGTCAGACAAAATTTTTTTTTTTTAAGATCAGACCAGGTTAGATATTTTAACATTTTTAGTATTGAACACACAAATTGTGCCTATTTTGAAGAAACAATTTAAAAGGAGGTATGGTAAACCAGGCCAGACTATTTTAGATATTAAACAATAATAGTATGCTATTTTGCTTTCTAACTAAAAATAAACATTTATGAGAGGAATCCATGGTCACATCATCCTAATCATGAGAATACACATGGTATTACAATATGCTGTTCTCCAAATCGAATGACCCATTGAAAATGCCCATACAAATTGAATTCCCTTGTACAATAAGGAATTCAATATAGCACCAATATCAAGGGCAGAGTGTCATAGGTCATATTTTGCATTAGTTTCAAGTAATTTATTTTTTAAAACCTCTTCGTCAATGCAGCAAGTTCTGCTTATGGCAAAACATGGGCCCCCACACAAATAAGTAAACCCCGTGGAAGTGACCAGATGAAATTATTAAAATAAAGGCTCATATTGGAAGAACCAAAACATTTGTTGTCATGATAAGGATTACAGAAGTCTGCAGTGTGGGAAAATGGCTGAAATAATATGTTAGACTGAGAAACGAGGAAAGTGTCACTTCAGTCAGGTATGACCAAGGTTGGGTTTATGTCTTGGAATTCTGAAATTGGAGAGGAAATTTATGTGGCATTACAGGTTGGCATAGAGCAGAGGATTTCGAGAACTGTGCTTCTAATCTGAATCCTGGATTATGAGAGGAAAACTGTGTTGCATTCCCAGTTGGAGAATTATGTGATTTGTTTCTGTCATCCAAAAAACTATTTTCGCACTTTCATAGTCATGCTCCGTGTTTAATGCTCCCATGATCATGACCAAACATCAAGGAGATCGCAGTCATTGTCAGACTCAATTCCTCTTTTGGACAAATGGAGTGGAAGACTTCCTGTAGATAAAATAATATTTTTCGCGGCCAACATCAAAGACAAGACCTTGTTTCCACTACTTGTCATGACTCTCGTCTCTCAGAGACAAAACACCATCTGCGGAAACATACACAAGTGCAGCTTCAACAGCGCCTTGGTACTTATTAGGTAAATACGTGCACACTGAAGCCAGCTTTGAAAACAAACTGCGCCGGAAAACGGAACTGTTGCGTCGGATTCAGTCTCTGGAAGGTGACATGATACTGTTCCGCCCGTACTCCGCTTGAGGTTGCCGAAAATGACGCCTGGTATTGGTTGCGGGCATCGACGATTGCAACAAAAGTATTGATGATGGATAAAATCCGAAGGACTTGTGAGCATCACAAGGAGTGGGGCTATCAGCACGTACAACTTTCTCCACGAATTGTCATTCGACAGTGGTGTAAAGACAGTGGAAAGCGAAGCCTTTTTTCACGGACTGAAACACGTGCAGCCCGTGTCACGATGGCTGCGCCCGCACACTCTGCAGCCACTGACCGTCAATTTGAAGATTATAGTCGGTACATGGGGCCATGATGTGAAGGTGACGGCAACTCGCTAAGTTTAGCCGTTTCCGAGAACCAGACCAAATCGTGAAAAACGCCCAAAAACGTCGCTTCCGCTTTTCACACCCCTCTCGCGTGCGCGTGGCACGTGACTCGGAAACGGTTGCCACGACGATGTTGACAATTGTCGTGGAAATACTGAGGTGTTGATTTGGTGTCAATCGGTCCATTGGTTGTCGAGATATTGCGGTTTGAATCGGGTCGATGGGGAGCGCTAAAATTGGTGATTTTCCGAACGCAAAATCTCAGTTTTACATGCTATTCCTATGGGCGACCGGTCATTCACCAGACACCCGTTCTCTCAAGACTTCGGTGACGTGCACGCGCAACACGTTGACCCGACCGCAACGAAATTGTGCCAAACGGATAGCTAACATTTGGAGCTTTCACGTGATGTCAGCCATATCCCGTTACCTGTGATGTAAGCCGTGCCACACGCCACAAACTGCGCTGGAAATCGGAACTGTTGCGTCGGGCGGCTCAATCTCTGAACGGCGACGGAATAGTTCGTAGGTGACAGGCTTACCACGGCAATGTTAAAACCTATAGACGAGTGGTATAGTTTTTTTCAGCCCCCCCCCCCTGTCCCCTCGATCATAGCTACTAAATTGTTTCTGTACGCTTCTGATACATGCACTAAAACAAGATGAGTACGTATATGTCTGTATAGTTAGAAAATACAAATTGACTGGGTCTGTTAAGAGGAAAAGCGGCCTGATGAGAAATACAACCCATACGCAATGATAGTACGGTACCGTAGGTTGTCACCACAACCGGATATATTTTTCATATATCTATCACCCACGCTCGTGGCCGAGAAGCGTGTTTTTTCACTTCTGTGTATGAGATTCCACCGACGCCGTGGAGCCTCGTGCAAGCATTTCCCACCTCTCCATGTTGACTGATCGGCCTCTTAGGTCAGTCTCGCTCGGCTGGCGATGCGAGGCAGGCCGGTAGCGGGCATTGCAAATATTGAACGGGACTCATCTCCTGAGTCGTCTGTGGAGCTGCCTTTGATCGCCAATATTAAAATGCATTGAGAAGATGGACAGACAACATGTTCATGAGCAGAATGTTCATGCGCGGCATGTTCGTGCAACATGTTATGCATCATGTTCATGTGCGTCAAATTGGAGGTGTGTAACTCGACGACTCGGAAATATACAAAGCAACTTAATTTCGGGTAACAGGTGAAGCAGCATTCCCTAGTTCTGGAATGGCAACATGGTCGGATCAATACATTAGGAACGTTAGGGTGCGAGCGTACCAGGAACTATGAACATTTATGGCAAGTTTGCAAAAAACATCGTAATTTGGATTGCATTCCGTTCCATTCCATTGTATGGCTCCATGCTCCAGACAAGTTACAGTCTGGCGAGAGAAAAAGCGTACGTCACACGACATAGCTGTCTTGCAACGTCCAATTTTTGTTCTCGAATTTCGTATACCATAGTTGCGGTCGTAGCCGAGGTCATTACTAGCTGTATTGGCTGGGAGCATAAGACAAGACATTTCACATCAAGGCACTGCATGGCCCTGAGCACGATTGGGGCCTACGCTATTAACCAGTCAATTCATTGCGTGCGACAAGTAATCAATTTTACCACCGAGAGCTTCGACATTACGAGAATGTGGTCCTCATCCAGGACTATAAACGATAATTAATTCAGCTACATCGGCAACGGCACGACACTGTGCGACTTATTGACACCATTGGATTGGTTGTTAATAACCGTGGGCAACTCTAACACTTCTTCATCAGCTGCGGCCGTAAGCTTGGGAATTATATTACAGGTCAACAAGAGAACTTGCCGAAATGGCATCCTCATCTTTCAGATTCTGATTAAAACTGGCTAACGTGGTAATCAGGTGCTGCGAATCCGCCGGTGCAATGTTTGAGCCGATCTGATAAACCGGTTTTGAGCAACAGTTTTGAGTTTAGTTTTGAGCGTACGCCGTCACGGCTCTCTCACAACACAAACTGAACCCATGATGCATAAATACACGCGCGGCGTCCAGGTTTGTTGAGTGAATACACGCACGCCCTGGAGGTTTCTGTATTTGGTTGCCATGAGATGCAGATTAAAGAGCGGAGCGAATCCCGTTTTTCTTTAAATGTGATATACTTGGCTAGATAAGTGTCGATTTGGATGCTTTTGTTGGGACCTTGCGACCTATCCGAAATATTTGCAACTTTGAGCATTAGATTATGTGTGGAGTATTTCCACCCATCCACAATTTCAGACAGGAGAGCGAATTCCGTTTTTCTTTTAATCTGAAATACTCAGCCACACGGGCACTGCGTTGTATCCTTTTGATAGGGTATTGCCACTTCCCCCAAATAATTCGAACTTTGAACATTGGACTCGGTTTGTGCACACACATCCCTTCCCTATTAGCTCCATGCATCTGACCCGTCAATGATTATCAGAAATCAACCGTCCTGCTCAGTCGCTATATGAAATGCTCATCATTCGATTCTGGAAAACGTGTTGGTTTTCATCGCCTATATTCTTCATTTACCGGATAATCAGACATGCAACAAGATCACGCTTACATTAGCCCGTATAGTTCCTAAATGTGACAAGCTGGTCAACGAAAATCGGCGAGAGCTGCAATGGCATCAATGCAGCTTCCAGAAAAGCCATCCAAGAAATGATCACGTTCCCTGCATTCTCCTCCAGCACAAATACCAACCGATCAAGGTGTGCTCCAGTCATCTCGTTTCTTGGGCGATTCGCTGCTGTCATCCAGGCATTCCTGACACACAGCTAAATGACATATTGGAACATATCCAAAGGGGAGAAACCTACAACGATTGAATCTTTTGAAAGGAAGCGCCCTAGAAAGCAGAAATTTCTGCTTCTCAGTCGCTTTTACTGCATCCGTGAGCTGACAAAACGAAAATAAGAGTGAACAATGCATTCCTCAGGTCGTCGAATGCGTCGATTGCCGTCAGCGTCTGCCTATTGTGAGGATGTTTCCGGTTTTTTATCTTGTTACCGCATGCCTGAAGGCCTTCCACAAATTTGCAATCGCTGTTCCCATGGAACTTTACAAAATACACCAGCCGAATTCAATCACAGTTTTCATAATGATCGCTAAGTTTTCACAAAGTCAATACACCTTGTTCTCATGTTGAGTGAATTATCCATCAAAGAAGTAGTCGAGTTTTGTTAGACTTGAAATAGGACATTTTAGATCCGGTAGGAGACGATGTAAAATAGAGTGTTCTTTCTAGCATCGTCCCTTGTAGCATCGGAAATATAGCGAAACGTTGGCAGCATGCGTTGACCTGGCTCTTCCAACATGCAACAATGGGATATATTGTATTGTAGTTCAGCGACGCATCGACTGAGAAACAATGGAATGAATGGGTTGAATTGCGCACTGGGGACATCCCAATGGAAACCCTCAGCTCGACCCTCAACAATGTAAGAATGAGCTTCGGTGTGGTTCACGAAAAAAACCTTCAACATTTCTACGTACATCAAGTTATCCGTGCTCACTAAGTGCTTTTTCCAAATCTTATTATAAAATATGAAATTTTTATTCATGCCACGATCGCAATTTGATCTTCGATCAGCTATGCTACCTTGCTCTCCCGGACACCTTATGAATTCTTGCAACATGTATTTTTCGTCGTTCATGTCATGCATGAAACATCAACTCGGCATGAGTCATATCTCGTTAACCTAGCGGCTAGAGCATCAATCTTGAGCATGGTGCCCTGGTAGTGTATACCCACGCATACGCTATGAGCCTCATTACTGCCAGCAATAAATGTTGCGTTGTTTCAGCAACTCAACACTCAATAATCAAAACTGGGGAGTATTGCTATCCTCCTGATGCAAAACGTAAACATATTCCAGGTTCCCAGGAATTTATATTGTCTGCACCATTTTTTGTTCCATCCTTGTTCGCATTACTACAGACTTTTCAACCAGGACACATTCTACCAACTGATTGCAGTTAGTAGAATGCCAGTGCAGTTGAAGATGCCAGTGGGATCTATTATATGCAAAGTAACGCCAACATCTACCTGCGGAAGCATGCCACCTTCAGCTGTAATCTAGGGGTTTTTATTGACCACATATAGCGTGACTGAAAATAATTATGCAACTCTTTTGACAGGGGAACGGTACAGAGTGGAGATTTGCGGTCATCGTCTATAGCATGTGGACCGTTGGAACTCTTCTTTCAGCTCTGCAAGCTGCCCTGCTTAGAAAGGAGGGGAGAAAGCGAGAGCGGCCCAATGCATGCATACTTACTGAGGGGCATAATGCATGGAGGAAATAGTTGGGTCCAATTAAGGGGAGCACCATACAGGGCTCCATACTAAAAGTTCAAACTACTTTGGAGTAGTCAGGATTCCCTCAAATGTATACAAGTTGACACCCATGCGGCTGGGTAGGCATTTCGGATTTAAGGAAAAGTGTCATTATGTCATCTGTTAGACAATGCAGTTGTCTTTCTTTCTGAAGATTCAAGTCTGTCAGCAGTTTCAGTTAGCAAATGGTTACCAAATGTCAACAAATGCAAGATCACGAAACAATTTTCTCAAAACCACATCTTCTTCGCAGGTACTATTACAAATCACTTCGGCTTCGGCGCTCTAAAAATGTATCAGAAAGTGGAGGAAATACAGGCCGTGCAGCAGAACCACTTCCGGTGATTTCTCAGAATTTCAAAGGCTAACTCGATATAGTCGAATCGGCCTACACATTGCACGGGCAAGTACACAGCACTGGGTTGCCATCCCGACCAAGCTACATCAAAATCTGATAGACGAGTGTATAAGTACTGGTCGGTCTGTTGTAGAATCTCGCAGTTTTCACAGCGCGGAGCATTTCAGCATAGTTTATCCGGTACTGTGGTGTACTCTCTTTCACATAGTTAATCAATTTAACAGTGATTATTTCTTGTCATATTGTCCGTAGTTTGCATGCATTTGTGTCTATCATCCCTGTCAATGATATTGTCAGATACATATGGAAATTGAATTCACACGTCGTGTATGTATGCGTGTTGCCACCTCAAAAGTCTTCGGGCAGGCCACCAACACGAATACCCATGGACGTTACCACATCAAAAGTCTCCGGGCAGGCCACCAACACGAGTACCCACGGACGTTACCAACTAAAAGGTCTCCGGGCAGGCCACCAACGCTCGAGCGGCAGATATGTGATGTGTTGGGTGATATGTGCTGCCACACACACTTGTCATTCTACAGTCTCTATTCGCTTATGCTGAATCGTCTACGCTGTATGCTAATGCCCGACCGCCGGCAAGCGATGCGGTGAATATTGGGCAGATCTGAAAAACGCATACGTTCGTAAATCTAGCTAGAATTCAAGGTTCCTAAACGGTACATTAGCATTACAATTTTAGCGCTCGCATCTTATGAGATGATGTGCACCCTAAGCGCTTCTATCACAGTTCTTGAAAGAGGAAGAGCACGATAGCGCGCTATCGTTTTGCACCACTAATGCCTTGAGTTGGGTATGATTTTCTTCTTCACTCGAGCATGTTTGATCACAAATATGTAACGGTATATTTGTAGACATTCTGGTTCATTTTGGTACCTTTTTTCATACACTATTCCAGAAGCTGTAATTAATGGCTGTTCTGCTGATACTACCATAAGTGTAAGATCCTAAACTGTACCGAGAGGGCACAATACATGAAGGCAATGGCCAAGCCGAAATGTATCTGGGGCATGCCACATAAGGTCTCATGTTAGAAGTTTGCGACCTTTTTGGGGATTCAGCAACTATGTTTAGATTCAGAGACTAAAATTGGCACTTAAAACCGCCTAGTAGGCGACGTCACCGCGACAGGATAGTAACTACCCGCCTGATATGCGACATCATCGCGGCAGTAATTACTCGTCCGGCAGATGACGTCATCACGCCAGGCAATAATTACCCGTCCGGCAGGTGACGTCACCACGACAGGCAGTAATTACCCGCCAGATATGCGACATCATCGCGGCAGTAATTACCCATACGTTAAGCGACGTTATCGCGGCGGGACGGTAATTTCCCGCCCGATGGTATAATACGGCGAAATAATTACCTACTGTATTACCCGACATGGTACTTATTCGCTCCAGCAGTGAATTCTAATCTGCAGGACAATATCGGACAGTGGCGGTTTACTTCTACTAGCACCAAAAACCGAAACTTACAGGGCGCTTATAACTGAAGTAAATCGAACCACATGGCAACGGATCATGAAGACGCCCAGATGACATGACCTTCAGCATCTTTGCTATGTTTTCTAAGCACAGCTTGTGTAGTCTGCTTTTACTTCAGTCACCTTTGCGAAAATCATGTGGCTCCTGGAGCACAGCTAGAAAACATAGCAAATCCTACGACAATAGGCAAATACTTGTCCCCTAAGTCGTAACGCTCCATCTCATTCACGGAATGTTTTCATTGTTGTTGAACGAATTGCTAATGTGAACCTACTTAGCTGTGACAAAGCATTTAATAAGGATAAATGACGACATTATTGGGTACCCATGTCAGGAACAACGGCTTTGCTGAAAATTGTAGAGGCAGCACTCTGACACTGGTGGCGCATGACTGGAGCATGAATAGTGCAGCAGGCCGCCGCCGAGCCGACGTCAACTGCTGATTGGTGGAGCGCCGGGCCTGACCCCGGGCTGCGGTCAGCCGCCGCTGGGCCGATGGGAATGTTGCAATAAACACTCTCGACTGGCTCACGCTGACGGCTACATTATTGGCGACCAGGGCGATATTGATCCCGCTCCCGCTTGGCAATTTCCATTTATTTCATGATTATTTTATTACGAAGCTAAAGACACGCTCACGTCGGCTCTTTCCTCAAGTTTCATGAGCATCTGGACGATGAGATAGCCCTGATGCAGCAATATACTAATCTAAACATCAAGTCAATCTTCGTCCTGGCTAGATAGTCTTGCATAGTGGCGGCCAATCTTGCAGCATTTTGACGCTAAGATAAGCCGTAGTAGTTGACCCTCCCCATCTTTCCGGTCATATGCTCACACCCCGTATCGAGAGGGGGGTCCCCCTCTAATCTCCAAACTAAGTGTAGCACGAAAATGAAAGAGATGTCATCGGAAAGTGCTCGACAAATAGGGGCAGGTGCCACCACCAATTTTTATAAAAAAAAGTGGCGTCACTAGGGGTCCTAGGTTGTCACGACTTACTTCATGTTTTTAGCTTTGGTGACTTCAATTTATGGGATATTTGAAGTATGAAAAGTGAATCATAAAAGGAAGGTCAAATCGTCCATGACCGTAAAATTCCTGCCCACAAAAAATCAAAATTGTACTTTTATTGAAAATTCAAAGTTGAGTTTTCTATTCATTAATTTTTATTTTTCTAATGAGTAGAGCGGGTCTAAAAACTATGTTCGAAGTCAACCTGCTCGTATAAAAATGCTTACTTTAGTTAGAATCTTCGCTTTTAGCTCTAATGCGTAAATATGCAAAACTAATAAGTAACCAAAACCGGGTGAAAATTATTTCGTTCCTTTTGTTTCGTCCCAAAAGATAAGCAAACGCTGAAAGTTTTATTAAAACATTTTTATCCATTAAAGCGTGATGACTGGTTGAACTTCTCAGGGGGTGACCTCACTTGACCTTGATTAACTCGTGGACCTGAGGAGATATGACCTGCGTACCATGCCAAATTGATGTTGGCAAACGTATGCTAAATTTCGGCGCGCTGTCGCGGCAGCGCGCCGAAATTCGCATGCGCCGTTCTTTCACTATTCACGGAAAGCCTATTACCCCCTCCCTTCCTTACCCGGAGACGGCGCGGGTTAACCCTCATGAGAGTTGAACCATGAAAAGATGCACTATTAAAATACGAACTTGCTCAATCATAGTCTACGATACAAATAACATGCAACGCAATAGTCCAGGGAGTATTACCAGATAATCGAACGGGGAAATGCCAATATTCTCTTGTCGTATGCCAAAATATGAGAAGTTTATCAGATTCTCGCAAGCTTATTAAAAGTGGATGATTCCCTTTCTACGGTTGCCTTCAACATGCAACTAGGTTGCATCTTCTAATGTTGTTTGCTTTTTTATTCTTAGCGATACGCTACGAACGATACTCGGGCTGCGGGCAAAAGTGTTGTGGCTCGTGTCAGATGTTTATTCCTTGATATCGGAATGTGCTCGGAGAGACATATTTGCGAGCACATGAGCAATCCGATAACAGGTATAGCGTTTCAATAGCTGGCCACATGCCATGTTCACACTAACAAAGCCGGTGGCCAAATTTCGCGAGGAGAACCTCTTTGACTATCACAGAATCAGCCACATACCGGCGTTTGACAGCACCGTGCAGCCTGCATCCCGTGACAAACCAGCAGCTGATGCTGGTGGCAACAGCGACTGGGAGCCACGACGACCGGGCCAGGCTCTGTATTAGACTGCTAGCTCACACTTACACCCATCCGCTTTCACCTACGTTTTTCTCCCCCGCTAAATTCCCCGCGGCACGCAAACATACTGAATGGCAAGAAAAGCCATTCGTGCCACAAGGTATCCAGACTCCCCCGACACATTATGGCCATGCTATATATCGATTTACTCCCCATTCCAATAAGCCGATACTGTTCTCCCCTTGGTTTTTAACTGGCCTGGGCAGTTTGTATTGGCGTCACCCCGCTATGGGACGCCCGCAATATCCCACTATCACTGTCGACAATAACGACCTCATAATGGCCTCCCAGCTGGAAACGTGGTGGTCGGTCCGCAACCCTGCCTCACGCTCCGTACGCCATCTCTGCTGGTCCACCTGCCACCTCTGCTGCACCGCCTGCCACACCTGCTGCACCGCCTGACACCTTGCTGGTCCACCTGCCACCTCTGCTGCACCGCCTGCCTTTTCTGTTGCTCCACCTATCGCTCAGACTTGTATTGTTACTATGCAGACTACCACCTCTATCGCACCGTCTACCACACCTGCTGCACTTGGTATTCATCACTGCACCGCCTGGCACCTCTACTGCACCGTCTGCCACACCTGCTGCGCCTGGTATTCATCACTGCACCGCCTGGCACCTCTGCTGCACCGCCTGGCACCTCTGCTGCACCGCCTGGCACCTCTGCTGCACCGCCTGGCACCTCTGCTGCACCGCCTGGCACCTCTGCTGCACCGCCTGGCACCTCTGCTGCACCGCCTGCCACACCTGCTGCTCCTCTTGGCACACCTGCTGCTCCTCCTGGCACTTATCACTGCACCGCCTGGTACCTCTGCTGCACCGCCTGCCGTCCCTGCTCCTCCTGATACCTCTCACTACACCGGCTGATACCTCTGCTGCACCGCCTGCCAATCTGCCGCACCTGGTACATTGATCCATGACGACCTACATCATATTTCAATAACCCTTGCACTAAATGGATAAATGAGTGTCAAAGTCAAGTTCAGCGTTGAACCCTGCTCTCGATGTCAATTGTCTGCAAAAAGAATACCAACCAAAGTATCCTGGCTCGTTGGTCTATGATGGCCTACAAATGATGCGAACATCAAATTTCACGTAGAATACATGTCAACCCATGTTGGTTGGTTGGTTATTTGGGCTTTCGGGCGCATCGACAGCGTTGGTCATACAGCGCCCATTCAACCCATGTACTACGAACATGTGATATCACTTAGCTGCCTAAAAATGATGATAGGTGACATTTTTACACTTCTTCATTTCTGCACAGGTGCACATTTTGTGTCATACCTCCTTTACCTGACCTGATAGCGATGTGAAACTTTACGCACTTATGGAAGACATTGAGCGTTATCATATATTTCCCGGTTCTTGCGCTATGATTGCAATCCTTCAACATAAAACAAAAGCTTAGTTTGCATATCATCGCACACTGTAACATGACAAGATGTAACCCAAATTATTTTACTTTCCTTTTAGTGTATGACAACACACCAATATGCAAAACCCTCTAAGTATCCTCCAAGGTATAGCTTTGTTATATTTTGGAAAGTACCCTACAAATTTCACTTTTCAAAATGGCTGGTCTGATTTTGTCCTCATCTAGCATAGTGATACTGAGACCTCAGACAAAGAAAAAGGCGAAAAAAAAACTATTAAAAGAATTACTATACAGATGGTGTGAAGCAATGCAAAAGTGCGTACATGTACATAAATACTGACACACAATTCGAACCAAAATCCACTTTATATGTCCAGCTTTCAGAGTAACTGGTACCTCAAATGGAACTTCTGCTTAACATTGCTTGTGATTCTGGGAGGGCAAATCAATTCACGTCATGTTCAGAAACCGCTTGCAGACATCTACATGAATCCAATATCTGGCCCACGGCCACCCTATCGAAACGAGTTTCCAGGAAGTTTTGTTTTTCTCTAGCTTCTGAAGTTTACGGTTTACAGAGGGACCAAAGCGCTCAAGCCTGGCCTATCGTAGCGACCCTTGCGATGGAAATATTTCTCGAGATATCGCCCAGATTATGGAACTAATCCCGCAAGACGGTCGCTAAATTGCTTATTGTTTCTAAGATGAAGAGTTATTGCTGTTGGTATGCTGGACGGAAATTCTCACTGGATATCTCCTGAGTGATAAAAGTTGAAATTTAAGCTGGGTATTTTATCCGACGGCGGTAATTGAGATGCATCTGTCAGGGCTTGAACGGAGGATTTGAGCATTTAATCTGCAAAAGATACTGTGGAATATACTCCAAATTTCTACTAACACGGATCCAGAATCACTTCTTGCGTCCACTGCACTGCGAGGCTTGATTAAATCTATTTCGCAAGGACGAGCGACGTTTTATCGGACTCTTTGTTGAATGCAAGGCAGAACTCCGAGAACTGTCCCACAAATTATTCAGGACTCGTACTGGAATTGCTCGTTATAATTGCACAGCAGACGGGCATTTATCCAATGCATCCGACAGCCCAGACTGCTGGTATTTGATTTAGCAGTAGTGCACCACCTCATACCGTTTGCGAAACAAGGACCGCCGTCCCAGAGATCGCGACCACTGGGTCGGACGGGACAGGACGTGAGAGCCTCTCCACAATAGCGCGCTGACAATGATCGATCAGCTTCGTTTCAAACCGCAATGTGCCAGGCAGATCGTCAACTCGCACGTCACGAGTAGTTTTATTGCAGGATATGATTGAAGCCGTCATTATTGGTTTATCGAATTGCCCATTTGACCTCAGGATATATAAAACATATTACTGCCTATCAAAAGATACCGCGACAGAGAGCTTTGAGTTCGATCAGGGGTCCAGTTCAAGTGAGTACTGGACTGTTTTGCCTGATGCCATGCCATCTTGTGTCTGCATTTGCACGCAGCTTCATTACAGTGACGTCTTCGGCGTTTTTATTCTTCACAATTCCCCCACATGCAGCGTTTCTTTTCCGATAACAACAATGCCTCGAATGTTTTGCATGGGCAGTATTATGAGACAGGATCATATGCCAAGCAGCGCCTGTTCCGTGAACCTTGACCCAGTCACCAGATCTAGGAATTTTAGTTCACCAGCAGAAAGTTGACCGGGAGCTTAACGCACCGGCACGTGCCGTCAACGCACCGGCACGTCCCCGATGGTCCCGATGCCTTGTCCCCCGGCATCTTATCGTATCGGGCCACGCCAGCTGATTCTTCTGGCCGGGGAAGCGGCTCGAACCTTGTCGAACCTTGTCTACGCGTGAAGCGGCTCGAACTTCGTCTTACAAGGGGGCGAGGGTAGGGGGAGACCAATTCAGATTGGCGTACTAGCCAACCGAGCTGTCGGGACGGTTATTTAACTATTTTGAAGTTGCACCAGCAAGTGAGCTATCATTCAGCTGCACTAGCAACGGAGTTGTAATGGGTTTGGCTTTTTAATTGAGGACGGGGAAGCACTTAATTTAACATAGCTTGCATGGTAATTTTCGATTCGATAGCTGTGCCTGGGGCTTTTGGAGGATGTGCAGCATCCGCAAATGATTCCTTACCAACATCGCAATCCTTGTCTCACATGCAGGCGTCATGCAAGAAAGACAAGGTCCGTGTTTGGGCGGGATACGTCGGAGTTGTCTGAAGTGCACGGGTGTCGGGCTGAGGGTCACTCGTGTCGGGTTGAGGGGCGCTCGTGCCGAGCTGAGGGGCACTCGTGCCGAACTGAGGGGCACTTGTGTCGGGCTGAGGGGCGCTCGTGCCGAGCTGAGGGGTGCTCGTGTCGGGCTGATGGGCATTCGTGTCGGGCTGAGGGGCACTCGTGTCGGACTGAGGGGCACTCGTGTCGGGCTGAGGGGCACTCATGTTGGGCTGAGGGTCACTCGTGTCAGGCTGAGGATCACTCGTGTCGGACTGAGGGACGCTCGTGTCGGGCTGAGGGGCACTCGTGTCGGGCTGAGGGGCACTCGTGTCGGGCTGAGGGGTGCTCGTGTCGGGCTGAGGGACGCTCGTGATGTATGATAAAGCATGATGAAGCGCTTTTACAGTCGTCAATAAATAGCGCTTCATCATAAGCAGGATAAGGCGATTATTATTGGCGTCCGCATTGTATGACCAGAAAATTGTCAAGAAGCGCATACATGGCTTCCAAGGCTAGGGTGAGTGTTCCCCGTATAAATCACCCATGACACACTGCAAAAACGGTCTTCTGCGCAGACCACTGGCCACGGAAGTGAAGTGATGCAAGTCGATTAACCGGTTGTTGCTAAAGCTTTCTGTGTTGACCTGTTCGCTACCGTGACTTTCAGAACCAACTTGGAGCAGACTTTGTTGGCTTTAAACTTTGCGAGTAGCAGATTTATTATCGAACACAAACTAAACAAGCTCAAGTTTCTTTTCGATCCATTGGGAGTCGAACACACTAAGAGGCATCCACCGACAGACATTTAAGGCGCAAACTATTGCCCTGTGTCGCAAAATCGGAGAAGCGCTCGTATTAGCCTGATTGAAAAACTTCATTTGGTGTAAGGAGTGCATGTGGTGGAACTAAGCGATGCGAATTGGGAAAAAATTGGGAAAAGGCGAATTGGGAAAAAGCAACGAAGGTAGGGGTTGCTAAGCTTGTTTATCTCGCTAGGACAATCTAATTTCAACAAGTAATAGTTGACGAGAGTGAGGCGACCAATGTTCTGACACTGCCGCCGCGCTACCGCGTTCTCGACCACATGCGGCCAGTTGTCGGTGACGAAAAACGATCTCGTGGAGGGACTCGAACCCAGGGGTTGGTAGGACGAAAGGAGGAGGGACTGTTAGGATGGGAAAGACGAGATGTGACCAAGTAGTAGGCCAGCACACTACTAAGCTATCAGGGAAGCAAGACACAAATATACGACATAAAGCCGGCTCCCCCAGGCCTGCAAGACACACCAAAGTTGGCTCCTCCAATGCTAAAGAGCCTCGTAGATAATGCATGCAAATATATGACAATCTTGGCATGCATTGTCCCCATAGGTTGAAGAGCGACTCGAATCCCGGGATTGTGGAGACCAAATGTGGATTAATTATGGCGATGGGGAAGACGAGATGAGAGCAAATAGTGGGTCAGTACTGAACGTGAAGTCATGTTCACTGACCAAGATTTAAGATCAAGTGTAGGTGGCCTTTTATCTGCACCTTTATAGTGAAGCAGGCCGTGAAACCGCGACAATCGGTGCAATACTAAAACTGACGAAAACGAAATGTTATTATATGCTTGCTTATACCTGGAACCATGAAGTTGTCAGATGAAGTCGTCGGGTGTTACACAATAGCGGTCTTTCCACGGACTCTGGCAGGGCTGTCCGAGGGAATCCTCCCCGCCCAGTGCACCTTTCTCCTCCGACCTGCCGCTCCCCAAAAGTCGCTGCTTTCTGTCGGATGTCGTGTGCCGGCGAGGTATACGGAATGGTTCTCACCGTTCAATTATGACAGCAGGCTACTGGTGCAGCGAATGAATTATTAGCATTCAGCGGTCGTCTTGCTCCATTTAATGTGCAGACACACTGACAGTGGGGCACAATGGACTCGCTGGAAAACATTCGGTTCCACAATTTCCGGAGAGTCAAAGTGGCGGTTTTCAGCACGTGCACGGTGACGAAAAGTGAGATGCAGATTATGTCGACATGACATGATTGCATTAAAGAATACATCGACATGACATGATTGCATTAGAAGCATCATGTCATGATTACATGACATGATGCTTCTAAAATACTTACATGCAACGTTTTTGATAGTATAATAACACTTCGCAATCACAATTCGTAACGAAAATTAGCATTATGTTGCTTGCATCAGGTTGAAGAAGTATGGACAACGCATACCGGGCACCATACTATATTTGATACACCTATGTAGTGGTGATTTTCAACCTTACAACTATAGCGTGCATTACAAAGTTAAATCTATCAATATTATCGATACATGGATCAGATGAGCTTCAGCATGAGTAGCATGCAGTGACACCAATTTGAAATCAGGATGAACACACGGTATGATACGGCATGGTGCAGGCATATATGCCATGGTACAAGGCCCTATAAATACCATGGTGACTGTTAATGTCGCACGAATGCTGGTGTTTTCGAGATTACCTTTTCGCCGCACTCGTGGCGTTCAGCGTAATACTTGCGCTCGGCTAGTTCAGCTGGCTGAACACCGGCTCTGATCTTCCCTATCCCAGAAGGACATGGATCAATCCACTATGCACTATGTATTTAGTAAGCGGTTGAGTTAGCTGACATCTATTCCTAACAAGACTCGGGTCGATAGTTATATTGTACTGTTCTCAACAGTACACGGCCCCTGAGTCTTGTACTGTTGGGCGCATGCTAATATCACCATAGAAATGTTGCTGTTGCTATTGCTATTGAATGTTACTACCAAACGTCGAACTGGGAATCTTTGGGGATGCAACGAATAATTTAGCACTGAACGTGCTCAAGGTAACCATTTTGGCAGTGTTCTAATGAATCCTCAATATTAGAATCGGAACCTCAAGAGAGTCCGAAGTCCGAAGCCCGACCACCGCTGCGGTTAAAGTGGGTCATTTCCAGCCATTGCTGAGTCAGTTCGCTTGCGATCATTTTGCTTTCGCTCGTCCTTCTTATTTCCATCATTTTATTTTTTTCTTCTATCTTCCATTCTATTTTCCATTCCACTATAACTTATTGAATATCAGAAGCGATGGAAACAGTAAAGCCTTTCTAAACTTGCTCACATCATATGGATTTTGGCCTACCATAACAAAGGTAACTCGTGTACATAGTTCTGGTATGGCATTGCTCGACAATATAGTTATAAATGATCTTTCCTACCTGTTCTTCTGGGATATTGCTCGAGGATTTATCAGATAATCTCCCACTTTTATGACTAACTTTCGATAAAAGCCAAACTTCAACAAAAGGTAATAGAACAGCATTTGCTTACAATCAGGTGGGTAAGCTGAATGATTATTTCGTATTGGCACTGCAAAATTTTGACAACAACACTGATGCAAGTATTGCATGATCTCAGCTGATTGAAGCATATATACATGGCATGAAGCTTTGCACTAAAACATTTACCCACAGTAGAAGCAGAGCTATGAGCCATGGATTACTGCAGGAATATTGTGTTCCATAAAGAAAAAAAAAACATTGTAAAAGAAGTACATAAAAGTCAAAGCGTACACAATGAATTAGAATAGAAACAGTATAGAAACATTTTAGTTCATATTTTGAGAGATTAAAAAAAACTGTATTATCCAGCAGCACTACATTGCAACCAGCAGGATGGACAAAAACATGGAAAATCCTAAATGAACTGATAAATAAGAAAAAAAAAGTCAGATTAAAACTTCCTGATGTGTTAGTAGATGAAGATGGCAATGAATATGACAGGACAGGTGTACCTAATGCATTTAATCATTTCTTCATCTCTGTTGGAGAAAGACCGGAACAAAAGATAGATGTGATAGAAAAAGATTCAACTGAATATATAGCTGAACCTACCTATGCAAGGTTTTCTGATCATATAAGTACAAGTGAAATTCAAGTAGAAGAAATTATTAAGAACATGAAATCTGTGAGTGGCAGGTGGCAGGTGGCAGGAGCGGGAGGAAGTCTAGCCGAACGGCCCAGCGGGCAGGCATATTAACATCAAATATGTTCCAGGCATTGGATGACTGCCCCCAGGATAGTAGTAGTAAGGAGTCAGTGCTCGTCCTAGGAGACTCTCGTGTTCGACATTTAGAGCGGGTATTTTGTAAAGGTAGGAGGGACAGGAGGTGCATCACCAGGCCTGGTGCCAAGGTGAAGGACCTGGTACCTGCGGTGGCACAGGTCACCAGTGATCACCAGTTTAACACAGTCATAGTGCATGTAGGGGTAAATAACATAGGTCATACTAGGAGCGAGGAGCTTCTGCGGGAGTACAGGGCCCTTCTGGCCACCCTGAAGGTACCAATAGAGTGCTTGTAACAGGAATTTTGCCTAGGGCTAGAGCCTCCCCTGAGTGGAGCTCTAGGGCACTGGCAGCTAACACCAGGGTAGGAAAGCTCTGCCAGGAGCTAGGTTTTACATTGTAGACGAGTGGAGCAGGTTTTATGCATCGTGGGACCTCTATCAGAGGGATGGCCTGCATTTTTTCTGAGAAGGGGGTCCATGTGTTAGGCAAAGTATATGAGCATGTCCTTCAGGGAAACTAGGAAATGGGGTGGGGAGGGATGAAATTGCATTGCCAACTCAGGAATATTCCAATAGTGTCAGCCAAGGCAATAGAACCTCAAAGTCTGCAAATAGGGACAGCAGCAACTCAAGGGGACAGAGTTATAGTTCATCTAGTGATAAAAGAACTCCTCAATATGAAAAAGCCAAAGGTGGTTATGGAGCATTTGTTAAGTGTATGATGTTTAATGCTCAGAGTATCCGTTCCAAATTTGATGAGTTCAAGTGTTATGTTGCTGAGGAGGAACCGGATTTTGTTTGCATTACGGAGGCATGGGTCAGTGAAGGATATTTTGGAGATAACTTACAGGACTATGAGATCAGGGATACAATATGTTTTCGTGCAATAGGGGTCCAGCAATGAAAGGGGGTGGTGTAATGCTCTATGTGAATAGCTTATTCAGTTCTCAAAAAGTAGCAGGTGGGGATAAAAATGTGTCTGTGGAGTCCATTTGGCTTGATGTCACTGTGGGAAAAGGCAACAGCAATACTCTTAGGATAGGAGCTTTCTACCGATCAGGAACCCTGCCACATTCTCAGCAACTGGAGCTTGACAAGGTGATTTGTGAGGAAATCAGTAGAAACTTTAAGAGGAAGTGCCTTATTCTCGGTGACTTTAATCTAAAAGGTTATGAAAATGCTGGTGTTGGCTCCCCATCATGCAAAATGTTCAGGAAATGCCTTGAAGAGGACCTGTTCTTACACCAGTTTGTATCGGAACCTACCAGGCATGGTTCATTCTTGGACCTTGTATTCTCGGATTTAAGTGACTTGGTTCAAGACTTGACTGTAGGCGAAACTCTGGGAAAAAGTGACCATAACATAGTTAGATTCAAGGCACATGTAGGGGAAACTATCAAGGATAATTTGGTAAAGGTTCCAAATTTCAACAAAGCAGACTTTAACGGCATGAGAGCGGCTTTAAGTGCCATCAGATGGGAAGAAGAATTCTCCAATTTAAATGCCTGTGAAATGTGGGAAAAGTTCAAATCTTACTTAAAGGAAACTCAGATTAGACATGTCCCCCAAAAGCAAAGACGCAAAGAAGGGTAGGAAAGCCAGCATGGCTTACACCAGACGTGATAAAAGCAATTAGGGCTAAGAAAACTGCATTTAGAGTTTTTAAAGAAGCCTCAAATGTCATTAATCTAAAGGCGTATCGAAAAGCTAGAGACACTGTGAAGCAAAAAACCAGAGCAGCAAAGCGAGCAAAGGAACTGGATTTAGCTAGAAACTGTAATGGGGACAGTAAAAAGTTCTTTAGTTTCTACAAGCTGAGTAAAGTTTCTAGCACAATTGGTCCACTGGAAGTAAACGGGACTACATTGGGTGAGGATAGTGAGATGGTTGAGGAGCTGAGCAAGCAGTTCAAATCAGTGTTTACATTGGAAGATATGACCAATCTGCCGACCGTACACCATAGTTCAGATACATGGGATCTGACAAATGATGTTGATTTCATTGGTAGTGATGTTGTTTACAATCATATCAGGAAAATAAAGCCAAATAAGGCAGCAGGACCTGATGATATTTATGCTAGGGTGTTGCGGGAAACTGAAAAGGAACTGGCATTTCCACTTAGTATAATATTTTGTAGATCAGTTTCACATAATGAAATTCCAACCGATTGGAAAAGGGCAAATGTAGTTCTATTTTCAAGAAAGGAGAAAGAGGGAAAGTTGAAAACTATAGGCCAATAAGTCTCACATCCCTAGTCTGCAAGGTACTCGAATCAATTATCAAGGATAGAATAGTTAGTTATCTGGAAGGTAGCAGATTGATTCAAGATACTCAACATGGATTTAGAAAAGGACGATCGTGTCTCACAAACCTCTTGGACTTTTTGAACTTCGCCACAGAACAATTTGATCAGGAAATCAGGTTGATGTAGCATATCTTGACTTTAGTAAGGCCTTTGACAAGGTACCCCATAAACGGTTAATGATACAGCTTCAGTCCCATGGTATTGCAGGTAGCATCTTAAAATGGATAGAGTTGTGGCTTTCAGATAGACAGCAAAGAGTGATGCTAAATGGTACAAAGTCATCATGGCAAAATGTTCTTAGTGGAGTCCCCCAGGGGTCAGTACTAGGGCCATTACTGTTCATTATATTTGTAAATAACATTGAAAGTGGCCTAAGCAGTAAAGTTTTGAAATTTGCAGATGATTTGAAGGTCTTTAGGGCAATAACAGGTCAGGATGAGCATATCTCGCTGCAAAAAGACTTAGACGAACTTGTGAAGTGGTCCGAAGAATGGCAAATGAAATTTAACTTTGATAAGTGCAAAATCATGCATGTAGGTAAGCAGCATATGAAGGCTCCATACTTGATGGGTGGCCAAGTGCTATCAGTGACTCAACAGGAGAAGGATTTAGGTGTTATTCTAAACACAAAATTGGGGGCATCAGAACAGACCAAGGAAGCCAGGAAGAAGGCACTGAGAATGCTCAGGGCAATAAATAGGAATGTATCATACAGAAGTGAGGAAGTGATCAGGAAGCTTTACTGTGCATACGTCAGGCCACATTTGGAATACTGCATCCAAGCTTGGTCTCCTAGCTATGAAAAAGATTGTTGGCTTTTAGAGAGAGTACAAAGAGGGCTACAAAAATGGTTAATGGCATAAGCAACCTGGCATATGAGGAAAGATTGAAGAAATTGAATATGTTTTCACTTAGATATAGAAGGCTGAGAGGAGATCTCATCGAGGTCTTTAAATTTGTCAATGGTCTGGAGAGGGGATACCTTGGGGAAATGTTTGAATTTAACAGAAATGATGCAATTAGAGGTCATAAATTCAAAATTAAAATTAACCACAGCAGAACAAGGTTAAGGCAAACTTTCTTCACCAACAGGGTAGTGGAACACTGGAACCAGCTGCCAGAAAACATCGTCAGTAGCAGAACATTGAACATCTTTAAAAACAGCATAGACAATCATTATAAGAATAGAGGGCTTGCTTTTCAGTATTACAGGGAGGGCTGATTGGCAGATTTGGTGGGCAACTGGTTCAGTGTACAGAGTGCAACCAAGAAGGGCCCTTGTGGCTCAGAGTTGCACTGATCTTTTATGTCTTTATGTCTTTATGTCTTTATATAGA